>BGPR01000593.1:66898-140387 GCA_013235015.1 Araneus ventricosus
CAATGAAGTGCAATTCGAATCTTTTCACAAACGCTTGTTTCTTTACTAAAAGTGGAGCATGTTCCCCACACTTGTTGAGACGGGTGCATAATAACTAATCAGACACATTCTTTACACTGTCCCTTATTTCTATAACAATATACCTGTTTACCTAAAAGAGAGCAAGGGACTCATTCCTTCAGCGTCTTCCTCTAAATATAGCTGTATTTTACCCCTTTCCATTCATGGTAATGGCTCTTTTAAATTTTAATTCAAGCATACTTGAAAGATTTATTTTGAAAAATATACGAGATATTTTTTTTAATATGCCGCGCAGGTACTACATAAATGCAGTGGGAACTTCAAGGTATTTTGAGGAGCTGCCGTTAGATGAAGAGACTATTGCGCCTAATGAATAAATGAAAGTCTCACAGTTTATAAATAGACAGAAATGTGTTGCATAAATTTCCTACTGAATTCAATGATAAATTAGTATGTAATTTATGTTTTGTATGGTTTCATATCCTGTTTTCGGTAATTATAGAATATTCCAATTATTACAACAATACTATGCATGTAATTATACATAAAATAATTTAATTTTGATAAAATTTCCAATTTTAGATCAGTTTAAACACTATAACAGTCCATAATTATCATTCCATGCGCTATTTTTCAGTCAAATTAACATTTTAAAAATTAAGCAGTTTAATGTACTACTAGGGCGATGGTTGCGGCGTAAAACCACCCCTAACTCACATTCTAGGTGTTAGGATATTATGGTTGTTTTGTATTTATAATCTGAGTTTTTATTTGTGTATTTTTGTGAAATGACAGCGCAATAGCTCTCGCGAACTGTATTTATTATTATATGTTGTTTCTATTAAATCTAGCATTTCATTTTCAGCATCGTTGTTATTCTTTTTCTGTGAGCGAGATCGTCTCAGATGCTATTATTCCAGTTTATGTTTTACTATTTAGAGTTAGATTTCTTAGTCAGAATATGCTGAAATATTATTTGTAAACCAATGCCCATAATATATATATATATATTCTAATATTATATATTTTAAAGTCTTAATGTATTCCAAAATCACTTTTCTTAAACAACAGTTTCATTTTATTTTTCGCTCTGGAGGTATATTAAATCTCTCGTCTTGGCATATTTATTACTTAAAGAATATTTTAATCGTTTCCAAGCGCACAAAAATCGGAAATCAGCGACTTATTGCAGCCATGCATTTTCCCTAAAACATTTACGTAATATACTAAAAATAGCTATTATTCCCTTCACTTTGATCGCATGTCTATCTGTTAAATCCCTACCTGAGAAAAAGCAGGGATCTTATGTTCTCTTTTTGGCTTGAAACTTAAACGAAGATGTACGTACATTCCGTCACTCTCCGATAATAAAATGAAATTTAGAATAGCTCGGCCTGTGTTTTTTGTTTAACGACTACAATTACGAATACATTATATATATATTAGTTGATGTTGAGTTTTCTTTACTGACTAGGAATTCCATTTATTGAAATGAGTTTGTGAATTTTTTTAACATTGGAATTCTAACATCTGGCGTCCGTGAGACAGGGCATTCACTGCGAGTAAGTTCTTTTCAGTAAAATGGATAAATTAAAGGCATCTCGGAAGCAAACTAGGCGATTATTTGCAATCGCTTGCAACAAAGTGAGTAACGCTTGTAACAAAGTGAGTAACGCTTATAACAAAGTAACTGAGGCTGAGTTATCTATTAGCGAAAAATATCCAAATTAAAGGTTATTGAAGAAAAAGTGAAGCTGATGTTAAAAACTGAATATGAATTTCGAGGTACAACGTCAATGAAGTTCGTTCAGGTAAGAAATAGCCTGAAATGAGGAAATTGAGAAACACAAAGAAACGTATATGCAAAAGAAACATTTTATTAATATTTGATACGTTGAATACAACATTGTAACAGCATTTGTGTTAGTTTTCAACAAAGCAGATAGTTATGATAAACGACGCAAGTGTATTTCCTTGAGCAACTGAAGTCAAAAATGTTCGTTCGGTTCGATTACCAAGAGATGACGTCACCTTTACGGCGGATAACCGCAGCAAGACGTTTAGGCATGGACAACACTAAACGGTTCAATGTGTCTGTAGAAATTTTTTCCCATTCCTGCCGCAAATAAACTTGTAACTGTTGTATAATTCGGGAACGACGCTGGGCCATATTCCTCTTAAGAATTCTCCAAATATTCTCTATAGGAGAGAGATCCGGGATTGCTGCTGGCCCCTCTAAAACAGGGACACGTTTCGTACGTAGCCATGTTTTTGTTATCTCCGCCGTATGAGGCCTCGCGTTATCTTGTTGGAAAAGATATCTTTTTCTGCCAAACAATCGCTGCAATGATGGACGTAGATTCACTTCAAGAACATGTATATAGTCTGGAGCCTTTATCGTGCCGTTACAAAAATGCAAATTGCCAAACCCATTGGCTGCCAAGCAACCCCACACCATCACAGAGCTTGCTTTAAGAACCACGCGTTTGTAACAGAATGGATCGTTTGCCTCATCCTTCTCCCTAATAACCTTTCGGCCAATATTTCCATATGAAACCTCAAATATGGATTCACCTGTCCACAGTACCTTTTTCCACTGAGATGGAGTCCAGATGAGTTGTGATTTGGCCCACTCAGCACGCCGACGTTTATTCGATGAAGTGAGAGATGACTTACATCTCGTTTTTTAGAATGCCTAGCCGCGCCTTTTGATATATCGACGTGTAAATGCTTCGGAAATGGTCTTTACAAAACTTTGTCTAGCCCATGTGACTAGGTCTGCGACTGCCATGTGCTTATTTTTACGAATATGTCGACGAAATAGGTGTACTTCCCGATCAGGCAACGTTAGTGTCCGACCGGGAGCCTTTCCTGGACGGCTATTTCCAGTTGTAGTGAAACGTTTTATAATACTACACACTGTATATTGTGTCAAGCGGAACGTTCGGCAAATTGGGAGCTGAGATATACCATTTTGGTGCTGCTGTATGATTTGATTGCGTACTGCAAGGCCAGTAGCTCGTCCCCTTGCCATGCTTACGCTTAGCACTAATAACGATCGCGAATTGCTCACCCTTATATGCTGTTTGCTTCCTCTGACGTCACTGACTCAGAATTGTGCGCGAAACGGCTGGAATATTCTCGTTCTTTCTACTGAACGAACTTTATTTCAAAGCGTTGGGATTAAGAATACAAATTTTAGACTAACTTTAGGTTCTTTCCTTGTTTTTTCAGTTGTGACATTTGTACATAGTCTACAACTGCATATAACTATGCATTTTACAACGTTTCGATGACCTCGCATTTTTTTAATTACAGAAACCTTAGTGAACGAACTTCATTGACGTTGACGTTGCATTTTATTGGAAAGTGAAGAGACTGATGACGTGATCAATAGAGAAATAGATAAGTCTGAAGCTTATATCGACCATGGAGAGTTCTAGAAATCAAATTAAGTGACCTTCAAGGACCGGAAAAAGAGTACTGTGTCTCTGCCCACTGTCATTCAAGTAATTTACCAAATACATTTTTGAAATATCCTAAAATTAAATTGTCTAGTTTTGATGGAAATGTTAAAAATTGGCTAGGATTTTGGGGACATTTTCAAACAATTGATCAAGATTCAAATCTGGATAACCATGATAAATACGCATATTTACCTCAAGCTATGGAAAAGGTGCATCATCTGATGAACTGATCAAAAGCTTTCCTCCAGGAGGCTTTTCCTCCAAAGCTCTGAAACAACTTCAAGCACGCTCCGGTAGAGATCAATTGCTTGTAGAAGTTTATGTGAGAGATTTGTTGTCTATTTTATTGTTAAAGCAAATGTCGGTTAAGACTTCTCTGCGTAAATTGTTTGATCAGCTGGAAAATAAACTTACAGCATTACATTCTTTAGAAGTAACTAGTGATAAGTACGCTGCCATGCTATACCTATTTGTTGAGTCATCACTTCCAGACGAGAGATTGCGAGCATGGGAAAGGTATAGAACTTCACACCGTCGCACAGTGTGTTATTTTCGTAATCTAGAAGGACAAAAGTCAGTTTTCTCACTTTTCTACGCAGGTGAAATTTTTGTTTATTTGCAAAGGGAATAAACCATATTTTCCGGAACTAATGTTTATATTTCAAGAAACCGCACCAAACATTAGATAAAAGAGTCGGAACGGCCGACCAACTGCGCTCTCCCTGTCAAGTGTTCTAAGCGTTCGTTTCAATCATTGGGGTTTGCTCGATGAATACGCTGTGTTTCTGTGTCCTATTGGTGGTTGTGTGTTGATATTATTTTTGTAGAAGTATCAAGGTTAGTTTACATAAGATTTTACTTTAATATATATTTTTATTTAATCACGAGCACCATAAGAATTGATCGTAGTTTTTTCCGAGTGACAAAAACGTATAAATCAGTTTGAACTTAAGTTTTAGTATATTATATTGCATTATACCAGTGTGTAATTGTGTTTTCCTTAAAGAATTACTTGTAAATTATTGGATACATTAAAATTTTCTTGCGGAAATTTGCGGAAGTCATACAAATTTTCTTTCATTACAGACGACAACTCAAATTTTGCGCCGAAATATTTTCGACGTTTGGTTTGCTAACGCAAAAGAATCAAGAACGGGTGCTATGCTAAGTTATATATTACAATAATTTGATGTACCGTCTTTTTCAGAAGACATTTAAAAAGTTTAAAATTTATAATCAGAAGTTTAAGCCAGAAAATTGAGCAAAAATGGTTGAAGTTGGGCAGAAAAAGGGATGACTTCCTAGAAATGAATTCTTTGTGGTTAGTTGAATGTATATAATTTCCTGATATTACCACAGCGAGTATAAAAACTGTTTCACATCTGGATCGAGTAGCAGAACCGGTAGACCACAAAAAGACTTCGAAAGTTGCAGCACCAAGACAAAAAGACGGAGAATTCAACACATCCTGGAAACATCAAGCCAGGAAGAGATATCGATGGCTGCTGAAGTACAGCTTCTCAGAGAAGGCAAAAGAGATTCAGCAGCAATTGTAAAAGAACCCTGTGATTTTTCTCCCAAAAGAGGAACAACAATAAAAAAAAAAGTGAGGAAGAGTTTTTCAAGCCCAAAGCAAAATTGTCTTTCTGAAGACCAAATGCTAGCTTTGATGGTCGACTTAAATTTGTCAACACATCAATATAAAGTAATACGGCAGCAAACAAACAAAATACATAAGAACATGTATCCAGCTTATCATAAAATTAAAGCGGCAAAACAGTTGTGCTATCCGAGTGACGTCAATGTAACAGAAACCCTCTCAGAAATAAAATTGCAATCCCTAATTGAACACACTATTATGTGCTTGTGCAAATTGCAAGAAGATGTCTTTTAATCTATAAGAGACGTGAGAACTCTTGACATAATTGTGAAGTGGGGTTGTGATGGGGCGGAACAAAGTAGATACAAGCAGAAATTTTCAAGTGAAAATTGCTCTGAGGAAAGTTTTCTTCCAATGTATGTTCATGCATTCTTCAAATAGGTCAACTTTCGGAAGAAGCACAAGAGGCCAGAAATAAGCACAACTGCAAATTTTGAGAACTATTCACTAGGAAAACCTCAAGGAAAAATACGAATAAAGATTTAGTTAATAGATTATTATTAACTTCAGAACCATTTATCAACTTGCTATTATCAACTTGCGTGCTCGTCCAAAAATCAAATGTGGAAAAAATCAGTAATAAGTACGTGAGCTCTTGGAAATAAGAGCTCCATCTCCAATTGAGCAGGACGCAATTTTATCAGAATCTTCTGATGCAGAAGAATCTGAAAATGATCTCGAAGAATCTAATTTAGATTCCAAATAATCATCTAATTAATATTATATGTATAATATTATATAATACTTCTCATATCTGTCTTTCTACTTGTTTTGTAATTACAAATTTAAATACTTATAATTTTTCATGGTTTACTTTATTTCATTGTGCATTGAACCTCAACCATGTTGTATTGTTATTATTTATAATTATATTATGATCGTGCTTTTATATTTCACAAAAACCCTTAATCGTTTATTTAACCCACTGAATTTGGATTAAATAATTTTGTCCCTCTAGATTACGAAAATAACACACTGTGCGTCGGGAACATTCCGAAGACAGGGATTCTGATGACAAAGTAACAGCTATTAGTGATCTTGACCGCCTCCTTGGCTTCTTTCAAGATGAGGTTGAAAGCAGAGAGAGAATTCTTTTGGAGAACCAGAGCTTTGAACCATCTCTTAAAATTATTCACGGGAATAAGCGAGAAATAAAAGAGATAAAACATCAGTCCCCAATATCTACTGCTACTGAACTTCTTTCTTCAGCTCGAGCCAATAAAATGTCTTGCATATTTTGTTCTTTAGTACACCAGTCGTGGGAATGTCAAAATACTCAAAAATTAGCTTCACAAGAAAGGCAAGCTGCTGTACAAAATACCAAATGTTGTTTTCTGTATTTGAAAGAAGGTAATAGGGTAAAGAATTGTCAGTTAAACCGCCAATTATGGGGGAAAATCATAATCTACTTTTGTGCAGAAAGCTTTCTCAGCAAAATTCTTGTAGATTTGAAAAGGAAGAAAAAGAACAAGAAAAAGAAGTGTACCAAGATGAAGCATTGTCCAATATATCCAAAGTTTCTGCTGTTGTTTTATAGACTTTGGATGTGATCGTTAGGGGTTTGGAGTGAAACGTAGAGTTAGAGCGATAATAGATTCTGGATTTCAGAGATCGTATTAAAGATGACTGCTGAAGAAATGGGTTACCAATCCAAAAAGAAAGAACACCTTCAGCATTAATTGTTTGGAAGGTCAAAGACTTCAGTTTGTCAACATGAAGTATTTACAACTTGCCTATCTAATTTATCCGAAAAGTAAAATTGTCATTTTGATGCCTTAGGACAATTAATAATTTGCGATACAATATCACCTGTGAACCTGAAAGCATATTTGATCGAATCGTCGAAACAAGACATCGAATTAACTGATGATCTTGATGGACCGATTGAAATACTTATATGAGTGGATGTTATGGGAAAGCCAATCACAGGAAATTGCAAGCAGCTTAAATCTGTACTGACCGCAATCGAAACTAACTTAGGTCGAACTGTTATTGGTGGCGCAACCAATAGTGGAAGTATTGCCTTATTAACAACTTCTATGTTCACAAAAACTGCGCGCATATCTGACTTATGGACTCTTGGTTCCTTGGGAATAACTGATACAGCAGAAAAGAAGATATTGCTTGAGTTGAAAGACGCTGCAAAGGGCCATTTTTTAGAAACAGTGAGGTTAGAGGAAGATTGTTTTTAGTCAATCTGCCTTGGATTGAAAATCATCCTCCACTTCCAAATAATTTTGAACTTTCTTTAAAGAGATTAAATGCAGTTGTTAATCGTCTGAGAGCAGAAGGACTTCATGAGTCATATGGAGATATTCTCGAGGAATGGCTGAGAGGTAAAATCACAGAGGAAGTATCTGACAACGAACTTCAATTGCGAGCCCATTATTTACCTCACCGTCCTATTGTTAAGTCAAAGGGCATTAAGAAGATCAGATCAGTGTTTGATGCTTCGGATAAAAAAGAGGTTCTTCAAGTCTCAATGATTGCTTGGAAAAAGGCTTTAATCTGATTGAATTAATACCTAAAATCTTACATTGTTTTCGACTTGAAAAAATAGGTGTCATATCAGACATAAGCAAGGCATTTCTACAGATTGGACTTTCAACTTCTGACAGGAATTTTTTTACGATTTCTCTGGATAGAAAAGGATGGTGAGCTTAAACATTATCGACACTGCCATGTTGTGTTTGGCATATCTTGCAGCCCTTTCTTGCTAAGAATTACTATTCGATATCACATAGCTGGTGTTTTGGAACATCATGCTGATGATAGTCCAATATATCCAAAGAACATTATTCAGAAATTCATGAACAGTTTTTATGTAGATAATTTTATTACAAGTGTATCAAACAGGAAGGAATTAGAACTGTTTATTGAAGTGGCAAGAAATGTTAAGGCAGAAAGAAAATTTGACCTTCGAGGGTGGGAGCATACATATCCCAATACAACAGAGACAGCTGAAACCAAGGTACTAGGTATGATTTGGAATAAAAGGTCAGTCACTCTTCGTGTTAATACATCTGTTTTAAAAGAGATATGTGTAGAAAAGATCACGAAACGAACTGCGCCATCAGCTGCCTACAAGTTAGTTTATCCTATTGGTGTAGCATGTCCCGTTTCATTAGTACCGAAATTGTTGCTCCAAAAAATTTGGAAAATTCAGATAATATGGGACAGGGAAGTTGATGAGACTACAAGAGACGACTTTTTAAAGTGGTTAATAATATTGCTTACATTGAGGACATGCAGTTCCCCAGATTTTTTGGTGTTGAAAATGTTGAACACCGGTCAGTACATTTTTTCTGCGATGCTAGCAAATGCTGCTGCTTTTCTTCGAATTATTACCACAAATAGTGTTAAAGTATATTTCCTACAAGCAAGAAGCAGAGTAGCTCCTACAAGAAAAGGCGAAATTACCATAGCTCGATTTGAACTCCTATCTGCTACCATACTGTATAGGCTTTCCAAGTCTATTTTGTCGGAGGTAGAATGTGAAGAAGTTTGGTTTTGTACAGATTCCTCGTCCGTTTTAACGTGGATTACTAAAGAAGAACCTTGGGGGGGTTTTCGTATATAATAAGGTAAAGGAAATTAGATCTCTAACATACAAAGATGCGTGGATGCATGTGCCTGGTTCGATGAACCCAGCTGACTTACCCAGTAGACTGTGTTCCGCTCAACATTTACTTCACTCAAAGTAGTAGGAAGGACTTAAATGATATTTGTCTCCTGAAGAGGGGACAAGCAATGATTTTGTTGTCAATGAAGAGGAAGTTAGAAAAGAGAGGAAAAAGAATATAATTTCAACAACTCAGTCTTTGGTGTCG
Organism: Araneus ventricosus; assembly: GCA_013235015.1. Taxonomy (NCBI): domain Eukaryota; kingdom Metazoa; phylum Arthropoda; class Arachnida; order Araneae; family Araneidae; genus Araneus; species Araneus ventricosus. The sequence goes on from BGPR01000593.1 coordinate 75,877, forward strand.
ACATATACATCCACTGTAAACAACTGGTATTATAAACACTTTTCAAAGTACAGCAAGATTATCAATCTAGTAGCGTAGATCTTAAGATTCGGTAGAAACTGTCGCGTGTAAAAAGATATAAGAAAGGCTGCCTTGATTCAAATGAAATTTTAGAAGCAGAGATAATCATAATCGGAATGATTCAAGAAGAGTGCTTCTTAAATGAACAAGATGAAAAACTACAAGCTCTAACAACATTTAAAGACAAACACAAGATTATCAGAGTGAAAACTAAGCTCTTATATCGGCAAGACAGCAAAGAGTTTAAATGCCGGGAGTTTTTCCTTCTCAACACGAAGTTGTTCATCGAAAGAATATTCATTACCACGTCAAAAATATTCACACTGGCACTCAAATGATACAAAAGAGATTTTGTATTTTTGAGAGAGAGATTTTGGATTCTTCGTAGCAGGAAAACAGTAAGATTCATCGTGTCAAAATGTGTTGTGTGCAAGAAATATTCAGCAAAGAAATTTTATCCTGTTATTGCTCCTCTTCCAGGTAATCGAATACGAGAGGCTGCTGTTTTTGAAATCTGCGGAGTCGACTTGGCAGGCCTATTATTTCTCAAAGGGAACGAAAATCCTGGCTATGTCTATTCACTTGCGCTGTTTATAGGGCGGTGCATCTTAATTTGGTGACTTCTTCATCTGCAGAAACTTTTTTGCTTGCTCTTCGCAGATTTGTAGCTCGCAGAGAAAGGTGCGGCATCATATATTGTGATAATGGTACCACTTTTGTTGGTGCTTCAAACTTTCTTAGTGCCTTAGATTAGAATCATATTGTGAGTGATATTATTCTCCATCTGATTAAATAGAAATTAGGTAACGCTTGTCTTACGTACGAGGAGACGACAGCTATTCTTTGTAACTGCGAGTCTATCATTAATTATCGGTATATAACATATGTCACAGATAATGAAGCAGAAATGGTTCCTTTGAGTCCTTCCATGTTTCTACAGGATATTGAAGCGATTGGTGTTCCAGACTGCGATGCAGTTGACCACCTTAGTTTGAATAAACGAGTCAGATATTGACAAACTCTGTAAAAGAATTTATGAAGGAGATTTCTAGCTGAATACTTAGGATCCCTTCTCCAATGACCCAAAAATAAGAGAATCGCTAAAATCGCAGTTGGAGATGTAGCTCTGATTGTACCCGACAATATTAAGCGCTTAAACTTTGCCTCTTGGCAAAGTTATTGAGAATCATTCCTGGGAGAGAGGGTGTTAAAAGGCTTGTGAAACTTCAAACCGCAAGAGGCGAATTACTTAGAACGATTCAACGCCTATATCCTTTAGAGATACTTGCTGCGGATCCTATCCTCGATCCAGAGAAAATGCTCACTAAAACGGTGGGAGAGCAATCAGAGGCGTATCAATCAAGTGTCCTCAAGATCGAGACTGCTCCAAATTTAATGACAAGAAGTGGACGTGTCATGAAAATACCTCAAATATTGGACTTGTGAAGTTATATAAATGTACTTTATAGTTAAATTCTTTATACGTTAACATTTAATATAGGTGTTAACTTAGGTGTGAGGGTGTTAATAAATTATGGTTGTTTTTTTATTTATAATCTGTATTTTTGTGAACTGACCGCGCTAGCAAAAGCATGCGCGAACAGCATTTAATATAATATGTTGTTTCTTTTAAATCTGACAATTCCTTTTTATTATCGTTGTTATTCTTTTTCTGTGAGCGAGATCGTCTCAGATGTTATTATTCCAGTTCATGTTTTACTATAATTTCTAGTCAGAATATGCTGAAATATTATCTATAAACTAATGAACATAATATATAAATTTTTATAAATAGTTGCAGTTGAGTTTTCTTTACTGAGTAGGAATTTCATTTATTGAGATGAGTTTGAGAATTTTTTCACTCTATCTCTCTTCATCGCTTTACATCACTTTTTGCGAAGAACATCATTACTTGGCACATCGATAAATAATGTATCGGGTGTCGTATTTCCCTCAACAAGAAGGTGCTTCTGTTTAAGCAGATTCTTCTTCCTATCCTTACTTATGCATCGCAAATCTGGGGTCTTGCTGCCAAAACTCATCTAAAAAAGTGCAAATTATGCAAAATAAGATCTTGCGAATGACCAGTGCTCCTTGGTATATATGAAATGTTGTTATACACAAAGACCTCAAGCTGGAATCAACAGAAAATCATATCCAAGTTATCTCAAGAAAGTTCTTCCAGCAAATCACCAGAAATAATAATCCAACGATTTTAGAACAATTGAATTTCACTAACAATAAAGGAAAATATCCATTCTCATATGCTACAACTAAATGGACTCTTCCGCTCAAGCCTCCATAATGCTTTTTGCTCCTATTTGCCTCCCACTACTCTCATTCCAATTCATTTGCTCCATTTTGTGTGTGTGTGTTTGAGTCTCCTCTAAATCACCTCCTAAGGTACAAGTACATAAAGTTTTTTTCATTGCTGTTACACTCATTCTGAGTAAAAGTGTCTCGGCACTAACACTCTAATAACATCTACTGTCAGTTCATTGGGTGCCGTTATAGTTGTATTAATACATTTAAGCACGACACGATACTTTTATATTTTCGACATTATTTATCGATAGATAGAAAACGATTAAGCGATAGTTGGAAAATATAGAAAAAAAGCAAAATTTCTATAGCGAGCAAACGGGAAGTAAACTTCTTAACTTTTACATTGCCCTCTAAGCTCTCCAGTTTAACATAAGTTTTGACGCATGTGATAAAACAAACCCTTTCGCTCCAAAATTGATAGTATTCCCCGCGAAATCTGATAGACGAACCTTTAATTGCAAATGATAAAAACTGCCTAGAATTATTTTTAATGCTATTTGTTCATTTCGAGGCATTTTATATTGATTTAAAAATTGCTGAATTTCCCAATCGAGGTTCCTAAGTAGTTAAGATTCCGTTGAGATCCCCCAGAAAATGCTTCGATAAACATTCGCAATATGGATATATTTTGCCGTAGGACTGCCTTTTTGAAATTCATGCACCTCACTCTGCCGTCTCTTTGCGGCAGTGAAGTTCCTCTAACATCAGCTCCACCAAACATGAAGACAGCGCCATCTGGCCCTCAGTCTGTGTAAGCAGCTGTCACTGCGCGAAACATGACCATCAACGAAATGTTTTCGTACATTCGGGAAAATATTTATCATGTGTGTTCAGTTTATTCACTGATTTAAAACAATTGGAAATAAGAACTATGGGGAGTGTGATGGTTTATCCGACGACAAGGAACAGAACACATAATTATCTGAGACACATTTTCATCACAAGTCAATGTTCTACTACAAGTTCTTTACATCTTGCTAAATACTGAGGGTTCAAAAACATATTTTTTAAATGTTATCATTAACGGAGAAATTGAATAATTTTAATTAGTCTCAATTTAATACTGTATGAAGAATAAACACGATATCTTAGATTAATTCTTTTCAATATTCGATAACTCTCCTCGTATAACTTAACCTAGATAACAAACCATCTTTAAAAGACGCTAGCCTTATTTCCTTTTTATTTCATTCCTTCTTATTAACAGATAAACGAAAGAGATGCCCTTCATTCTAACTATTGCCAGCATCATGAATGCCGACATTCGTGATTGTTTGCCGTATTCATACTGAAGTAATTAATTAAAATCAATTAAATATTTTTAAGAAACGTTTTAAAAATAACGGTAAATTAGTCTCTTTATTTCAAGATGTTTATAACCATTTAAGAATTATATTAATCTCGATTGATAAAAATTGTAAAGAAATGAGGAAAGATAAAAGGAAGCAATATATCTATACCTTTTTCCTTTTTGCCTCTGAAGTCTAAAATTAAAATTAATTTTTGAAGTTGTTTTTTGATAATTACTGTGCCACGATCTGGAATTTTTTTCAGAAATACCTAAAATGTTAGCTTGCAGAACAATTTGAAATAAAATAAAATAAAAAATGTTTTAAACAATTATGCTCTGAAGGTTTTGTCATTTTGAAATATACCGAACAGAATGTATTTATATATAATATTTATATATTGCTGAAATATATATAAGGACATGCTGATTATAGAAAATTAATTTATATGCCACTCATCGGCAATCGAAATTATCAGCTACTATTTCCACTGCTCCAAATGTAAACATTAAATCACGATTTTACTCACAGAGTAGTAGAATCAAAGGTCTCACTCCCATAGACCCTAATGGCAACTTTTTAAGATTGCGCTTCACATAGACAGTACGCCACCAATGTGTTACAACGGAACTAACCGGACTACGTCACCGTGGCGTCATTATGACGCGAGATGATACGAAGCCGTTTCCTATCGTAATGACAACGATGTAAACAATAATTAGGTATTTATTGGATTTTCAACTCGTTTGTCTACGATTATTAAATTTATGAATGGCTAACTTTTTTATATATTGTTAATTTAAAAATGTTATTGTTCTAATAATAATGCCATTTATTATTGTTCATATAATTATTTTAAATCTCTCACTAAATTGCTTTTCTTTAATACAGAAATTTAAAAAGTAAATTTGGAATATCATTCAAAATATTCAAAAGTTGATTTGCGCGTTTCCTAGGGTACCAATAATTTTTAACCTGTCTGATTTATAATTTAAGAGGATTATAGTTTTTTTCATATTAATAATTTAATTTATCTTTTTTTGAAGAAAAGTTCTTTGAGATCATAATTTTTTTAAACCAATAGGAAAATAATTTTTATTGATTTATTTTGTTTATTTTTACTACTCTTTCAGGATATGTTAAAACTTCAACGATAACTAATTTTTCATAAATCCACATTCAATAATATTCAAGACACAAAAAGTGATAAAATGTAATTTCCATAAAAGAAATTCAATTGTGATTTTCTTACACACCGCAGGAAATGAAATTTATTGTTTTAGTTAATATTATTCTATTTCTTTCAAAATATTTTGAAAGTTCAACAATAAATTAATTTTTAATGAATGCACATTCGTTCTTGTTTAAGATTTAAAAACTAATAGAATGTAATTTCCATAAAGAAAATTCATTTCTAAATTTTTTTAAACTAGAATTTTTTTAATGTGTTATCACTATTTTATCTTTCGCAATATGTTTAAATTTCAACAATAAATTAATTTTTAATGAATTCACATTCATAATTATTTAAGATACTGAAATTGATAGAATATAGGTAATTAATTCACTTGTAATTTTCTTAAACTCCGCAAGAAATAATATTTATTACTTTAGTCACTATTATACTATCTCTTTCAGAATATTTTAAAACTTCAACAGTTTTTAATAAATACACATTAATTCTTCTGCAAGTGAAGTTCATTTGTAAAGTTAATTTTTCAGAATTTTTCCAACCCCCCTCCCACAAAAAATTAAATACTATTATATGGTTATGGAACAAGATGCTATAATAAATGCAAAATATTTAAAACAATGTTAATTTTGTTGAACAAGCATATTAAATTACAATTATAACATTTCTAATAAATACTGCCTCGAAACCAGAGTTAATTGTTATATAAAGTATAAAAATATTCGATATAAGAATGTGTTATAAAAAAAACCAATAGATGGATATTAATTGAATGAACTTAGCACCTAGGGCAAGCAAAAAATAAAATAAATAAAAGGAATTTGTCAAAATATAATGGGACATTATAAAGGGTGTGATAATAACTAAACAGACTCGTTGTAAGATTACATAAAGAGGTGGTATTCTCAAGTATCTCAGGCCACTAAGTTTCATTTTTTATAATTAATCTGACTGACTGAAATTAGATGTTATTAGAGTGTTAGTGCCGAGGCACTTTTACTCGGAATGAGTGTAACAGAAATGAAAAAACTTTATGTACTTGTACCTTTGGAAGTGTTTCAGAGGAGACACATACACAAAACAAACAAACAAACAAACAAAAAAATAGCTAAAAGCGAATCAGAAAAAAATGGAGCAAATGAATCGGAATGAGAGTAGTGGGAGGCAAATGGGAGCAAAAAGCATTATGAAGGCTTGAGCGGGAGGGTCCATTAAGTTGTAGCGTATGAGAATGGATATTTTCCTTTATTGTTAGTGAAATTGAATTGTTCCAAAATCGTTGGATTACTATTTCTGGTGATTTGCTGGAAGAAATTCCCTGAGATAACTTGGATATGATTTGTGTTGATTCCAGCTTGAGGCCTTTGTGTATAACATCATTTCGTATATACCAAGGAGCATTGGTCATAATTCGCAAGATCTTATTTTGCATAATTTGCACTTTTTTGAGATGAGTTTTGGCAGCAAGACTCCAGATTTGCGATGCATAAGTAAGGATAGGACGAAGAATCTGCTTAAACAGAAGTACCTTGTTGAGGGAAATCGCCCAGAATTTATCTGTTTTATATTTAATGTGGCTGCGGAAAGTAAGTTTGGAATCTAAGATTAAACCAAGGTATTTAACCTCCTTGACCCAAGACAGATCTTCTTCGAAAAATGTGAGAGATTGTAGATTATTCCCAGGATGTCCTTTACAGAATATTACAGGGCGAGTTTTGTCGGCGTTAAAGGCAACATGTCATAGCGTAAACAATTTTTCGATTTCAATAAGTACACGTTGAAGAGTTCTTATAACAAATTTACTAGTGCTGCCCTGTACCAGGATTGCCGCGTCATCAACAAAGAAGCAGTTTATGATGTGGTTGTTCATAGGAAAATCTGCAGTGTAAACAGTATAGAGAAGGGGCCTTAGAATACTTCCTTGTGGCGTGCCAGCTTTAATATGGCCTGTTTCAGAAAGGGTATTCTTTAATTTAACTTAAAATTTTCTATTGCGTAGGAAAAGAATTATGATGTCAATCTGATAATGAGGTAATTTATTTGCAATCAGTTTGTAAATTAGGCCATTATGCTACATTCTGTCAAATGCCTTGAGCACATCGAGGAAAACTCCACCAGTATAAAGTTTGTTGTTGAATCCATGAGTGATTAAGTTGGTAAGACGAAGAAGCTGATGTACACAGCCGTGGTTGGAGCGAAAGCCATATTGCTAATCAGGAATGATTTGTAGATCAGAGCAGTGTGCTTTTAGTCAGGCTAGAATGACTTTTTCATAGATCTTTTCAAGATTATTTAGGAGGCTCATTAGTCCATAATTTCCTGGTAGTTTGTGGTTTTGTCCAGGCTTTGGAAACATGAACACATGTGCAATCTTCCATGATGGAGAGAAATAGGGTTGAAACAGACATTTGTTAAATACCTTGAAGATACAAGTAAGCATATTTGGAGGAATCATCTTGAGTGCTTTATTTGTACGCCATCTGGTCCAGCAGTCTTTTTTAGAGTGATCTTTTTGATTATAGCTTGAATTTCGAGGGGAGAGGTAACCTTGATATTGTTGTCATTTCTCGTGCTATTGAGGAAATGCTGGACTGCTTTATTAACTTCGGAGATGTGTCTATTGTCATATGGATCAGGGTTTGTCTGGAAGGAATTTTCAAGAGAGTACTTAATTGCGTTCGCTTTTCCGAGGGGGGTGTACTTGAGCCCATTCGTATCAAGAATAGAAGGGATTTTTCGAAACTTCCTTGAGAATTTCCGAGTTGCGTTGTAGATAGATAAGTCTCTCTGATTGAGGCTAAAAGGCCATTCGGTCCAAGAGTTTTGATCAAATGGTTTGATGTCAGCTTTGATTTCATTGGCGAGCTGGGTGGATTTTCTTTTAAATCTTGGTTCATAGGTAATTTGCCATCTCTTTTTGATTTGATTTCTGAGGGTGATTTTATTTGTGATGCGAGAAGGCAACTTCCTGTGCGGGCCATTGATAATTTTTGCTTTAGAAGATTGGTTTATAGCTGTAAGAATTACAGCCGTAATTTTGTTGATGACCTCGTCGATATCCTTAGTTGAATTGATACTAGGGTTGCCTGGAATTGCCCCTTTGACAATGTCGTAAAATTTCATCCAGTTCGTTGTTTTCAAAGTTTTGGTGATGGCTGGAATGCTTGCATTTATGTCGATTTCAAAGAATACCGGATTATGGTCGCTGCAGAGTTCATTTAAGGAAGTTGCATCACCCGAGGAGAAGTTCTTGAGTGCACCAAAGTCAAGCGTGCTTGGATTGTTGCTATTATGTCGGAAGTGGGTGGACTCGGGAGGAGCAAGAAAAATAAGGTTATATTTACAGATGTAGTCGTTGATGATGTTTCCATTTTAATTTCGTCTTCTCTTACTCCATGCTCTGTGCTTAGCATAGAAATCACCAACTGCAATGTAATTATTATTTGAACTAAAAATTCTATTCTGTTCATCTTTAGAAATGAAACCGCGAGGAGGCCTATAAATGCTGGATACAGTAATTTGTTGAGTGTTCGGAAGGGTTATGGCAATGGTGGGATTTTCAAACGAGTCAGAGGCGATAGGATTTGGATAGTGATCGATTGAATTTCTAATTAGTAAAGCAGTTCCACCACCACGGTGAGTGAGTCTGTCAGTTCTATACGTTGTGTAATTAACTAATTTAAGTTTATTTCCAGGATTTAGGTGAGTTTCCTGGATTGCAATGACATCTGGTTTCCACTCTTGGGCAAAGCATTTAAATTGGTTATATTTGGGCTTAATGTCCCCAGCGTTCCAGCTGAAAACAGTTAAATAATTTTGGTGTTGACTATTGAATGTGTTTGCTGATTTGGCCTTGGTGGAAATTAGCCATTTGGCTGAAGAAAGAGGACATCGTGGAGGTCATCATGGTTGATATTTTTTTGGAGAATTCTTCTTGACTTGATGGCATTTTATGAGATAGCTTCACTGGTCTGGGCACAAACTGGGTTACTGGATTTAGGTTCGAATCAGATTTTGGGGTTTCCTTGACTTTTGCATGTGCTACTGGATCAGACCCTACGTTAGAAGGTGCTGTTGCGAAAGATTTCCAGTTTAAGGGGTTTGGGGAGCAGCCTGAATAATTGGCTGTGTGATTGCATTTGCAATGTCAGCAAGTTGCAGGAATTTCCATAGGTTTGGGACAATCCCTGGACCAATGATTTCCCTTCGCATTCAATGCTTGCTTGAATTGGATGGCTATGAGTTTTAGTGCCTAAGACACTTTTACTCAGAATGAGAGATTTAGAGGAACATAGACTTCACCAATGGTAAATCAGATGGGGTACGTGTTAAAACCTGTCAGGCAAATGAGGGGAATGGGCTGGAAAATGGAATTCAAGTGCAACGATGGGAGAATAAGAGTATGATGTAGCGGGGCAAGGTAGCATGTGCGAACTATGGAGGCTTAAGAGGGGTGGACCATTTTGTAGTGGCATAAGGAAAGGCATATTTTCCATTATTATGGGTATAATTGATTTGATCCAGGACAGTAGGGTTGGTGTGGTTTACAAGTTTTTGGAAGTAGTTCCTGGAGAGTTCTTTAATAAATTCATCTCTAGTTTGAATCTTCAGGTCGTTGTGGATGACGCTGTTTCTAACGTACCAGGGAGCATTGACTATGATTCTAAGGATTTTGTTTTGGAGGATTTGTGCTTTTTTACGGTTGGAAAATGCTGCGAGGCCCCAAATTTGCGCCGCATACATGAGGATAGGTCTCAGAACTTGTTTGAAAAGTAGCAACTTGTTTTCTAGTGTAAGTGGAGATCTTCTTCCAATAAGTGGGATGAGCAGGTGAACTTTGGCCCAGAACTTCTCTGTGTTGTGTTTAAGATGGCTTCTGAAGGTGAGCTTGTCGTCTAAGATTAGCCCAAGGTACTTCACCTCTTTGTCCCAAGTGAGATCTTCATCAAAGAACGAGAGAGTTTTTAGTTCTTTAATGGATGTATCTTTACGGAACATGACTGCATGGGTTTTGTCTGTGTTGATGGCAACACGCCAAAGCGTGCACCATTTCTCAATGTTATTTAGGCCATTCTGAAGTGTGTGGATGACATAATTTATGGTGCTACCTTGGGCTAAGATGGCAGTATCATCCGCAAAGAAGCAATTCATGATTTGATTGGTCTTGGGGAAATCAGATGTGTAGATTGTATACAGTAGTGGACTAAGGATGCTTCCCTGTGGAGTTCCGGCTTTTATACTTCCAATATCGGAGAGAGTATGATTGAGCTTGACCCGGAAGGTCCTGTTTCTAAGGTAGTTAATAAGGATGACTATGAGGTAGTTAGGAATTTTGAACTTTATCAGCTTGTAGATCAGACCATTATGCCACATTCGGTCAAATGCTTTGCGGACATCAAGGAATACTCCTCCAGTGTAGAATTTGTGGTTAAAACCCTGGGTGACGGTGTTAGCTACCCTAAGCAATTGATGAATGCAGCCATGGCCTGCCCTAAAACCGTACTGTTCGTTTGGAATGATGCTAAGATCATGACATTCTTCTTTTAATCTTGAGAGGATAATTTTTTCAAAGATTTTGCCAATGTTGCTGAGGAGGCTGATGGGACGATAGTTCCCTGGAAGTTTACGATTTTGCCGAGGTTTAGGAGACATCAGGACTTGCGCTGTTCTCCAAATGGTGGGGAAGTAGTTGCAGAGAAGACATTTGTTACAGATTTTAGTGATGAAGGTAATTACATTGGTGGGAATTTGTTTTAATGCTTTGTTAGGAATGCCATCTGGACCAGTAGCCTTCCTGGGATTGATTCTCTTAAGAAGGGATAAGATTTCTTGAGGCGAGGTGAGTTTGATGTTAGAACTAGGTTTAGGATTATCGATGTATCTACGGATTGCTCTATTGACTTCATCTATGTGAGCACCATCGTACGGTTCAGGGTTAGTTTGGAATGAGTTCTCCAAGGAGAATTTGAAGGCTTTTGCCTTTCCCAGGGGGGTGTATTTAATACCATCAGTGTCAAGTATGGGTGGGATTTGAATGTACTTCCTAGAGAACTTCCTGGCTGCAATGTAGATTGAATTATCTTCTTGGTTGAAACTCATAAGCCACTCCTTCCAACTTTCTTGATCATAGTCTCTGATTTCCCGTCTGATTTGATTTGTGAGGCGGTTTGCAGTTCTTCTATATCTTGGGTCGTATGTTTGCTGCCATCTCTTTCTAATTTGATTGCGGAGGGTGATCATCTTAACGATATTAGGCGGAAGTTTTCTGTAGTTACCATTAATGAGTTTAGATCTGGAGGCCAGGTTAATTGCTGTGAGAATGGCACTGTTGAGTTTCGTAATGGCTTCGTCAATATATTTGATGTTTTGGATGTTGGGGTTCATTGGAAAAGAGGTGCTCATAATGTGCTTAAATTTAGACCAATTAGTCGTTTTAATAATCTTGCTTATGGCTGGGAGGTTGACATTAATATCAGTTTCAAATTAGACTGGATTGTGGTCACTGCTAAGAGCGTTGATAGAATTCGCATCACCAGAAGAGAAGTTTTTGAGAATTCCAAAGTCCAGGGTGCTTGGGTTATTAGAGTGGTTAGGAAAGTGCGTTGGTTCACAGGGAGCTAAGAGGATGAGGTTGTTATTGCAGATGTAGTCATGGATAATAGTGTCATTAGAGTTCCAAGTGCCCGAGCTCCAAGACCTATGTTTGGCGTTGAAGTCACCAACTGCGATGCATTTACTGTTCGAATTGAAAATGTTGTTAAGTTCCAGAGTCGAGATGGAGCCATGCGGCGGTCTATAGATGCTTGAGATGGTAATGTGAGTGCTGTCTGATAAGTGAAGCTCGATAGTAGTATTTTCAAATGTGGTAGATGCGATAGGGGTTGGATGATGATCTATTGAATTTCGGATGAGAATTGCTGTTCTACCTCCTCGATGGGTGAGTCTGTCTGTTCGATAGGACGAGTAGTTGGGGAACTTGAGTCTGTCTCCTGGGTTGAGATGGGTTTCTTGTAAGGCCAATATATCTGGTTTCCAGTCAAGAAGAAAGTATTTGAGTTGATTAATTTTGTTTTTAATGCCAGCAGCATTCCAGCTGATTAGGTTAAGGCTATTGTTCCTCTGATTATTGAATGCTAACAGTAGGGGGTTTCATCTGGTAGTAGTTAGCCATTTGGCTGAATAAAGAGTTCATCATGCTGGACATCATTTGAGACATCTGTTTGAAGAAAACTTCATGGGTTGGGGGGTTCGCATTTGAAGCAAGTTGAACGGGTCTTGGGATAAATTGGGTGGCAGGATTTGGATTTGGTTCTACTGCGGGAGTTGGGGGCATTTTAATCTTGGCGATGATTGCTGGGTCAGCCCAGGCATTTTCAGGAGCTTTTGAAAAGGTTCTTCTGTTAACAGGGTTCTTTGGGCATCTTGTGAAGTTTGCCGTATGTGGGCCATTGCAGTGGAGGCATTTGGGAGGCGTATCCTTAGGTTTTGGGTATTCCCTGGATCTGTGGGGTCCTTCACACTTCATGCACCTAGGGTTTCTGGTACAGAGCCGACTATGATGAAAGAATTCCTGGCAATTGTAACATTGCCCAGGAGATTGTTTCTTCCTCAAGGATTCAATAGTAACTCTCATGCGGCCAATGAATTCGATTTGGTAAATTTCCTTGGACTTTGGAATTTTAGGTAGGGTAACAAGGAAGAGGTTGAAGTTTGTATTGGATTGCCTGTTACGAATAGGATAACATAAAGTAGGAGCAAATCCCTGATTCTGAAGGTGAGATATTATTACAGAAGTATCAAAGTCTTCGGAGAGGCCTCTGATGACAACTTTAATTTGTTTTGCATCATTAAGTTCATATGTATGAGATTTCATACCGTCTTGAGTGATTTTATTTTGTATAGCTTTATGAGCTTCGGGCGTAGGAGGGAAGATCTTTAGTTTATCATTATTCATCATGCGTCCTGTTATTTTCTCCTTGGTGATTTCACTATCGCATTCAATGTATCTGGGATCTCTAGTACATATACTACTATGATGGATATAAAAAAATGGTAAAATTGACTACCTTTGAATGAATGAATGAAACACCTGACAGAAAATTTAAAGGAATAATAATCTTGTATCTGTACGACTTTTTTTAATATACACAATGCTAATTTAAATAATTTGAAATACTTTATTCAACGAAAACAATTTTCAAGATATTTAATAATAAAATATATCAACAGTCTTTTGTTAATCTTAGACCACTACTACTTTTCTTCATAAATTAAAGCCATGAAATTTCCTTATTTATAATTAATGCAATCAATAAAACACATAATTTACACACCTGAAATAAAAAATGGTTAAATTGACTTAAATTTATGTATCTACAAGACTTGAACCACCTTTATATTAATTAACGAAACAATTGACATTAAATTTGGTATGAAAATTTAAAGCAGCATTAATCTTATATCTGTATGACTTTTAATATACACAATGCTAATTTAAATAATTAGAAATACTTTATTCAACGAAATCAAATTTCAAGATATTTAATAATAAGATATATCAACAATAATTTTTTAATTATATGAGACCACAGAGCTTATAACACAAAATAATTCTTTTTTTCTCAAAGAACTGAAGTTGGATAATGCATATGCATCATGAATTTGGCATTTAATAAAATTGTAGCCATTTAAAGAAAAATAAAAGAATATAATTTTTTTTAATAAAATATTGTTAGCATAAAAGTGTAACGATAACTTAGAAACCGACTCATTGTAAGCTACACAGAAAAGTTCCAAAATTTATTTTCTCAAATTAACTAGAAAACTGCCGCAGTATCAATCATAATATGTAGTTCATCTAATCATAATATGAGAGTTCCTTTGAACATAAATTATTTTACACATTTTTATACAAATTTCTACAAAATCTTGGTGCATTTCATATGACCAGCCATCCTGAAGACAAAACAGCTCCAACATTGACAGACTGCCTGAAAAAGAAACAAATTTCTAGTAGATTCCATTTATATAACACAAACCAATTTATTTTTATTAAAGACTCCACTTCATTGTAAACATTGAATATTATGAATAAAATATTCACCTTCAGCCATTAACAATTCATTTTCTTATATGAAGCTGCCTTAAATAAAAAAGATCAAAATATTTTGATAACTTTACTAAACTAGTTTTAGCTAATATGCTTATTAAAAAAAATTCCTATATTTTATTTACTCAAATAAGAATGAATATTTTAATTTGACTCTGGAAAACGATGTTAAAAATAAATACTAATAAAAATAAGAATCTTCTTAAACGGAAATTGAAATTTGCATAATGATTGCTATTCTAAAATACTGTAATATTTCTAAGATACTAATAAGCAGTATGTAATAATAATAAATAAGTGTAAATATTAAACAAACTAGAGGTATTTAATCAGTTCATTTTATTCTATTTCACAGAAGGTATTTGTAAAAAAGCCTGCTTCGGATATAACTACACATACTAAATAAACATCTCAATATTACTTGAACTTAGAGCACAAATAACAGCAACAATTTTCATACTGTAAAAACTCAACCAAAACTTACCACTAGAAATGAATATAATTATAAATGTATTATTTATGATTTTCAGTTGCATTTCAATGTGGACAAAGATGGACTTATCCATAAGCTTATACACTACAAGACCTCCTCCTACCTTATTAAGCTAATAGATTCTTATTTACTAGAAAGAAAATTTGCGGTTAGAGTCAAGAATGAACTCTCAAGCACCAAAAACATTAATGCGGGCGTGGCACAAGGGTCGAAAATTGGCCGACTCTTTTTGCCCTGTATATTAATGACATTCCCAAGCAATTCAATACTTTATTATGCATGTACGCAGACGACACAGCAATACTTGCCCGGAACAAAAATCCCAATTATATTCAAATTGCTCTTAATCGCCATCTCAAAGCACTTGAGGACTGGTTCATTAAATGGAAAATAGAAATCAACGTCTCAAAAACTGAAGCTATTATGTTTGCTAATGCGCGTAGATACTCCAGCTTCCCCCCATTAAGATTAATGACAGAATTATCCCCTGGTCTCAGGAATGTATGTATTTAGGTCTTATTCTTGATTGCAAATTCACTTGGAAACCCCATTTTATCTACCTTAAAAATAAATTCCGAGACACCGCGCGTAAACTTTTCCCATTAATATCTCGGAAATCTAAAATGCCTAGGGAAACGAAGTTACTTGTTTAGAACTCCTATTTGCGTAACATTCTAACTTATGCCTGTCCGATCTGGGGTTATGCCGCTAAAACCAACATTAAAATAATTGACGTTCAATATTCACTCAGTAATTCGGTCAATCTGCAATGCGAAATGGTGTATCTCCAACACCGAATTGCGTAAAGCACTTAACTACCCCTCTCTAAAGGAATTCATTGTTAATATTGCAACAAAATTCTTTAATGCTCTCGACACGCACGAAAATGCAGCAATTCAACTTATTCTTAATTATATCCCCGATCCCAAAATAAAAAGACCGAGAAATATTTCCTGTAATAGTATTGCACCTTGTTCCCCCTCCCCGCAGCTTGTTTACATTACTCACTTTCCGACTTTTTTCTCCCACGGCCCTTTCCTCAGATATTAACCATACACAGTTAAGCTCTCACAGTTTCACTCTCCTCCACTCCGTCTCAAGATCTTCTCTTCTGGCCACCGCTAGACTCCTGACTTTCTCAGAACTGTTTCCAGTTCTTCTCAGAGCTACTGTGCGAAGGACGTAGCTGCTATGAAGCTCCAATGTACGCACCCTCTCCCTGTCTCTCCTCACTGCCGAAATGAATCCTATTCAGCTCATTGTCAGATACTTCTCGCCATGTTGGACTTAGTACTCGTCAAGAATGGAGATAGCCCCTTGTTGAGGGGCGGGTACTCCGGAATTTGTCAAGAACTGAAGAACTGCATTTCAATATTAAATTACTGATAAAAGAATGTTATCTTGTAAATTACTTTGACAGTTCACAATACATCATAGCAATAATTATAATAATCTTTTCTGAGAGTAATAAGCAAAGGTTCCATTAATATCTTTTATAATTATTTTAATTACCAAGTCATACTATGTAGCAATAAATCTATCAAAATACAGCACTACAAAAAATTTAAAGAATTCATGCACAATTTTGTCGGATTATTCTATATGGTAGGCATTTTAATATGCTTTAGCAACTGCACACAATTAAAACTAAATTTTATTATTTTATATACAATTAGTGAAAATATTTAAATATTGAAAGTTTTTCAGTTATTTAAATAGCAATTCATAAAAATTTTGGGACGCATTTTAAACTTACCGTTCTCATCTCCAGGAATCTTGAATAGAAAAGTAGTCTTATACTACAGAAAGAACTAGAATCGATTGTAAATAACGCATTGTGTCTAATTCTAGTAAAAAACACCCATTTTAATAAATAATCTGGGAAATTGACAAGCAGTAGCACGAATTAAACCAGCAACCCAACATGGCGGCGTTTCGGTTGCTTTTCGTTCGACATGCATTAAATGGTGCTGTGCAGGTTTGTAGTTCTCCTCACAAACACTGTCCAGCATAGGTGGCGCTGCGATAGTTAACCAAACTCCGGAGTGAGGCCTCTTGTACTCTTTGTCTGTGGTCATGGCCTTTCGCGCAGCAACTGGAAAATTATTTCTTCCTTTATTACCACTATGCTTGATATACATCCAAGCATTTAAATAGAGATTTAAATTTCCGTTAATAGTATTAATATCTCCAAAAATTTATAAATAAAAAATGTTTCTTTAAATAAAGTGGTAAACGTACTACTCGTAATATCATAACAATTTTTTTGATCTGAATATGCTATAGAAAATCAGAGTAAGTATCGAATTATTTTTTAATTAAAATTTAATTTATGATTTTCAATAAACTCGTTTATTTTAGTTATAAGATTCTCGTCAAGAATGTAAACCAGCAACAAAACATGGCGGAGTTTCGGTTGCTTTTCGTTCGATACAATAATGGCGTCGTGTTATGGTTTGTAGTTTTCTCACAATTGTTGTAACGCTTAGGTGGCGCTGCGATAGTTCACCAAACTCCCGACTAAGACGTCTGGTACTCTTTCTCTGTGATTTTACTGAGGCTGCTTTGCGTATTTAGCGCTACTTTCCTTTCAGAGTGGGTATTGATGCAAAGCATTTTACTTTTGCTTTTTCTTCATCTGAAGTTATTTAAAAAAATTTTTTTTTTGGAAATGAATTACAGTTTATAAATTATGCCTGTTATTTACATTTGAAACTTTTCAGATTATACAACATTAAATAAACATTTCTCATCATAGAAAATGCGTGAATTATATTACACAAATCCGATTAGAAATTTTTTAAAATGTTGAAATTTTATCATTGTCAGTGAAAATTCCTTCATATATTTGCTATCAGCTTATAAGAAGTTTATTCGATTCGTACTCATTTTTCGTAAATCATTTTTTCTTTCCAAGGACAAAGAGAAAATGATTAACCAATATTTTTGAAAAATTAAATTCTGTAGCAAGGGCCGGCCTTAAATATTGCGGGGCCCTATTGGAAATAATTTCAGTTAGCTGTGTTTTCCGATCCCTAAGCGGCCCAACCAAAGTATATGGTACGGCGCCAAACTTGAAATTTGTTTGGCAATAAATCGCCAGATGTGGTATCTCAATGGCGGATGGTAACATGATACATGTGGTAACGTGCGGACGTTTGGCGAGTTTTCCATGATTTTGCGCCAACTTGGCAAGGGATATACCTTACACTTTGGTTTTACCCACAAAGTTTGTAAAACCATAACAGTTATATACGTTTTTAAAAAAGAGATATTCGAATCTCTTGTCTGAAACATCGTACAATAATAGCATGATAATGTTTTAGTCTTGATTCGACTGTCCTTATATTATCTTTCAAAATTTATACAGTTATAGCAAAGATAACATACACATTCACACACGCACACAAAATGTTTTTAATATCGTCACAACGATCATGTAATAAAAAATGCCGTCGTAATATATATATAAAACATTTCTAAAAATTAATTAAAATTGAGAAAAAAATTGTATGAAAATAAAGTTGGAACCCCACAAAAACTGTTTTTCTTTTCTTTTTTCTAAATGATGTAAGAATGGCTTTTGTGCGATAATATACTCCGAAGTTATTGAACAAATAAGTTAAATATCAATTAGTTTTCAATTATTTTCAAATCTAATTAAATTTTGAAAAATCCTTTCGAATACATTCACTGTAGTACTCTAGCGCGGGGCCCCTTTAACCGCAGGGCCCTATTAGCAGCAACCGGTCCAATCGGCTAAAGGCCGGCCTTGTCTGTTGGTTGGTTTTGTGAGGTTTAATGGAGCAAGAGCCAATTGTGGCTAAACTGCGCCAAACGTATGGTAGATAAACAAGATCGCGGTGATAAAATATATGGTGTTACATTGAAAGAGGTAGATAAAATTCTAAAATAAATTTGAAATTCATAGTTGCATATGAAAAGATAAAATCATGTTACCAAAAATGGATAGATGAACGATGAAAAGAGATAAAAATACAAGTTTTAAAATATATCAGATGTAAAATATGTCAAAAATCACATGCTGGGCAAAGACCAAATAAAATTTCAAGGACGAAAGCTAGATAGAGAAAATATTAAAAAATGAAAGAACAAAACAAGTGAGTTTAAATAAAACAATTCAGGACAGGTCATTTGTTTACAAAAAATTATTTTTAAAAAAGGCAAACAATGTGCGAAACAGAAACAACTATGCTATCTGTTTTTGTATTTGTTTGCCTTTTCAGGTTTGGAAGAGGGTGGAGGATTGATAACTGCAGGTGAGTCTTCCAAGTCCTCCGACATGTCATACTCCAAGGCATCCTCTTCTGATAAAGAGGAGGAGCTCATCTCGGCATCCGCATCAGATTCCCGAGATTGCAAAACTGTTTTTTCTAATGGAGGGAGAACAGCCATAGGTAGAAGTTGAGTGTCGACAGAAGTGGGTTTCTTGGTTTCAAAAGGTTTTAATGCAGACTTATGTGTGCAGGTGTCATCCTTTGTTGGAACGGTGTTAAGAACTTCACGGCGAGAGGAGGTGTAAAATTTTGAGATCTTTTCAGCTTTGGCAATGCTATTATTTGTTGTAGTTGGAGAGTCTTTTTTCAGCCTTTTTTTTGTTTAAAACGAGTTTAAAATCAGTGAAGTCAGGCGAAGCCAAAACTTCTTCACTGACCGGAGAAACGGATGGAGAGGAAGAAATTGGCAAGTTGATTATTGGAAGAGATACTCTGACAATAGAATCAGGCGATTTAGAACTAGAAATAGAGATATCTGGATAGGTTTGAGTAGGTGGAACTGTGGATTTTTTCACCGCAGAAATGTAACTATTTCCGGGCGTAGGTGTTCGAGATTTTATTAGTTTTCGGGCTTCCTGATATGAAATCCGATTTTTTATTTTCATAGAAATTATTTCCATGCAAAACAATTCCGAGAAACCGAAGTGTGTTCCCCTTAACAGTTAACGCACTTCTCTGTACGGGTGCAGTCAGTGCTTTCATGCACGACTTCTGCACAACGGGCGCATGTTAGTGTCCCGCGGCAAGAAGTTTTCGAATGGCCGAAACGTTGGCACTTGAAACAGCGGAGTGGGTTTGGCATATATGTCCTGACGGAAAGGCGCATATATCCGGCCTTAATATTTTCAGGTAATTTGGCGGAGACAAAAGAGAGTATTAGGTGCTTTGTATTGAGGAGTTGGCCATCTCTCCGTATCGCAATACGACGCACTTGGATCACTCCTTGACTTTTTAATTCTGCAGTAATCTTTTCTTCCGATTCATTCAGTAACTCACCACAGGAAATAACTCCCTTGGATGAGTTCAATGTAGCATGGGGTTTGACAGTAACGGGAATTGTTGACAATGATTTTAATTTTGTTATCTCTTTTGCTTGCTTCGGGGATTCCACTTCGATAAGAAGGTCACCAGACCGAAGTTTTTTAGTTGATCATCGCCTATGCTACTTGTAAGTGCCTTTTCAACCAAGAAAGGCGAGACACCATGAAAAGTTTCATTGCTATGGGAAATTCGTTGAATAATGAAAAACGTTGGGAAATTGTTTCGCTTAGAAGTAGTATCAATTCGTTGCCCACTGAAGGGACCAGATTTTTTTTGCCCATACGACATTGTAATGATTCAGGCCCGACGGCATCGCCCACCACGGAGCCCAAGAAGGGAAGGCAGCCACCGGCTCTGGAGATTTCCAGCCTCGGCGCTTACCTTGGTGCTAGTCGGAACCTATACGCTCAGGGTCACGCGCGGGGACAGTGACCACCCTTAACGCCAGGCCCAAGGAGTGACCCTTTCGCTTGATCCCTTTGACCAACCAAATGGATGGGACTCCGGCCGATTGATACACCGGGGACTGAAATGTACCACCCGTATAATGGGTCGCCACGCACGGCCTACACATGGGGGTAATTTGCTGTCCATGAGAAGCAAGAAGCAAACAGAGCGGCAACAGCTTCTCATGGAGAGCTCCCTCGTCTACCCTCGAGGGAAAGAAGAAAACAGCAAAAAAAAAACTCAATGGGAGGGAATAACGGAAGGAGATAAGAAACTAGGGTACCTCGGGGTCGTGAAGCCCGTCACACCTAAAGAAGATGTGCCCCTGAGGGGCCGGCCTTGTCTGTAGCGTATGCTTTCAATAATATTAGGCTATTATGTAAACAGAAGTGCTTTATATTACAATAAAATTATATTGTCTCACTAATGACTTGTACTAGTCCTTTAGCTGGTTTTTGGAAATTACTTGCGTTTAGCAGTTTTACACTTTCGCATATAGGTATTTCATAAATTGTGTGATGTTCTGCTTTCATTTCAATTCCCAACCGATTCTTTTGTAAATTTCGTATTGATTAAATTTAATTTCAAATCATAAAGGATCTGGAAGAGGGGTGGCTTAAAGGCAAGACCCAGACTCCAAAAGCCTCTGATATTAGTTTTTTTCAAATATTGTGACATATTCAATTATTCTTCAAACTGCCAAGTAAATAAATTTATAAAAGGTTGTTTAATGGGGCCCATCGTCCTAAAGGGGCTGAATCTCCAGTATTGATGTTATAGTCCAATGCTGATTCAGTCCCAGAAAGTTGTGGATTTTCCGTGGGTGATGTGGAGACAGGGTAAGAGGAGCAAACAGACCTTTGCGTTTCTTTTATTTCTACTTTTCTTCTTCAGCTTTTTTGATGCTCAGATGGGCTGGCTGTGGGGATGGAAATCTGCCCTTGTCTTGCTCAATATTTGAGTTTATTTTTTAATTTAAATTGTTCAACAGAACAAACAAAATATCACAAGTGGTTCGGGACTGTTTAGCAACGGTGGAATTAGAGTTATAAAAATGGGATTAGATAATAATATTTTCTGGTCTTGTGACATATAAATCGGGAGAGTATCTTTATTTTTTAATTGCATCATTATCTATGCAGTCTAATCCATTGTAAACTTTTATTGCTCTTATAAGGAGGTTAAATAAATAGCGGCTCTTATATCTTCGTTGAGCATATACCATCTTGTTTCACAGATTTGCCTGATGATACTATTTTCAAGTTTTGTAAGATATGTAAATTAGATATTTCTGCAAAGTCCCATACAGTACAGGCGTACGTTATTACTGGAATTAAATTCGAGGTATGGGCGAGGAACTTATATTCTTTATTTAACTCTAAATTTCTTGCCAGTAGCGGTGAAGCAAGTAATTTTTTGTACCCATGGCCCCCGAAGATGGCCTAATACCCGGTAATGGTACGTTGGTGACGCTGGATAATTTCAATCATGGGGATTAGATTGTCTGCTGCTGTTGTCGGACGTAAAGGGGTGTGTGGGTGGAAGTCCATCTGGATCGTGTGGGATTGTTGCTGGAGCGCTGCAAGAACTGGTGCCTGTGAAGAGTAGCTGCTGCTGTGCAGAGATGCCACATGTGATATATTTTCATAAGACATAAATATTATAATCAGTTAAATTGACAAAATATATTTTTAAATTAGAAAAAATGCAAGGTTTTGATTTGTGGTGATGATTCCTGCCCAACAGCAACTGAGTCAATGCAGAAACAAAATGAAAATATATAAAGGTTTTGGCCATAACTAAAAGAAAAGCGAAAACAGGCAAAAAATTCATGAATATGACGCTCTGTCTTTACATTACCATACAACATCAAATAGTCTTTAATGAATGAAGGTTTCGTTCAAATTTTTTCTTCAAAGATTAAGAATATAAATATCATTCGATACGAGTTCTGAACTCAATGTGTATATATACTACCTGCATAACTGAAAATATTAAAGACGCTATGAAACAAATTAAAAATGCAGATAATGAAATAAAAGCTTTGAAAGTATGAAAAAATGTATCTCAATATCTCATTTCAAACTTATCTCAATAAACAGTAACTGATGAACGCAAACTTGCATATCATCTTTGCCTCATGTCTACGATGTACCAAACACAAAATCCTCTTACCAAACGAAATCTACCGAAAAAAAGAAGCCACATAAAAGGATAGAACATATGGACGAGTTTTCTGTTTTGTTTACTTAGAATAAACCTTGACTTTATTTACATTACCTTTGGACTTCCGCTTTGATGATTTCCACTGGCTTAGCATTACAGCGGTATCACGTAGTTAAGGCATTTTAATGTAAATACACAGAACGCGACCATATTGGACACAAAAAGTTTGACATAAGGATAGCGATTTCTTTTTTGTAGATTGTCCTATTTATTCAAGTTCCTCCTGGAGCGCCATCTATTTGTGTCAACAAGTACTAGAATCGTTTCCACAATGTCGAACAAGAGCAATTTACTTTACTTCATTAATCTTTCTTTAATAATGTGTGATAAGCTTTAATTTCAAAACACTTCCTATAGATTCCATGGCAAACGTTTCAAAGAAACAATCTAAATAGAACTAAGGCCGAGGAATCTACAATAAAAAGAGCTAAAAAATTGGATTCAATAATATTTCATTTTATATGCAAAGAATGTGTGAATCTATATTTAATTCCTATTCATTTTAAATTAAACTTTCAAAAAACAAATGCTGCACAGCAAAGTTTCAAAGATTTCTGAAATGTTAAATATTTAAATATTTTTTTATAGATTTTGAATGCACCACTATTTTTAAAATTCAGAATTTTGAATATACTTGTATAATTAAGAACATGAAAATAATTGCTCTTTTTCTGTATTTGACGACGACGAGAGACGAATATTTGAATGGAGTACTTGAGCACAAAGGCTCTCAACCTCCAGGACTGAAAAAAAATTTGATTAGACATTATATAGGAATTATGATGATAGTAATTAGTAAAATGGGATCATTTAACCGTAGTGCATAGAATTAAGAGGTGGCTTGCGTCTTGTATTAGGGATGAGGAGGGAGGAAGAAGGGGAGAGGAAAGAGAAAGGACCTGAAAGGCAAAAAACGGCTAGCAGGTACATAATTAACTATTAATATTAGATGAATAAAAAGAAAAAAATGTTTAACCGTGTGGGTGAGGATGGTCTGGGGATTGGACTATTTTCTCCTTTCCTAGAGGGAGGTGGACTCGTCGTTCGTCCTGCTTCTCTGATTTATTCTCCACGTCTGGCAGGCCGCATGCCTGTCCGGGGCTCCGAACGTGTAAAGCTTCTCCAAAGAGGTCCTGAGAAGGACAGGTCAAGCCACGTCTCTGAGTGGGGCTTCTATTGGTTGGAACTTCAGATCCAAGCTGTCAGAGTTGGGTGCAATTACCTAAAAAGTTGGCTGCACACTCTGCACTTTTTTCGAGGGCTGGTAGGATCGTAGTCTGGAATGTTTATTATGGATTCGTTTGTGGAATTGTCCACCTTTCTGAAGAAGTTCTTTGCGAGTTTGAGGTTGTGTTCGGCTATTGTTTGGAGGTTAAGGTCTTTCAGGATATTGTTGTTTCGAAAATAACAGGGGGAGTTTGTGTTGTCTGTCTGGCTGCTTTGTTTTGGAGGCTTTCAAGTTTTCTGAGGTGCGTTTTCGCAACAGCGCCCCAGACCGGACTGGCGTAGGTGATGATTGGCCTCAGGAGGGATTTGCATGTAAGAAGTTTGTTATTTAGAGAGAGTTTCGATTGCTTACCCAGGAGGGGGTACAATTTCTGTTTCGCGGCATTGAATTTGTTTTTCACTTTGGTTATGTGGCTATTGTAAGTAAGTGTTTTATCGATCGTGACACCCAGATAGACGGTTTCGTTACTCCATGGGCTCGGTTTTCTATATAACTTGGGAGAAGGGGGTGTTCCTTTTCCTAGTAAAATAGACTGCCTGACATTTGTCTATATTTACCATAATCTTCCATTTAATCAGCCATTTTCCCAGTTCGGCTAGGTAGGTGTTGAGGTTGTCGGAAATCGAATGTTGAGAGATACCGGTACTCATGATAGCGTACATGCATAGATGGGTCTCCTGGTTCCTGGTGATGTCATTTATGAAGCTCTGTATCTGAAAATATAGTAATGAAGCAAGTAATTTTTGGGACCCATGGCCCCCGAAGGGGCCTAATCCCCGGTAATTGTAAGTTGGTGATGCTGGATAATTTCAGTTCTGGGAATTAGATGATCTGCTGTTGTTGTTGGAGGCAAAGGTTGTGTGAGTGGAAGTCCATCTGGATCTTGTGGGTTTGTTGCTGGGGCACTGCGAGAACTGGTGCCTGTAAAGAGTAGCTGCTGTTGAGAGAACTCGTATCTTTGGATGTGATAATTTTTTGTTTACTGTTCTGATAGGGAAGTGACATGCCGTTTGGAACTGCTCTTCAGGATTTTAAAATTTTGGTGGAAGAATGGGGCGGGGGCAAGGGTCTGAAACAGGTAGCAAGGATAGCTATTCCTAATTTTTATCAATTATAATAGAATCTTCCGGGGTCTTTTACTTTTCGGATCGGAGGAATAATTTTCAAGTTGCTGAATGGCTTCATTGTCAATTTTATCAAGAATATGATATAATTTTGTTGAGACTTTTTTGATAAATTCCTTTAAAGAGATTAGCTTAATTACATTTCTTATACCTTCATTTCGCATATACCTTCCAGCATTACATATTAGACGTATTATATTATTGTGTAAGTATAGTGAAAATTGAATATTTATATTTACAGTTAATATTCTCTTCAAATAGTGGTAATTATTAGAAACTATGCGATGATGGCCATTATTGTATTAGCTATACTAGGCATTGTGTAGAAGCTGTATAATTTTTATAAAGTTACAATAAATAAATATTTTCTTTAAACCTTGCAAATAACTTCAAAGGCATAATTACCTTATTTTTGTAAAATTACTTATAATTGTATTAAATTTATATGTTCATATTTGTTTTTAAATATATGTCTATCAATAAATGTCTTTTAAATCTTGGAAATAATTAGAAACTGTATGTATAAATATCATAAAAATGTATTGTAAGCAATTATAATCTTTTGAATATTCTACTAATAGCTACTTGTTTGAAAGAAATTTTACAAATTTCCTATTGTTTGCTACTAATCAAAACAATAAACAGAAAAGTAATCTTCCTGTAGCATTCAATTGGGATTCAAGTACAGAAAGATTCTGAAATTGCATTTCAATATACGCTGTGCACATTATGTGCTATTATATTTCCTGTCAGTTATTTGGCAATATCGATTTTAATGTTTGTATCTGACAAATATTTTTCTTATTTGAAAGTTTTCAATTGCCAGCTATGAGCAAGCTAAACATTTTTTAGAAAAACTATAACATAATTTAGCCAGCTATGAGCCAGCTATTTGCTCATTGTTAGCCAGCTATGAGCAAATAAACGGTAATTAATTACAAGCAAGAATTTTGTATCTATATCACAATTAAAAATTATTCTGTATTAAAGCTTCTAGTGATTTTGTAGGTGAAAAAATTATTATAACTTTTCAGCAGTTGAACCGATAAATCCTTGAATCTTGACACCTTATTATAATAAATTTTGGATTTTTAAAAATCTAACTTGGGATTAGCTTTTGTTACTTATTATTAAAATTTCTTTACATTTCCCCAATTTTTTTATCTCATATTTTCTATTTATTCTCTTCGGATTTTATTGTAATGTTTGCTGATATTTTAATATTTGCATAATTACTTAAGGAATTGTTAATCAGAAGGTTGAAAGAGAAATGTTTCAATATATTTAATCACTTAATTAAATCCTCATAATCTGAGTGGAAAAATGTGGTCAATAATAGGTGAAAATGTATGGTGGTGCAACCAAAATAATAATAATAAAAAAAAGATTTCATTTCAAATTAATGTCAATGAAATAATGTGCAATGGCCTGCTATAACCGTGAAATGGAGCAGCAAATACGTAGAAACAAGCATGAGGAGGAGCATAGTAGCAAAAAAATTTTATTAAAAAGTACAGGTATTTAAGATGTAATATAGTGAAGCAATTAATCACGTCTAAGATGAAAAAACTATCTATCTTAAGTTTGAAGTAGATGGTGAAATTGACATAAACTTAACTTAAACACATAAAAACCCCATTTGCCTAACCTGTCAATTAATATTCTCTAAACAAAGTTGTTATTACTAGAATTTCCGTTAGTATAATTTCTTACAGTGTAGAATATTTTATTTTTTATATCTTTTTTAAATAATTTTATTTGTTAAAAATGTTGCAACCCACAGAAGAATGTTTTCTGTGCTGGACTGTAGGAAAACAGTGCCGAGTACGTTAATCCAAAACATCATTAAAAAATTACCATATGAGACTCTTCAGAGAAGAAACAAAACATGCTAGGCAAAGATATATGTTAAGAAACTGCTGAAGATTGTAACCGAAATCATTCAGTAAATACATCATTTTGAAAAGGCGGACTGCTCTTGTTTTGTTATGGCTAAATGTGAGAGAAAAGAACGACGCCACCGGCTCTCGGCTAAGCAACTAATGATAATGTCCTATTTTCTGCCTTTGGTGTATCAGGGTAGGGTTTGTAAATATGCAGCCCGGAGGGCGGCATGAGCGGCTTGTATTCAAATTAAAACCAAGTACTGCGTAAATTTTAGAACATTATTCTTAGAATTTTTTCAATTTTTTAAAATTTGTTTACAGGTCAGTGTGGTTTAATTTTTTTCGCAGGTGAATGACAGATTCACATGTCAACAGCTCTGGAAATCTTTGTACCAGAATCAGGGGTGGCGACAGAGGGGTGAACGGGGAAGCATTGCCCCCCCCCCGGCGGGGAAATATTTTGTACGGAGTATTCAACTGTAGTTGATAAATAATCATCTGGAGAAAATTTGAGACCAATTTGATTACACTCAGAACCCCGTATAGCAGGTCGTGCCCCCTGTCGTGCAAATCGCCACCCCTCGTCGGGCAAAGTCTAGCACCATTCCTGACTAGAATATTAAAATTCTGCCAAAAATGTTTTGTAAATTTTTAAATGCTAAATTTATGTTTAGCATTAGTTTTAAATTTAAATTTTTATATTCTATTTAATTTTTTATAATAAAACCAAGTCTCTTAGTGGTGATCCGTAATTTAAATGTTTTGTTATTTCAGTTTGTCATTACATGTGTCTCTTAAAAATTTGCATGTATTGAGATTAATTAAAATCAATACAAAATATTTTGTTTTGTAAATTGGAAGGGGAAGAAGGGCCCCCGAAACGATTATTGCCTAAGGACCCCTGAAGGGCTTCATTTGGCCCTGTTGGGGTAAAACCAGGAACCCAAGTTGCACAAGACAAGGAACAGACAGTATCGATGATTCGTCCGATGAAGACAATAAAAACACATCAGAAGTTGATCGTTTATATTGTAAAGATGTATTTTCTAACTTAAAGAAATGAGAAGGGTGGATCCAATATAGAAATTATCTTAGTTAGACCCACGAAGCCTGCAGTGGCGCGGAGAAAGAAGACAACTCCTTTACATGTGAATTGTGTAACCGATATTCTTAAATTTTCATATAAAATAAAATATGCCTGCTACTTTTCCACTTAGAATCTAGGTTTCCAAATTTCCCATAAAGTTAACATGTGTGCCCGTTTTACCCCACTAGTTGAGTAAAACCAGGTGGTTTGACTTTTGTATAAGAAAATCATTGATAAAAAAAGCAGCGAAACTATGACTTTTTAAGAATGGTACATTTTACTCCGTCAAAAATGAATATTTTAATGAA
Organism: Araneus ventricosus; assembly: GCA_013235015.1. Lineage (NCBI taxonomy): Eukaryota > Metazoa > Arthropoda > Arachnida > Araneae > Araneidae > Araneus > Araneus ventricosus. The sequence goes on from BGPR01000593.1 coordinate 103,990, forward strand.
ATTTGACAAGATCTATGTCGAATAGTTTACCTCCAACAGGCCTTCGAGTCTTAGTCACCCGGTCTTACTCCAATCCCCCCCTGTAGTTTAAAAGCATTGCTCATTTAACTTTAGTAGAGTGATTTTGTTGTGTATAACACATAATATATAGCTCACACATTAAAGGAAACATACTGTTGAACTGTAAAAGAAATTTAATCCACAAAAGTTCTCACTGGAGGTCAAGTGTTCTCACAATCATCTTCCTCTGTTCTGGTCTTGAAATCAGATTTTTTAACACAACACAAAAGTAAGGTGCGAGCGTATCATCAGCCTGGGTTGAGAACACATACACAAATAGGTCCTACAGATAATATAGGGTATCCAAGAAAGGTGCAGAAAATCCAAAAGAATGCAGAAATCTAACAGTTTTTTATCGGAACCTTCAATGCAGCTCTACATGAGCTCCTTTAGTATCAGGCTGAATGTCCAGTCTTCACTCGAATTCCAGCCAAGTGTTTTTCGAATTTTGTGATGTTACAGTCAGGATTGCTGATTCTATCCTTTCTTTTAAAATGGAAATAGCAGAAGCAGGTGTTTGATAAACAACATCTTTCACACAACCCCACAAGAAGATATCCAGTGGAGTTATATCGGTGATCGCGAAGTTCGGTGGTGGCAATTTGGGGGGGCGTTGTCCCCCACTTTTGGCAGGGAAAATTTAATTTTTATTTCATTTTAGTTATTTATAACTAGGAATTACAACAATTGAATAGTTTTTAAGAAAGCTAGATAATGTTTCAACTAAAATTTTAAATTTCGTTGTATACCCCAATATTGCCGGGTTCTTTTAAGTGTCTCTAAATTTGTTGTCCCCTCCCGTTACTAGCGGAGTCTAAGATGTATATCCTCCACGACCATCTATCAAGTATAGGACGAGTCCACTGAGGTGGAGCATCGTGCTGTTGAAACAAAACATTTGGCATTTAACGTCCATAATGTGGAATAATGTACAACTCGTGAAGATCACTGTTTATTTTCTCCTCGCAGAAGAATGGATCTCGATTACAGCGTTGTTTAAAAGACCACAGGGAGTATTAAGTTTGGGCTGTCTCGTTCATATTTGACTGAAATATTTGGTTTAACATATAACCATATGCAATGAAATTTACCAGACACATACAATGTGCTCACGTAGAGGTACATTGAAAGTAAGGTAAAAAAAACTGTTGGATTTCTTCATTCATTTGCCGGCATTTCATTTCACCTTTTATTATTTTTGTTATTAATATTTAGAATAATAAAGATCTCTCTTAGACACCCTGTTTAATCATAATGCACTAAGTTCTTAGGGGAAAAAATGCAGTTTTTATCCGAAGTTTTGTGTGATATCTCACTTACACGCTAAGTTATTAATTGGAATTTATACAGAACCTATCGATCCGAATCCGATATACCCTATTAATACCAAAACAGCATATGGAACTTTCTTTGATTCGGAAAACTTCATACCACTAATTTATTCAAAAAGTTATAATTAATTAATATCTGGTTTAAGTATCGGAATCTGTCAGGGCAACATTTCAGAGTTACTGATGTTTAAAACGTGTGATACTAAATAAAAGAGATCTTTAACGAAAGAACTCTGTACTTTTCTGTGGCAATAATTCTTCAGACTTGTCCAGCGAAATTTTCTGTTGTTGTAACCGATCTATGAATTGACAATTTCCCGTTGATGAAGTTTTTCAGCTGCCGAATTTGTTTACCTCGAAATCATGGATTGTAAGAACTGCTAAAAATGTGAGAATGTGTTTTTTATTGTACAGAAAAAAAATATGCTCTATCTGCTCGATAATACTAGATAGTACTTACGGTAATATGACTTTTAATACAGACACGCAGGCTACAAACTACATAGACTTTTTTTATAACAACGAGACTGACTCGGGTTGTTTTCCTAAATAGTTTAATTTTGTTTTATAGTTTAGTATTTAAATTTTGTCAAGCATTCAGTTATTACATTGTAGTCTTTTCAACTATTTTGTAAATCTCTGAGTAATCAATCTTAAACTAAAAAGAAGGTTGTTTTTATAAACTGAATATATATTTTAATATACTTATAGGGGAAACTAGGGATACTTGATCCTGTCTGATTTTCTCAAATTGTCAGAATCAGATTGTCTCAGATGGCATACACAAATTACCATTTGTGTATGCCATCCGTATTTGGCCTTCGGTCATATGGTCTATTGGAGATGATTTCCATTCCAATCTGAAAAACCATCGTAATGGTGTATAGGTAAGTATGTTTTGGGAGTGTTCAGAAATAAATTTTCCCTTTTTCATTCGTCTGTAGATTGGAAGTTTACTCTTGAAGATACAATGAATTAAAATATTTCTGAGATTTTTAAGCATATTTCAAGGTATAATTTGATGTGTGATGATGTGCAATATCTTAATTCTAACTTATTGCACAATATATTAATATTGTTATTATATATTCATATTTCTAAGATATTCATTGATATCTCTTATTCTTAATCTGTAGGTTATTAAGGAAAAGTCAAGTTGGGGATATTTGTGCCTAGACAGGTAGGGATTATCAAAAAGTTACTGTAGTTTCGATGTCGTAGCCAACCGATATTGTGTGGTTTGGATCAACTTTCTGGTGCGATGGATTGTGTCGCCAATATGGTAACTCAAATAATCAGGCTGATGGCAACCCTTCGCCTTGATTATCGGCATAATGGCTACTGTTTTTAGTGGTTGACTTTTATATGAGAAAAGTTAGTTAAAACTAATTTGTGAATAATTATTTGAAGAATAAAATTTCTTCGAATGTAATAATTTCAAATAATACAAAGAAGTATTTTAGTGAGAGTTCTAAAATGAATTAGACTCTTATTCTATTTTTTTCTCATCTATTATTTTAATAAAAATATTTTGCTCGAACTTGGCTTGTCATGGTTTTCTTTTATTTAACGTTTCCCCATTTCGGTTGATTTCGTTTCTTACTTTGTTTGAATTTTCTCGTAGAATATATTTTTTCTTCTTTTGCTTTTGTTGCTATTATAATATTAGACTGAGTAAACCTTTCTAGCATTTTCAATTTCTTGTTTCATTCATCATTTTTTCAGTCTTTTATTTTTATTTCGATGCTATAATACTCTATTCTAATTTTCCCCTAACAGGCAATTCTTCAGTGATCTAGTGACGTTGCTAGGTTCCCAGCTCCATTGCTATAATTTTTATCATTTAATTAAATCAATATTTTAATATTTTATTAAATAAAAAACTAGTTATTAGTTTAATTTAATAACTAGTTTATTTGTATGAGTAGACTAATTTAATTATTACAGGAATTTTATTTATGACAATTGCATTTTAAAAACGCAATATTATTTTATTGTTAATATTAATTTTATTAATATTTTTTGATAATTAAAACTGTTTCATTTGAGTAGTTTTAATCTAATATTTGAATTTTGTGTTCATTCAAATTATCGAAATAATTTACGTACGCATGTGGGATCAAGTATCCCTAAGTTTAGGGATACTTGAATCTAGGTGTTTTCATGAAATATATGTATTATATGATTAGATGACCTATCAATTTAGCATAAGTCATTCCTCTATATATCTTTTTAGGAAACATATCCTTTTATTATTCTAAACATCAAAATTTACTAGAAATTTAAGAAAAATTAGAAATATAAGAAAAACTAGGGTCAATTATACCTAGTTGCCTCTATAATTCAATTGACTTCATAGAAGTCGCTGACTGAAAAGAACCTTTACCAATCTGCGATGCCAAGCAATGTATCATGTTCACTTAATTTGGGGGGGACTCAACCCACTATCAAAGTTAAAAATATCTTGGCAGAATATAACAAAAATTACGTCAGTTAAAAGTATATAAAAAATCTAAATAATGACTGCCTAAGAAGAGAGCCGGTTCCAGAGTATTCGGCGCCCTGTGCGAAATTAGTATTGGTACATATGCTAAAAGATTTAACTATAATTATTAACTAGATTTAATAACTATAAATAATTAAGATTTAACTGTAGCAAATGAGTTAGTTACATTTAAAAAATCTATTGTGTTCCAGTCAGCACTCATGTAACGCGTGCGAATTTTCAAATTTATGATTAGGAATTGGCGCCCCTACACGCTCTGCGCACTGTGCCGCGACACAGGCTGCACACTCCTGGAGCCGACTCTGCTTAGGAATATAAGATTTAGGAGTTGAATTTTATACTTTTTTAATATATATATTACTTTATATATACTTTATTAATATATATATTGCTTTATATATACTTTATACTTTATTAATATATATATACCATATTTTATACTTTATAAAAATAATCTCAATTAAATTAAAGCATTTTATGAATACGAGTGTAAAGTGATAGTACATCTTATCCCATACGGGTGAATGAAAATGTATTTTTAAATAAATATATATTTGTCAATTTTTGGATCGAATAAAATTAAAATAATAACGAACGAAACCAGGATTTTTACAAAAGAACGGACTCGAAATGTTGCTCAATTTCAAAATAATAAGAGTAATAACATGTTTCAATTGCCCAAATAATTATAATTTTCCTGCGCTAAGGAAAAGGAAATACACACGTGCAGGACCAGAATTATGAATTTTTACGTCTAGGCCAAAGCACTTAATTCTGCGTCCCGATGCATTCACTGGAACTGTAGAGATAGGCAATATAAATGTGCCTCTAGTTTATTTAACGTGTCTGTATGTGCTTCAAAAACAGTATTTTTTAAGGTCTTTTCAAAATAATACTAAAATTTGTAAATATTTTAGGGTAATGTCTTTTATATTTTCGCCCTCCGATTGTTGCGACCTAGGGCATTGCCTAGATTGGCCTTATGGGAAATCTGGCCCGGCACACTTGAGAATGCATGCGTAAAAAGCAGGAAGATAGGACAATAAAAGTACCATCCACTTTCAAAAACGTTGAGGACAGTACCTTCCATCTAAGTTTCTATTTGGGATAGTAGGCAGTTCCCATTAGAGCAGAACGTAAGATTTTTTTCTCTGGCAATCCCTTGCCAGCTGCAGAAAATTCACCGATTCCGTATATACAACAAAAGTTTTTGCCTCTAAGCGCCCCCAAATCTGTGTGAAAATTATGTAATTCAAGTAATGAAAAGAAAATTAGTTAAATAAGAAACTATTTCAAATCTGACATAGTAGCTCAGCACAAGTGGAAATTGCACGACACCAGCATCATGGTTCTCAGACAGCAATTTGATGTTAATGATGGGGACTGAGACCAATAAAAAAGTTCCCTTGCTTTAGCAAAAGGCGTACAGCCGGGCGTTTCACTCAACTGACTCTTCTTATTTTTTTTGACATTTTCTTTGTTATTTTTTAAGAGTTCTGAAACGGTACTTAGGCTGTTATCCTAGTTTTGCAACCATTGCCGGCATCTAACGACACCGGACAGAAAGATTGCCGCTCATAGCGGTCTATACTCAGTCACGAAAACACCCAACCAATACGCCTGCTACGACGTATGACTCAATTTAATTTATACGTTAAAGAAAATACTTACAAAAAAATAGTGGTGGAATAAAAAAAAATAAAGTTTCTATTTCCCAGTACACTGAATAGAAATTTCTTGGAAGTTTGTATTAGCGAGCAAATTTTAAAAATTATTGTAATGTGAAACTATGATCCGTAGCTTGAAACAATTATTCTTGAAGTATATTTTGTAAGTAAACTATTTAATAAGTAAAATTTCAAAGATACGATCAATTTTTACGAAATTCAATCCATATTTACATTTAAAGAGTTCTAATTTTGTGTGAAAACTGCCTATAAGATTTAAATTATGTTTTTAAATATTTATGCTTGGTAGTTTGATGTGAAAGTCTTTTTTAAATAGTATATGAACATAGTTGAATAATACCATCCACACTTTCAGAAGTACATAATAGGAATTACACGCTTAGTTTTTCTAAACCACGAAGTAATATGCATAAATCAGAGCGCCCTCTATAACTATGGAAACCGATATAATGTACTTAATCAATACGCTCGGAAGCACAGCAATAAGCTTATCTAAAACTATTCATTATTTTAAAAAATAATTAGAAAATTTACAGAGAAATTATCCATTTTATGCATCACATTTTTGTTATTACTTAATTTATACAAAGTTTCTTGATCTATCGTAAAATCTTTTTCAAGAACCTAATGCACATCAGATATTTATCTATGTTGTTATCATTCAGTAAAACATTTAAGAGTATATTTTTCTATTGTTCTTTGTATTAATCTAGAATTTTTTTATTCTTTCCATTTTGCAGTTTTAAATATCATAATTGAATATATTGACCACTGTAAAAGTGCTGAATATTTATTTTCAGCTTGTGGAAAGAAATTTAGAAATTATACCACTATATTATATCATACTTGATATATGCTTATATATTTGTATGCTGCATCATGTCATTTCAGCGTGGACGTTGGAGTGTTACTAAGCTGAGTATAGACCGCGATTTGTGGCAATTTTTCTGACCGGTTTCTGTTGAATCTGGCAATTTGTGTAACTAAAGGGATGTCCGACTGACTCAAATATTACTGATATGACAATAACAAAGAAAGACAAAAAAAAAAAGTAACCCTCGAAATAATCGGCTTTGGAACCTTCAACTCTATGCTTTTCTTGATGCGTGCGAACTATTTTCATTTCCGAACACCCGCAACGTGTAAAATTTTTCATGATCCTTCTGGGAGTCGCGACCACGCTTATCGAAGAAAAGCCTTTTATTTCTTTTGTCAAATAGATTTCTTTGAATTTAGCGACCCCAAAAATTTTTCTCTCGACCCACGGTCTGCGCACCACTGGTATACAGTGAAACTTCGATTAACCGTCAGTTTCTGTATGTCTCTACATGAGTATCATCCCAAATAGCACGTACATTTGCAGCAAGTTTTATTTTTACTCGATATTATCTTGTCATGGCAAATTTGGCGCGTCGGTGTTTTAGCGAAACTGCTGCAAAATAACGAGGCAGAATCGCAAAACATCTTTGCCGCAGGTTTGCTATCGGCTTGTTACGGCGAAAATTGACAACTAGCGCCACCTCTCCTTGCAATACAAGTTTGCTGTGAAGGTGTCATGACAAGTTCACAGCACGATTGCAAAACAAGTTTGCTGCAAAGATGATAGCACACTAAGAGATAATCTTCGTCTCTGTTTTAAAAAACACCCGATTTTCTGCAACTGCAATCAAAGTCGATTGACACCTTTTGGCACATTTGCAGGATATCGCCATCAGATACGATTATGAAGCGGGGTATTTGATAATTGCAATAAAGCAAAACATTTATGGTAGTTTGCCAAACCTGGTTGCATATTTACAAAGCCTACCGGCAACGGCAAAGTGATTTAGTTTACGGAGTTCCGCTTTGTGAGAAGAGTTCACTTGCGCCTCCACATCATAGTTACGAAAGAGAAATTTAATTTTAGAAGCTGACAAAACCGAGGAAAGTTTATGAAATAATTAAGGTAAGAAAAAGAGAGAAAATTTCCCTCTGACTGCTTATAAAAAACAACAGACATGATTGGCTAGTTTCGTCGAACGCCTGTGACGTTGTTCTTTGCTCTCGCACTTAGCTTAGCGAAATCATAACATAAAAAGAGAGTCGTGAAAATGATATATTTACTGAATGACTTCTGTTATAATCTTCAGCAGTATCTGTATTTCTTTGTTTCTCATTTTTTTTTTTTTTTTGCTTGTTTGCTCTCTAATGGATTTTACATGGTAACGTTGTTTTGGGCTAGCATATTGGGCACTCTTTTCCTACAGTTGAGCACAGAAAACATTCTTCCGTGGGTTGTAATATTTTTAACAAATGAAATTATTTAAAATATCAAAATAAATAAATAAATAAAATAATTCACACTGTAGAAAATATACTGACGAAAAGGCTAACGATAACAACTTTGTTTGAAGGACGTTAATTGAAAGGTTAGGCAAATGTTTTTTTGTGCACATTTTGATCAATTTAACCATCTGCTTCAAACTCAATCATTCTTTTCCTTCTATGCTCCTCATTGTTTGTAACTATAAATTTCCTGCTCTAATCCACAGTTAAAACAGGCCACTGCACTTTAATTGTTTCATTGTCATCAATTTGAAATTATTATTCTTTCTTTTTTTTGTTCCACCACCATACATTTTCACAAGGGAACCTACGAATTGATCGCATTTTTAACATTCAAATTGTGATGATAACTGTCTGGTTAACTTTGTGAAAACTCACTATTAAATTGTTTTCTGTCAATCCCTTTTAAGTATGCCTTAAGTAATTAAGCAGGCATTAAAATAATACCATACATTATAAAATAATCTGAAGAGAATAACTAGAAAATATAAGAGAAAAAAATTGAGGAAAATGCAAAGAAATTTTATTTATAAGTAACAAAAGCTAATCACAGGTTAGATTTTAAAAACGAATTCAAAATTTATTATAAGGATGTGTCAAGATTCAAGGATTTATCAGCTTATAATAATTTTTATCAGCTGTTGAAAAGTGATAATAATTTTTTAATCAACAAAATAGCTAGAAGCTTCGATACAGAATAGTTTTGAATCGTGATATAGATGCAAAATTCTCACTTTTAATTCTTTAGTTTTTATTGAATACTATGTTATAGTTTTTTCTAAAAAATGTTTAGTTTGCTGATAGTTCGCAGGCAATTCAAAATTTGCCAATAAGGAAAATTTTGGCAGTTACAAACATTAAAATCCATATTGCCTAAAAACTGACAGAAACTAAGATATAATGTAATGCAATTTCAGATTCACAGATAATTTTATTTCAAAACTTTCCAATTCCCATAGCAGTACCTATTAAGATTTTAGAGGGAAAAAGTTTTATTATGAGAAACAATAATAAATTATTTGTATCCATTAATGGAAATCCCAGACTTTAGATACAAAAGCATGCACTCAGGAAACATTTTAAACAAATGTCTTTTGATTTTTTTTTTGTATTGTGAATTTTTTTCACTGTAAGAACTTTATATGCACATATTATTTCAGTATCTTTATTGGTTTATTATTTTTATATATTTAATAATTCCCTCTTTTATTGTCTTAACTCTCATAATTTTATAATTTGATACAAAAATACTTCAAGCTATCTCATACATATAATTTAATTAATATTGTATAGGCAACTGTAATGACAAATTAAAAAAGATAAGAAAAAATTGAACATTATTTCTATCTTACAAATCTCTAATACAATAAATAAATTATGATTTGAAGCATTTTTATAATATTCCTTTCATTATCAAGAGATATGCTGCATGCTATTTTATTAAAGTTATCAAAAGAATTAAGAATGTTTATAAAACCACAAAATACAATGATTGAAAAAAAAATGTATTTGATGACAGACGTCGTTTCCTTTGTTAAATGCAGGGTGATTTTTTTAAAAAACTGACAGTACTCAGAGCCTTTTATAGCTCGATCTATCAGCTGAAATGCCACCAAATTTGGTAGGGGGACTAATGACCATATGGGGACGACAATCTGTAATAAAAAAATTATTTACGAAAGTCGCCGATAGGGAAAGTGTGGTGCTGTTGTAGTCTACACAACTGAGAATTAGGCAAATGAAAAACAGTTCACTGCAAAACCGCTTTAATACAGCAAATGAACTGCCCCAAGGGATTACAGAGATGAAATTACAGTGCACCATAGTTCTTTATTCAATAAAACAACTTCCTCGGCGAGAACATGTGATGACCCTTCAATGTGACCACTCTTCTCGTGGACCACACATTACATCCTGTAAACAACATTCTCCATGTCCATTCTCCCCGGATCTAACCTCATACGACTTTTTCCTATGGGGCTATTTGAAGTCTAAGGTCTATTTTGGTGGGATTTCGACCTTCACGATTTTAAAGGCCGTAGCACACTTGTTTATATTTCGTCAACAAGGGAGAGCAAGTATTCGATGGGCAGTTTCTCCTTCAATGTGTCCTTGACCGAAGGGGGTTGGACTCCCCTTCTTTACGATCTGATAACCCCCAAAGAAGGGATGACAGTTGCAATGCGTAATTGCCTTTTAGGCGATGCAAATAGGGTTTTTTTAGTCGTTTTTATTTCGCAAACAAACAGACCCAAAGAATTGCATATCTCTGTATAAAAAGCTATAATTGACATAAAAAATTTAAACGAAAACATACATATTTTAATAGATTTTATAATTAATATGAATTTAATATTAAATTTGCTATTGACATAATTTCATCATCTATGTTATCATAAATTCTCTCTGTAATTATCAAATGCAATTATTTGCAACTGATTTGATATTAACCAATAAGATGCATTCCTACACCTTAAACAAACTCTTTTTTAGTAATTTACCATATTATTAGGTCATTTTTCCTGAACATGCGACTTGCAAAAAAATTAAATGCATGAACATGTATCAAGTACTCCCAAGTGTTGTAATCTTTCATCGTCACACTGTCAGAAATACCGTAAATACAGCCCCCGTCCTGCCAAAGCGCCCGGGTTTTCACTGAATGACAGTCGTTGCAACAGAAACGAGTACTGAGGTCGGGTCCTAATGGCCAACACAGCCCCACGGCCCAACCCCTCCCGTAGGAGGCACGTACTATCACTGGAGGAGGGCTGCCGCCCCCCCCCCATTTATGTGCCCCGAGGCGGGCGAGTTCCTTCATATACAAACCTGAGCAACTCATCCACACGTAGTGGTGCCCACATCTATCGGGGGGCACTGTCAGAAATAACTATTAATTCTAAAATTAATTATCTTTAGGGTTTAAGAGGCCCTTAGAGGTAAATTCAGCCCTTTAAAAATAAAAATTTGTTATGCAACTGTATACATTATGTATAGAGGAGACCAGGTACAATGGGCCACTTTTGTAAATTTTGAATGTTTATTCTCAAAGAACTGTTTTTTTTTTGTTTTTGTTTTTGGCTTGAAAAAAAAAGGCATACGTATTCTCTGCATATTAAAATTTATATTACATTCTAAATTTATTAATTATCTATACTTTTTTTAATATTTATTTTTAAGTAAGAAGTGACAAAGTGGACCATTGTAGGGTAAATAAAATAAATTTAAAAAAAATGTGTAAATGTAGTACATTTTTGAATAGTATAAAACATAGAATGCATCGTATTTGTTTATTCATGGCTTCAATGCATACTTATAATGCAAGATTAATGAATATTAAACTTGGCAAATTCCACACCAAAAGATTTCTGCGTCACTGAAACTCTGTTTTTTTGTGAAAATGTAGCTTCTGGAAGACTCATCATAATATCTTGAACATTTACAAAAGATTGGTTATCTATGGAAATACTTTTATGGGACAGTACTAGCCTCTTTTTTAATAAATTTTATAACGTTTAAGACTTAATTTATGTATAATAACCAGAGATACAAACTAATAGGCGCATTAATTTGTTCCTAAAATCATACTATTTAATTTAATTTTTGCTTAATATAGCTATAATATAAGAACTAGAAATTTACTGAATGTTTATAAAATATAAACAAGAAAAAATATCAAATAAATAATGTAAAACTTTGACACCAAATTGATTGAAAAGTAAGAAATTTGATATTCAGTTATTTTATATGCAATGAAAAACTTGCTATAAAGAAGGAAGATGTAATAAAATACATACTGAATGAAAATGCTTTATTTTTGCTTAATATTAAGTGAAATGCCTGTTATATATTATGATAATTATGTGGACAAAACTGGTACAAATTAAGATATATTATTTAAAAATTCATAACTCAAAATATATTATTTTTCCAGAGAAAGATTTTATTAAATAACAGGCAATAAAAGTTACTAAAGAATAGTGTCAGTACGACTTAAAAAAAACTTAAACCAGTCATCCACTGTGAAAATTCCAATTCAAATTTTCTCTTAATGTGGCAAAAACTGGATCATCTACCTTATTTCAATAAAAAAATTAAGATGTTAACACGCTTCTGTGTATCCCGAAAATCGCGCCTAAGTTTTCAGTGACGTCACTGGCGAGTCGAACCTGATTGGTTCAGTTATTCACGCCCATGAACTTGCATGGATGTTTTTTGTTCTGTTCGAAAGCTCCCATCTTCGCTTTGAGGGCTAATGAAACCGGTTCAAACGCCCTAGGAGCGGTTTTGCTCTCCCTTGGTGACGAAATATAAGCTAGTGTGCTACGGCCCTAAAGGACAACATATCAGGGGATGTGTTGAGCATTCTTGGTCACATGTGAAATGTCGAGAATGTTGTGTACAGGATGCAATGTCTACACTGAAAGAAGACTGCTGTTATGGCGCATTGCAATTTCATCTCTTCTTTCGGGGATGTTCATTTTCTGTATTAAAGCGATTTTGCAGTGAAATTTGTTCTTTGTTTTTCATTTGCCTAATTCTCAGCTGTGTAGATTTCAACAGTGCCACATTTCCCCCTATCGGCGACTTTCAGAACTAATTTTTTTTAAATTACAGAATCTTTTCCCCACGTCGTCATTAGTTACCCTACCAAATTTGGTGGCATTTTAGCTGATAGATCGAGCTGCAGAAGGCTCTGAGTACTGTCAGTTTTAAATAAAATTACCATGTATATTAAATTAAACTGATTTCAACTTATACATGTGAAATGCATAATTAAATAATCTAATCTTTATATAGTTCACAATCTGGAATTATTTTTAAATTAATTGTAAACAAATTAAACGAGATCTAAGTCTTTTATCTGATCCTGAAGGATTAAATTTTTCAAGAGTGTCTCTGAATGTCTTTATCAACTTTTCTCGCTGTTCTTCTTTATTTGAATTTGTCTCAGTCTGAACATCATGATCTAAGGATAGGCTTGCAGTAACAGGAAACAACTGAGAGGTCGAAGGGGCAATTCTACCAATAGAGCTATATAAAATAATAATAATAATATGCTGGAAACTGATGTTTACAGAATTTTCCTAGCCTTCCAGCAGGACAAGAACAACAAAACTTAAAACATAAAAAATTATATATGTTCTCAATACAGAAAACTAATTCTCATTTTATTGAATTTTTTCAAGTGTTCTAGATTAATACTCAGAATCAAATACCTTTCTCTTCACGGCCTCTTCGTATTCTCAAGAAAAAGTCTTGGACCAGCATTCCTGGAATTAGTTAATTCTTTCAGCCTTCTGCAGTAATAGCCTTCTAATGTTGTTGAGCAGAAGTTTATTAAAGTAATAACATTATATGCTCTTATTTGTACAAACACTACATCTTTGAAAATTCTTATGGCAACCTCACAAAAATGATTCATATTGTGGTCTCCGACAGATTCATCTCGAAAAGTCAGACACCACAATTCTCTTCACTTCCACATTTTCAATAAACATTCATTCCATAATGGATAAGTTGGAATACAGCTGTCAACATATCCGATAGCATTTACGTATTCTTCCTTGGCACAGGCTAATATTGCTTGGAAATAAAGCATTAGTTACCTCCATCTGCCATTTGTTATTCCATTTTTAGAATCCAAAAGCCACCTTCAAACAGCCTGTCATACATGGAAAAATGCACAGAAAAAATTTGCACTTTTAGGACAAGTTTTCTTCGGTGCATTTACTTCTGCCTCTGAGACGTCTGTAATTAAAATAGCTGGAGTCCCTTTACCATGGAATGTCGATTTTTTTTAAATATTGGTCTAAAAAATCTTGAGATAAAATCTTGTCTGTAAGATTCTTCTGTGAGTCCCTTGGTTATAAAAATACCCATAAGTACTGCTCCTGTAGCACAAGGTGTAAACATGAATGTGACTGAATGGTTTTCTGCATTACATGAGTTTGTTTAAAAATTATTTCTGCAAACGCTTTCAAGATGTGAGACCTTGTGAGAAAACTAAGATTTCATTTGGAATTGTGGGTTATGAGCAGGCAGACAGGGCTTCCAAATTGGCAGTTGCCCCAATGAATATCACTATTCCTGTTTGTGATATGAGAAAACATGTAAAACTACTCCTTCATTCTAAATGGCATAAGAAATGGGATTCCGAGACTAATAACAAACTTCATGCTGTGAAACCCCTTGCAGAACCTTGGCCCTCATTTATGAATAGGAAAGCTGATACCCTCATAACTCGTCTGTGCATTGTACATACCAGATTTACTCACCTTCACTTGTTGCTTGGAGAGGAACCACCAATGTGCTCGCGATGTAATTGTCACATGTCTGTCCTTCATATACTTTCAGAATTTCTAAACTTTAATACCCATCGTCTGCAGTTTTTTAAAATCACCTTCAATTTCCTTAGCTAATTTACTTGGTGAAAAACCTATGTTCAAATTTTGCATTTCTTAGATCAATTAAGTTTTATTCACTGATTTAGTGCAATGTTTTTATTAACTGAGTACATTTTTACTTCTATAATTACACCATTGTTTAAATTTTTTTTAAAAATGATCTCACTTTCACTTTCTTTTGTCGCAGCATAGCCAATCTAATGGCTCTTGTGCCACTAAACATCTAAGCATCGAAACAAAACTTACTAGCTAACAAATCTTTCTCCTGTTGGACATGATTTTCTACTGTTCCATTTGGTATTTGTACGAGTTCCAAGTTCTTTCACCCATGCGTTTTCAAACTTCGGAGATGAACTCTCCTCAGTAATATTAAAGCGAAATTGCTCAGCTAAATCTATGTTATTCCTGAACAAAAAAGAAAATAATAGCCACTAGACTAAATAAAATTGCGAAATAGGTTTGTATCGTTGTTCGGAATTCTCGAAGTCCAAACAACAGACACGTAAACTGATTCAAAGTTCGAATTCAATATGCCACTACTTCAGGCGGCGCGAGCCAATGATATTGTTCGATTTGTTGCCTTTGATGTATCAGGGTAAGGTTAGTAAATATGCAACCCAGTTCAGAGCATTCATCTCGTTGCCTAACCTTGTTTGCGTCTGTCCTTAGGCAATGCTGCCGGACAGCTTCTGCTGTTGGAGGTAGGATAAGAGATTTTTGCAAATAGATGGCATCTTGTGATACTCAAATTATCATCATCCTTATCCTCCTTCCATACAGTGCTACCAAGAGTTTTTGTCTTGCATGTACTGCGATTTCCGGTAGAGCGTGTTTTCTAATGAAAACAAGAGTCATTTGCAAAAATGTTTTACTACGAAGGGTAAAAAATAACAAAACTTATGGTTCAATTCAAATTGAATGGAAAAGGCTGAAGCATTTGTCTTAAACATAAAAAGATACTTTTAATGAATGAACAGCATGGTTTTACTGCTGACGCTAGAAAATGTAAACAATACAGCACGGTAACATCTGTTGCCAGAAACAAAATTGCATATAAATACTAAAACAATTATTTTTCTTTTAACATCTATGATTTTAAATAAATCTTTAATACTTTCCCTTGTTAAAAATGCAAATAATTAGCTTAGTAAAGTTATCAATATAAGCTTTTACAAAAGTACTATTTTTGAACAGTGTGTTATTAATCTTGGTTTAAACAAAGGTTTGGTCATCATGTCAGCAATCTGCTCTTCTGTTGATACTTTCTGCGCCAGTGATTCCTTTTCTAACTCCTTTTCTCTGATAAAAGAATGTTTGATGCTGATATGCTTGTTACGTCGGTGGAATTCTGGATTTTGTGCTAGCCTAATTGCTGCTGTATTATCAACTTGAAGCATTGGTATTCCATCTAATTTTGTAACACTAGAAAACAGACGCTTTGGCTAAATTATTTCTCTGCAACACTCATTTGCAGCTATTATTTCAGCTTCAGTTGTAGAAGTTGCAACCACTGACTGCCTTTGGCCAAACCTTGATATGGCACCACCACTGCACAAAATCACAATACCACTAGTAGATCTTCCTGATGCTTTGCATCCTCCAAAATCTGCATCGCTATAACATTCCAATAATCCTTGTTTCTATTTATGTTTATACACAAAACCTTTATCATAGGAACCAGCAATATATCTTAAAACTCGTTTCACTGTCATCCAGTCTTCTGTAGAAGGGTTTTCTAAACGACGTCATAGAATACCAACACAATAGGCTAAATCTGGTCTTGTTCCTATCATTAAGTACATTAAAGCACCTACAGCTGCTCTATACGGGAATGTTTTACTGCTTTGTTCATCACTTTTTTCTATATTTGTGCTTTCTTTAAGCATGGGAGTAGATATTGGTTTAGAATGTTCCATGTGAAATTTTTGAAGAACTCTCTTAGAATAATAAATAAAAGAAATTTAAATTAAAAGAAAACAAATTAAAAGAAAACAATGATAAAATGAAAAATAATGAAAACAATAGATGTTTTTGCGTGCAAACGCAGCAGCAAAAAGTAATTGCTTCAACAGAAATTTTTAAAAAAATACAACAAGAACTATAGAGAAATCAAAATTTACCAATACTTAGAACAATTTGTTAAGAAATTATTCAAAATGAAAAGGAACTAAAATGGCTCACTCATCAGAAACCACACGCCATTTTTAGTTCAAAAATGAACAAGATTTTCTGTGGAAAGGAACGACAAAAAGTCAAAATTTATTCCTTCCTGTGGTCTGAATCTTGTCCGGCCACCAAATAATGAACATAAATCCAAAATTTTTTAAATCCATAATCAAAAGAAAGAGATAAAAATTTACCTTCTTTCAGAAGCAAGCCAATCAGAAAAGTGACGCAATAGATACAAAACAACGATCTAGAAGCTATCCAGTAGCTCCATCTATGAATAAAAATTTGAACTATTTCTCAGGAGAACAAAAACTAATTTTAAAAAAAATCAAGTTTTAAGGAAACAAAAAGGGAATCCGTTATCCTTTAAGTTATTATTTAAATTACCTAGGGCTTTGACAAAAGAAGAGTGGTTATTACAGATGTGTTTAATCCTATTAATTTGAGAATAAATAGAGTTCTTAATAATTCTAAAATCAAGATTTGTCTGAAAGTTGCAAAGTGAAATAGCCTTAAAATTAAATTCCTTTCTTTTGTCATAAATTCCAACCAAAATATCTGAATTCCCGATTTCAATTTCTAGATCCAAAAAATTACATTTGTTTAATTCATTATTAGTTTTATTTAATTTGAGTTCTTTTGGATAGCAACTAAAAATGGAGTTAACATTGTTATGATTAAAGACTAAAAGGTCATCAATGAAACGAAAACCATAAACAATTTCATTTTTAATTAAATCCCTCTCAAATGAGTGGAGAAATAAATCGGCTAGTGCACTTGAAAAACAACAACCCATAGGAATACCAAGAACCTGCTTAAAGTAGTTAATTCCATTAAAGAGATAATTTTCACAAATATTAGCCCTGCACATTTCTAACCATTTGTTTTTATCAATTAAATCAGTGTTAAGGTAAATATCAAATAAATTAGAGCACACTTCAATTAATTTATTATGTGGGAGGCTAGTAAAAAGATTTTCAAAATCAAATGTATGAATGCTACTAATTTTTTTATTTTCTTTGATAAAGTCCAAAATTTTAGTGTTATTGTCAATAATGAAGCTCTCTTCCTCTTTGATTTTGTTAAGAATAATTTTTAGAAATTTAAAGAAGACTTTACCAAAATAATAATTATAACTACCAGTGCTACAAGTAACAAATCTATTTGGCTGCATATGCGCCTTTCTATTTAATGCAAAATATGTTATTGTTTTTTATTTTAATCAAAATTTAATTAATTAATTTTGCTAAATTTTAAGAATTTTAACTATTGTCTCTTAGAATAAGCTTGTTGATTAATTTTGATACTTCCATCCTCAAAATGAAGGATTTCAAGACCTAAAAAATAATTAGCCTGTTTGGTTTTGTGATTTTGAATCTTGAATTCAAGTGATCTATGAATTTTTAAGATTCTTGTAAATCAGTTACTGCAACTAATCCATCATCCACATACAAACAAACTATGAACTTCTTTTCATCTTTGTCTCTGATATACAAATATGGATCAGCTTCACTTGTTTTAAATCCAGGTTCTGATAAAAATTCTCCAAAATGCTTGTTTCAACAGCGAGAGGCTTGTTTGTGTCCATACAGACAGCGTTTCAATTTGCATACTCGATCAGTACCATCACTGTAACCTTTTGATTGCTGCATGTATATTGCTTTATCAAATTTGCCATACAAAAATGCTGAACAAACATTAAATTGGGTAAGATGCATTCTTTCATTGGCTGCTATACTGAGAATTGAGCGTACAGCTGCCATCTTTGTCACAGGGCTGTAAGTTTGCTCATAGTCAATTCCATAACGCTGAGTGAACCCTTTAGCAACTAACCTGGCCTTGTATTTATCAATGGAACCATCCGAGTTTTTCTTAATCTTGTAGACCCACTTGCATGGAATAGCTTTAGAATTCTTTGGTAATTCTTCTAAGGTCCATGTCTCATTCTCAATTAATGAAGACATTTCTACGTCCATTGCACATTTCCAATGTCTATTCTGCTTGCATCCAATGGCTTCTTCAAAAGTCATAGGTTCTTCAAAGTCTGCGATAAAGGCTTCAGTTACCATTATATAGTCTTCATAGCATTTTGGTTTTCTAAAGGTTTTTCTGTCTATCAGCATTCTGAAATTTGAGTCATTGTTTGAATCAACACTTGTAAACTCCTCTACTGATTCATTTCTAGAAACTTCATCTGTTTTGTCTTCTAACTTTCCCTGGTCTTCAGATTCAGAAGTCATTCTATTTTCATCTGTAATGGGAAAATGAACTACCTTTCCAGATGTAGATATTTTTTTATTAAATCTCACATCTCTTGAACAAATCATTGTATTTGATTCTTGAACCCAAAGGCGATATTTTTCATCTCCATCATATCCTATCAAGAAGGCTTTAGTAGCTTTATTATCCATTTTTCTTCTTTGTTGGGGTAAGTGGGCATAGCATACCGATCCAATAATTCTTAAATGTTGAATTATAGGTTTCTTTCCTGTCCATAATTCTTAAGGACTCATATTCTTAACTGAAGACTTTCCAGCTCTATTGAGTATATACACTGCAGTATTTATTAGTTCAGCCCATAATGCTGGAGGAAACTCTACATCAGGATTATATTTTTTTAATGTTCTGGGCATCTCAACAATAGTTCTATTCTCTCTTTCACTCCCACCATTTTGCTCTGGGGTATATGTTGCTGTAAATCTTTGAACAACTCCTTTATTTTTCAAAAACATTCTAACCTCTGTTATCAAATTCTCCTCCATTATCACTGATGACGTCTTTCACAATATGACCCAAATTTGTAGCATAAGCTAAAAATTCTTGGAGAGCACTAGCAGCATCAGACATTTGTTTCAGAAAGAAAACACACATAAACTTTATAAACTGATCTTTAAAAATAACAAAATATTGAAATTTCCTGAAAGATTTATCAAATGGACCACAAATATCTGCAAAAATTAATTCTCCAGGTGAGGAACAGTTATTTCTAGATCCAAAACTTAACCTGTGAGCATTTCCATGTATACATGCTTCACATAATTCATCTTGAACATTAACCTGGATGTTCAGTTTATAATTTAATAGAGATTTCAAATGTCATTTATCTTGGTGGCCCCAACTCTCATGGTAGTGTTGTAGCAGTGAATCATCTGATATGGCCAAGTTTACTTTAATTGGATTATTTGGAATAAGTACTTCCATACGAACTATGTATAGACCACCACTTTTGTTTCCTGAACCATAGAGTACAGCCTTGTTGTTGATTTTTAACCAACACTCTTCAGCAGTTGACTCGAATTTGCTATTTTATTCCTATCATGTGTTGCCAGTACTGAAAATAAATTTTTGCTGATACCAGGAACTAACCATACTTCTTTAAGTTCTTTAAATTGCTTCTCTCCTTTTACTTTTGTCACAATCTTTAAAGTTCCTTTTCCTATAGCTGGTAAGATTTTACCATTTGCAGGAGTAACTCCATGCGGGGATTCAAATACTTCAAAGTTTGTGAAGTAATTACTGTTATTGGTGATATGCTTTGATGCACCAGTATCAACAAACCAGTCATAACAACCTTCTTCAGATGAGAATCCTTCTTAGTGTAGGGCTAACAAAGACATATTTGCTGTAACACCATCTTTTCTTTGGAACTTATCATTCTGATTGGGCTTTGCTGGCTTTCCATCAGCAATCCACTCGGGACAAGATTTGGCCCAATGTCCCTTTTTATAACAGTAATTGTAGTTACTTGACTTTCTGTTTGGCACAGTATGCTTGGGAACAGTATTCTTACATTTTCTATCGTTAACTGCAAGAGCTGCCTGTTCATTTGCAGTATCTTTCTCACGATTTTTAAATTCCCTTTCATAAGAACCTAATTGGTTAGTTAATTCGTCAACTGTTCTTTTATCATCGCCTAATAACAACCAACTAAACTGAAATGATATATATTCATTTGGTAATATATTGTAGGGTCTTAGCCCAGTGATACTGGGGTCCGATCAGATATCAAAAGACACAGCAATACAGTATATTATTTTTAATTAAGTTTCTTGAATAATGAACTTTTTATAAGAAAATTTACAGAGATGAAAAACATTCAAATAATCTGCATAACTCCGGATGAGATATCGAGAATCAAAAGTCAAAAGTTCATAACTGTATTCAATCGCAGTTATTAGTGTGAGTCTACTCGTAAGTGATCGATTAGCAGTCGATTTAGGAAACTGATAAAGTTCAGTCAGAAGTTCAACTCAGGGCGAGTTCAAAGTCCGATGGCCGGAAATAGAAATTTGAGGTATTCTAACACTCAAATAGTCGAAATAACTACCAGAGAGTTGTGTGAATTACCAAGGTAGGTAATTGGCTGTGAGGTATGGCACGCTCACTAGTTATGAGCGATTCTCAAGGAATTCTCGGATGCTTTTCCAGCTCTCCAAAGAGCTATCGAGCCAAGGGTTGGCTTTCGGTTTTCACTGGGACTAGGCACCCGTACAAGTCCAGGATCTCGAGCTGAGACCTGACTTCAATCTTCACCGATCTCGAGAATCGAGATCCAAATCCGAATCAAGCTCCGAATTCCACTTGAGTCTCGTCTCTTTCTTCTTCCAAATTCCAAACTTAAAAACCCCTCCGTCGAACCCCTCTGAGGGGCGGCCGAAAGGTTACGTCTTAGTGATTTGTCGGGTGGTTAACCGCGGTCACCAACCGCGAACCACCACCTCCTTTCTCTTCTCATCATTCGCAGAGGGCTGAAACTTCAAAGGTTACTTTGTCGCAAGTCAACATGTCGCCGCGCCCGGGAAGTCCGATGCGTGGTGTGTGTGTGCCTTCAGGTTGCGTAAGCCAGGATGTAATTTACGACTTAAGATAACGTCGCGGCTCCTTCTCTTCTAGCTTTGGCGAGTTCGTTGGAGGTCTTTTCCTGTGGGAACTGTGGACCCTCACAATATCTAACATCTTGCAGGTTAGTAGCAACTCTGGTAATGTGGATAAATTTTTGTTCTGTAATCCTGAATTTAATTCGTTCCACAAATTCTTTAACTTCGAAAGATGAGCCACTATATTTTCATTTCCATTCCATTTAAATTGGAAGAACTGCATACATATATTATAAAACTGATTTTCAGAGGATGCTTCAAATAATTTATGTAATTCTGTCCAAATCTCTCTTGCTGACTCGAAACGCATTACCTTTTGTAGGGTTTCTTCTGTCATGGAATTTGTTAAAACAACCATAGCATTGGTGTTTGCCTTCTGAAAATCCTCGAGATCTTTCTCATACTACACTCGGGTAGCTTCTTCAGCTCCTGCGGTGAGAATTTCAGGCTTAACTAGAGTTCCTTGAACTACTTCTAACTCACCAGCATGGCAATTCAAAATGAATTTTATCCTATATTTCCACACTTGCCAATCGCATTCGGCAGCTAACGGCTTTATTTGAACTTTTGCTAAGTCCATAATTTCGGGAGCGATTCTTCAGGCAATAATACTCTGGGAAAGCTTAACACGTTTTAAAGGTGAACTCGTGCAATCATGCATTTAAAAAAATGATGATGCGCAGGGGAAACTATATTGCTCCTATAACCTAATAAAACTTATGGTTCATTTCAAATTGAATGGAAAAAGCTGAAGCATTTGTCTTAAACATAAAAAGATACTTTTAATGAAAGAACAGCAGGGTTTTACTGCTAACGCTAGAAAATGTAAACAATACAGCACGGTGACATCTGTTGCCAGAAACAAAATTACATATAGATACTAAAAGAATCATTTTTCCTTTAACATTTATGATTTTAAATAAATCTTTAACAAAAAAGGGTGTGTCGGTGAGTGGATGCACGACAGAAGCGAAGCTTCTTACGCTTTTCTACATAACTAAATATATAATGGTAGAATCGTACTCTCTTTTTCGCTCTCCTTCTCCTTCTTTCACTTCCCTCCCCAAATGAAACAAAACATTTAAAAATTACATAATTATTTATTTATAATAAGGATAATAAATGGAAATATACATAGATTCATTATTTCTTCATAGTTTATGACTAAAACAGATAAAAAATATAAGGCATAAGGCATACAAGTAGTTATTGAAAAAAACATTTATTTTCATTATTATTATTTTTTATGTTGAAATAAAAAATAATTTGATCATCACATTCTGTCATGGAAACAATTGGTTTGTGATAACTGAAATATGATACAAATGTCTGCGATTCTATTTTATTAATATATCTGGTACTTGCAGCCACAATCCATCGAGAAACTGTCTCATTATACTCTGCCAATGCTGTCTTAAGGAACAAAATTATGTCAATTTTTTGATTTGGTAAAATATAGATAATTGTCATGGCTATTTGAACACTGTTCTCCAGTTTACAAACAGCTGCGCAAATTTCTCCAATACTTAAAACTCGAAGATTTAAATCCTCAGTATGTGCCAATGATATACGTAGATTTGAGGTTAAAATATTAGTAGTATCATTTTTGTTACGGTAAATTGCAATGTCTCCAACACGAACTTCACTTCTTTAGAATTTAGCAAGGCAATCGAAATTAGGAATGTCGACACTTGTTCGTCGTCTTCCGTTCTTGTTTCGGAAAGTAATAAAACATTACTGTTTTGTATGACTGAATCGGTTAAATCAAGCTTGTGCTTAATGCTTTCCATATCAACACTTTTAAAGACACAGCCTTCGAGAGTATAGGTGTACGTAGCCGCATACATCATACCAACGCATTGGTATGACGTACTTTCGTAGCTTAACGCTCATTTCCTGCGCTTCCCCCATTTTTCATCATTTACGTTTCGGCATTGTTTGCTTTTGTGTTTATGACTTTTTAAGAATCATTGTTCATCACTCAATTTTTCACAATCAATAACGAAAACTTTTAATATACAAAAATATGCGGGTCAGTACGGTAGTTACTCCATTGAGATTCCTGTTCAGAAACAGCCTCAGGATTATGTACATTGCCGGAGTTACGTGTGGAATGTCCGTCTGAAATTTTGCACCTCGGTTGCATTTCTGGCCCGCACCGTCAGCGCCTTCAATACCTAAAACAGCGCCATCTGGCGTGCAATAAGTGTTACTTGTTCCGCCAGTCGTCACTGAGCGAATCAACACCATTAACGGAATTTTTATATATATTTAGCATGTTTGGTTGATTGACAAATTTAAAGCAATTAGAAATAACTATTATGAGAAATGTGGAAGTTTTACCATAGGAAAGAAAGAAAACACATAATTATGTGAGACACATCGTCAGTAATAGGAAATAGTCTACTCCATGATTGCAGCCACCAAGTTCTTTACGTCTTTTGAAAGACTGAAACTTTGAAAACATTATAAAATAATACGATTCACCGAAAGATTGGGTAATTTTTATTAGTCTCAATTTAATGCTGTCATAAAATACTAGATAGCAATCCAGCTTCGAATGAAGTCAGCCTTATACGTCTTTTTGATACGGCCGTTTGACAACAGTGAATCTGAGACAGGGTTGTCAGATCAAAATGGCATAGTTAGGCCAAACTTTCTTAAAAATAAGGCCAAATTTGAAAAACTGATTGTAACACTTATTTTTTGTTAAATTTACCATAAGAAAAGGTTTTAACTAATGAAAAAGAATTACATTAGATTGACATATTTGCAACACTCTATTAATAAAACAGTATTAAAGCAAAAAAAAAACTTCCCATAAATAATTTTGCATTGAAAAGTTTTGCTCTTGCCAACTCTAAATGAATGAACGAAATGGAAAAAAACCCAAACATAATGCATTATCTCATGATTTAAAAAAAAAAATGCAAGATTATTTTTCAATTTATTTATAATAAATGAAAAGTGATTCCGTACTCAGAATAATTAATTAAGAGTAAAAAAAAAAGTGTATTCCACTACTATAAATAAAATTGATTTCAGACATAATAGATCGTGACCAATAAGCGATAAAAATTCCCAAGAATGATCTGTTTTTAGTTTTGATATCATTCAGGTAATTTTCAAATCCAACGCATTGTGCCGTTCAACATATTGTTTTAGAAAGTTTTTCTGTATCTCTTAGATTTAAAGTTAAGCGGTTCTGAGGTACGTATTCATACAATACCACAAATACAGGCACAATTTATTTTAAAAAATGTTAAAAATTATGTACCATTTTTCTCAAAAAAGAAACTGATAATTTACATTTTTGTATGATTAGCAACTGTTCGTTGAAGAATTCAGTAAGGAACCGGAAGGAATAATGAAAGAGAAAGTGGTCCTTTATATGCTCCTTCAAATAGCTTGATACGCAGAAACACAAACTTAAGGTTAGAGACATTTTGGCAATCACAGTCACAAAGAGGACAGAAAATTTGTTCTGATGAAGAACTATCTCGTTCAACAACTGACTGTGAACCATTTGAAAAGTTTAATATTAAAAATTTAGTCAACAACAATAAGAAGTAGTTGCAAAAACCATTTCTAAAAATTCATGAATGAAAATTCTTAAGGCCAAGCACTTTGAAAAAAGGCCAATATGGCAACCTTGATCTGAGACAATAGTTGATAAGGCATAACATTTTCACCATTGCCAGCAACAAATTTGCTAACGTTTATAATAGGTTCTGGTTTCTCGAGCATTGAAAACACTTTCAAAAACAATTTTTATATACTCTAGTGATTTATTTATATAACGGTAAATTAGACTGTATATTTCAATATAGTAATATCCATTTAGGAATTGTATTAATCTCCTTTCCTATGATGTCCTTTCTACACGAAACTTGATTTAAAGTGAAGAAATTAAAATGAAAGAGAAAAAAAACAAACAATATGTTCAAATTCTTCTTTTTTTATTCTCTGAAGCAGGAGATGAAAACTTATCCTTGCAGTAGCTTTGTGATATTTACTATTCCACGATCGGAAGTTCTCTTTCGAAATAACTGAAGTGATAACTTGCGAAATAATATGAAGTCAAATAAAATAAAAAGTTTCCAAACAATTAATGCTATATAGGTTATGCCATATTCCGAACACTATATATGTATATAATTAGTTATAAGATATGCTGATCATTCATTTAATTCAAATGTTACTCAAAGACAGTCAAATTATTGAACTGCTATTTTTCGCTGATCGGAACATAAACATTAAATCACGATTATACTGAAAGTAGAGGAGGGTCAGCTAAAAGTAGTCAGCGCCGTTTACTGTTAAGTGACGGTACTGACGCATAACATTATACTTTACCAAGTTGTGTGACGGCTACTTGCGTTTTAAAATCAAGGAAGTTCATTGCTTTTGCAAATGAACCTCGCATAATTATTCTGAGCAAGCAAATCAATTAGAAATGATGATAATTGTTTCTTTTCCTTCTTTAGGGAGCGGGTTGCGGGGGGGCCCCCCCGCCCTGATGCAATAGCGTTTGTTTACACTTCGGACTTGGACGATCAACTGTGTTTACCTTTTGGACTTAGCTTTCGCGCTGGCTCTTTTCAGTGATAGCGCTTTCTAAGCTCTTCGGACTTCTAGAGCACCTTTTAGGTGTGATCCCTTCGAGTGATTATTTGTGCCCTCGGATTTATTGTGCTTGTGCAATTAATTTGGATTACTATTGGATTACAATTGTAGTTTATCATTTCCCAGTCCTAGACATCAGAAGAGGTAAGTGCCTTTGATTTCTCTCAGTTTGAGCGTTATATTGAGAAAATGTATCAATGTACTACCACAGAGGAACTAGATGTTTTTCAGTGTAAAATAGAGCAGGTTTCTTATCAATTAGAAAATCAGGAAAAAACCTTGGATCTTATGATGCAAATCCATAGAGTTGATAAATTTGCCCTTAAAATTATGCTCCGCAAAATCGAATTTCTTATCAAAGGTACCCCTAAGCAACGTGCAAATGTTAGATCACCCTCCCCCACATTTCCTGATAACTATATCAGCGAAAATGAAATGTCTGCTGCCAAAACTGATGAAATATTCAGACAAAGAAGAAAACATGTTATCTGTTCTCCAGATAAACAACATCACTCCAAGAAATCAAGAAATAACCATGAATTTGAAATAAACACAAGCAACCGATTCTTGGCCCTCTCTCAAGACCATTACGAAAACCAATCTAATCAAGATGTTGAAATGAAGGATATCGATAATCAACAAGGAATCTTGAGGCATACGGCTAAAATACCAAGTAAAATAAACTTAAGAAGTTTCCAAAATAGCCAACCTGGTCCGGCTACAGCTAAAAACTCTAACAATGCCAACAAAAGTAGATACGTTCCTCCTATCTATATAGATAATCCTAAGAACGTTCCCCAACTTCTTGATTTGCTTAGTGAAATCACAAAGGAGAAAATAACAGGATGCATAATGAATAATGATAAACTAAAGATCTTCCCTCCTACTCCCGAAGCTCATAAAACTACACAAAATAAAATCACTCAAGACGATATGAAATCTCATACATATGAACTTAATGATGAAAAACAAATTAAAGTTGACATCAGAGGCCCCTCCAAGGACTTTGATACTTCTGAAATAATATCTCACCTTCAGAATCAAGGATTTGCTCCTACTTTATGTCATCGTATTCGCAACAGGCAATCCAATACAAACTTCAACCTCATCCTTGTTACCCTACCTAAAATTCCAAAGTCCAAGGAAATGCACCAAATCGAATTCATTGGCCGTATGAGAGTTACTATTGAATCCTTGAGGAAGAAACAATCTCCTGGGCAATGTTACAATTGCCAGGAATTTTTTCATCATAGTCGGCTCTGTACCAGAAACCCTAGGTGCATGAAGTGTGCAGGACCCCACAGATCCAGGGAATGCCCAAAACCTAAGGATACGACTCCCAAATGCCTCCACTGCAATTGCCCACATACGGCAAACTTCACAGGATGCCCAAAGAACCCTGTTAACAGAACAAACTTTTCAGAAGCTCCTGAAAATGCCTGGGCTGACCCAACAATCTTCGCCAAGATGAAAATGCCCCCAACTCCTGCAGTAGAAACAAATCCAAATCCTGCCACCCAATTTAACCCAAGACTCGTCCAACTTGCTTCAAATGCGAACCCCCAACCCAAGAAGTTTTCTTCAAACAAATGTCTCAAATGATGTCCAGCATGATGAACTCGTTCTTCAGCGAAATGGCTAACTACTACCAGATAAAAACCCTCTACTGTTAGCATTCAATAATCAGAGGAACAATAGCCTTAACCTAATCAGCTGGAATGCTGCTGGCATCAAGAACAAAATTAATAAACTCAAATACTTTCTTCTTGACTGGAAACCAGATATATTGGCCTTACAAGAAACACATCTCAACCCTGGAGACAGACTGAAGTTCCCCAACTATTGGTCCTACCAAACAGACAGACTCACCCATCGAGGAGGTGGAACAGCAATTCTCATCCAAAATTCAATAGATCATCATCCAACCCCTATCGCCTCTACCACATTTGAAAATACTACTATCGAGATTCACTTGCCAGAAAGCAGTCCCATTACAATCTCAAGCATCTATAGACCGCCGCATGGCTCCATCTCCACTCTGGATGTTAACAACATTTTAAAATCGAACAGTAAATGCATCACAGTTGGTGACTTCAACGCCAAACATAGGGCTTGGAGCTCGGGCACTTGGAACTCTAATGGCAGTATTATCCATGACTGTATCTGCAATAACAACCTCATCCTCTTAGCTCCCTGTGAACCAACGCACTTTCCTAACCACTCTAATAACCCAAGCACCCTGTACATTGGAATTCTCAAAAACTTCTCTTCTGGTGATGCGAATTCTATCAACGCACTTAGCAGTGACCACAATCCAGTCTCCTTTGAAATTGATATTAATGTCAACCTCCCAGCCATAAACAAGATTATTAAAACTACTAATTGGACTAAATTCAAGCAAATTATGAGGACCCAGGGAACCCCAACATCCCAAAAATCAAAGATATTGACGAAGCCATTGCGAAACTCAATAGTGCCATCCTCACAGCAATAAACCTGGCGTCCAGATCTAAACTCATTAATGGTAATTACAGAAAACTTCCGCCTAATATCGTTAAGAAGATCACCCTTCGCAATCAAATTAGAAAGAGATGGCTACAAACATACGACCTAAAATATAGAAGAACTGCAAACCGCCTTACAAATGAAATCAGAGACTCTGATCAAGAAAGTTGGAAGAAGTGGCTTATGAGTTTAAACCAAAAAGATAATTCAATCTACATTGCAGCCAGGAAGTTCTCTAGGAAGTACATCCAAATCCTACCCATACTTTACACTGATGGTATTAAATACACCCCCGGGAAAGGCAAACGCCTTCAAATACCTTGGAGAACGCATTCCAAACTAACCCTGAACCGTATGATGATCTTCACATCCGTAGATACATCGATAATCCTAAACCTAGTTCTAACATCAAGCTCACCTAGCCACAAGAAATCCTATCCTTTCTTAAGAAAATCAATGCCAGGAAGGCTACTGGACCAGACTGAATTCCTAACAAAGCATTACAACAAATTCAAACCAATGCAATTACCTGCTTCACTAAAATTTTTAACACTTGTCTCCTCTGCAACTACTTCCCCACTATTTGTAAGACAGCTCATGTACTGATGTTCCCCAAACCTGGGCAAATCATAAACTTCCAGAGAACTATCGCCCCATCAGCCTCCTCAGCAACATTGGCAAAATATTCGAAAAAATATCCTCTCAGGATTAAAAGCAGAATGTCATGATCTTAGCATCATACCAAAAGAACAGAACGGTTTTAGGGCAGGCCATGGTTGCATTCATCAATTACTTAGGGTAACTAACACCGTCACCCAAAGGTTTAACCACAAACTGTACACTGGAGGAGTTTTTCTTGATGTCCGTAAAGCATTTGACCGAATGTAGCATAATGGTCTGATCTACAAGCTTATCCAGTTCAATATTCCTAACTACCTCATAGTCATCCTCATAAACTACCTTAGAAACAGGACATTCCGGGTCAAACTCAATCACATGCTCTCTGATATTGGACATATAAAAGCCGGAACTCCACAGGGAATCATCCTTAGTCCACTACTCTATACAATGTACACCTCTGATTTCCTCAAGACCAACAAAATCTTGAATTGTTTCTTTGCGGATGATACTGCCATCTTAGCCCAAGGTGGCACCATAAATTATGTCACCCACACCCTTCAGAAAGGCCTAAACAACATTGAAAACTGGTGCACACTTTGGCGTGTTGCCATTAACACAGACAAAACCCATGCAGTCATGTTCCGAAAAGGCACATCCAGGAAAGAACTAAAAACACTCTCGTTCTTTCTTTGACGAAGATAGATCTCACGTGGGACAAAGAGGTCAAGTACCTTGGGCTAATCCTTGACAACAAGTTCACTTTCAGAAGCCATATTAAATACAACACAGAGAAGTTCTGGGCCAAAGTCCACCTGCTCATCCCACTTATTGGAAGAAGATCCTCCCTTGCACCAGAAAATAAATTGCTACTGTTCAAACAAATTCTGGGACCTATCCTCACATATGCAGCCCAAATTTGGAGTCTCACAGCACCCTCCAACCGTAAAAAAGCACAAATCCTACAAAACAAAATCCTTAGAATCATAGTCAATGCTCCCTGGTACGTTAGAAACAGTGTCATCCACAACGATCTGAAGATTCAAACTATAGACAAATTTATTAAAGACCTCTCCAGGAACTTCTTCCAAAAACATGTAAACCACACCAACCCTACTGTTCTGGATCAACTCAATTATACCCATAATAATGGTAAATATGCCTTTCCTTGTGCCACTACGAAATGGTCCACCTCTCTTAAGCCTCCATAATTTGCTCTTGTTACCTTGCTCTGCTGCATCCTGCTCTATTTCTCCCATCGCTGCTTTTGTATTCATTCTTCCAACCCATCCCTTCATTTGCCTGACAGGTTCGACACGTTTCCCATCTGAATTACCATTGGTAAAGTCTATGTTCCTCTTATTCTCTTAGCGCTCATTATGAGTAGAAGTGTCTTAGGCACTAAAACTCATAGCCATCCAATTCAAGTAAGTACCAAGTTGTGTGACGGCTACTTGCGTTTATAATCAAGGCAGTTCATTGCTTTTGCAAATGAACCTCCCTATAATTATTTTGAGAAAAGCAAATCAATTAGAAATGATGTTAATTGTTTCTTTTCCTTCTCTAGGAGTGATTTTTAAAATTTTACTTTGGTAATGAATTTCAAATTATAAATGTTGCCTGCATATTTAGATTTTGAAGCTTTTCAGATTATCCAACATTCAATAAAAAATTCTCATCCTAGACAATACTGAATTATAAATTCGATAAGAATTTTTTTAAAATGTTGAAATTCCAACATTTTCAGTAAAAATTCCTTTACATATTACTGCCAGTTTATAAAAAAAGTCTTTCTGGATTTTTCGTAATTGTTTTCTCTCCAAGGATAAAGAGAAAATGATTAATCGGACCTTTTGAAAAACTAAATTCTGTACAATATGCTTTCCATGATATTTGGTTTTTCGGCAAAAAGTCCTACTTTGCAATGTAATAAAATTGTTGTGTCCCGGAAAAGACTTGTGCAAATGCTTTAACTGGTTTTTGGAAACAATCTGCGTATAGTAGCTTTACACGTTCGCGTATTGTATTTTCATAAATTTTATGGTGTAATACTTTTTTTTCGAGCAATAGAAATTCACATCCGGGTATTTTGTAAAGTTGATATGCATTAAATGTAATTTTAGAGCATAATGGATCTGCAATTTTGATGATATTTTTTATTTCTGCAATTAAAAATTTTTATATCAATCTCATTGAAATTACTCTCCGTTATGTCTGCAATTTTCCTCCAAATTTAAACCAACCTTTTCAACTAAAATATAAATGATAATTAATAATAGGCAAGAAAAAGAAAATAGCTCAATATAAATATAAAGGTTCCTTTGAGAAAACTGTAGAAAACGCTTCGAAAAACAGCCGCAAGATGGGTGTATTTTGTTGGAAGACTGGCGTGTGAAATGAACGTACCTCATGCAGCAATCTGGTTGCCGCCGTGATATTCTTTTACCGTCAGAAACACGAAACCTGGATACAGCGCCCTCTGGCATGCAGACAGTGCAACATGTTATTCAATCAGCTATCACTGCTCGAAAAAGACCATTAACGGAATTTTGCGGCACATGCAGGATAAAATTTAAGATGTTTGGTTAATTCACTTATTTAAAACAATTGGAAATAAGCAGTATGGTAAATGTGGAGGTTTAGCCAACGGGAAGGAACAGGACACATAATTATTTGAGACACATCTTCAGCATACAAATGGAAATATTTTATTCCATGATGGTCGACACCTAGTTCACATCTTGCGGAATGCTAAGAGTTCAAAAGCATTATATTATTAAAATACTAATATGATTAATTTATAGATTTGGAAATCTTTATAAGTCTCATTTTAATTTTGTTTAAAAAATAAATAAATATGATTTCCAAAATTAATACCTTCCAATATACGGGCAACTTTTCTCGTTTAGCTTGCCATAAATAGAAACTCAGTTTTGACGCACACCTACCTGTAGTAACACCTAACATTTTCATATAGTCAGCATAAAATATGCTGACGTTCTTGACAAAGACGTCATTCATATCAGTGGTTACAGTATTATTAAGAAAATCAATATTGTATATGTAAAACTCTTTTTTATAAATAACGGTAAATAATACTCTTTATATTACTCTTCTTTTCTATGACCTTACAACCTATTCTTTTGCCCTACTTCTCCGAAACTTGATATCAATTGAAAAAATTAAAAAGAAAGAGAAGAGAAAAGAAAAGAAAAAGGAAACAATATATCTGCATTTTTTTTCTTACGTTTCAAGCAGAATTTAAAATCTAATCCCTGCAACTAATGTGTGATGTTTATTATGTCATGAAGAAAATTCTTTTCCAAAATAAATATAATGAAAATTTGAGGAATAATTTTAACTTAAATAAAATGAAAATTTCTCAATCAAGGTATGCTGTAGAGGTTTTGCCTTTTTGAAGTATTCCGAACAGTATATATATAATCACCGCAATACAAATATAGATATGCTCATCATTCATAATTAATTGTAATGTTGCTCACAGAAAATGAAAATAACGAACAACTGCTCGGAACATAAACATGGTTTTACTGACTGAGCAGAGGATTCTTTGCATGGTCATCGCCATCTAGCGGTAAATAAAGGTTATTGATGCAAAACATTTATCCTGGAAAATAATTTAATCATATTATTTAAAGCCTTTCATAAATATTTTGGAAAGTGCAAATTTCAACATTGTCTGTCAAGAATAATGTATGTATATATTATTATCTATTTATAAATGTCTTTCTTGATTTCATACATTTTTTTTTCATGATAAAAGAGGAAATGATTAATCAGCTTTTTTGAAAAAAACTACATACAGTAGAGTATGGTCTATTATATTTAGGTATTT
Source organism: Araneus ventricosus (assembly GCA_013235015.1). NCBI lineage: Eukaryota > Metazoa > Arthropoda > Arachnida > Araneae > Araneidae > Araneus > Araneus ventricosus. Next base: position 136,958 of record BGPR01000593.1, read on the forward strand.
GGTGAACAGTCGTGCTGTGCAATATAATAAAACTATTTTGTCTCATCTTTAGTTCGGAAAAGAAAGAAATAATCAGAAATAATTATAATTAATAATCAATTATCAATAATATAATTATATATAATAGAATAATATATAATTATTATCAATAATAATTTCAGAAATAACTTGCGTGCAGCAGCTTTACCTTTCCGCTCTAAGACATGATCATATGGTTGCAGTAAAAGGGATGATTTAAATTATATTCATTTATTTACATTGTTTACACTTCTTTTTAATCTAATTAGATTAATGAACAGAATCGCAGCGCGCGGAAATCTGGAATCCCAAAAATGTTACCAGATACAAAAAGATAAATATGAGAAATCTAAACTCATAATCATAGTCATCTAATAGTCTAGTCAACGAAGGAAAAAAAAACCTGTTTAAATTTGAAAATTGGGCATATTTGCGTTGGTAGTGTCCTAAACAACATGCTAAAAGTCCTCGCCGGTGGGGGTGCGAGGGGTAAAGGGGGTTCAAAGGACGGGCTTCTCATTTTTTCTTAAATATCTCGAAAACTATGGATTCAAGAGAAAAACGATTAATTACAAAACTCAACTACACTAAATTTCCTAAAAGAAATCCCTAACCTTTTTTTGCAGCATCAATAGTTTAGACAATAGAGTGGGGATGAAAAAATGAGTATTTCTAAAATTCCTTATTGTGATAGTAAAATAAATAAAAAGTGCTGAAGCAACATTCGTCAGAAAAACCTCGAACCTATACAATTATTATACTAGGATTCCATCGTATATGTTAAACGTAGTGGTAGGGAGGCGACAATCTTATTTGTTAAACATTTATGCTGCCCTGACATCCGTTATACTCCACAAGATCTCTTCTATTTATTTATACTGCTCTTCCTTTCGCGTTTACAATTTTTGGTTCTCTTAACGCTCCAAACGAGTGCATTCACACAGTATAATCTAAATCTACATATCTATGCCTGTACTGACATAAAAGCTCGCAACATTTTACATTCACAATTTCTATTTTTTCAATATCTAGTTAACATATATGCACGAACACTAAGACCCAGCAATCAAATGAGATTTTTGTCAGAAAAATCATTAGTGGCAAAATGCCGGATAATCGATTCACGGCTTGAAGAGGATTGATACTAGTTGGGTAGTACTGAGGGGTCGTTATAAGGATAAAGTAGTCTCTCAATGGAGGAGATTTACAATTATTCAGATGAAAAGAATGATTGCTAGTGATTTGTAGACTAGCTTATGGAACAGATTTCTGGAGAAAAACCAACAGCATCAACATGCAGACAAAAAATGAAGGAAAAATACGGAGACTGAACTGTTTTCAGCACAGTTCGTAAATGAAAAACTGTTGCATACTTTCGTGATGCTAGTGAAAAATCTTTAACAACTGGTATACTTCAAAGTCGAGTAATGAAAAGACAGAGAGAATAGGAATCGCTCGAACCACCGGTGCAATATTATAAGATACTAGCAATACCCTCACTGCGTTGCCCGTGACATCCTGAATTTCATCAATTTTTTCAAAAAAAGCCTACAATCTTCAACTTTAAATTTTGAAGCCACAATATGTAAATAGCTCCTTGAGATCATATTTCATTTTTTTTTCAGTTTCAGCGTAAATACACAGGAAGAACATGTATTCTGTAATAAAAGTTATCAGCCTTTACAGTTGACTATCAATAGCATAAAAACAAACAAATTAAAACCATGATCTGTCGGCGCGTCGACGGGCAGTACGATCTTACTGCAAAATCTAACTGAAAGCAAAGGGATAATGTCGACACGTGGTTTCGACGAAATGCATGCTGGGAACGGAACACCGCGACACTGGCTACGAAGAATTACGGAGGGAAAAATGTAGCAAAAATATTTTAGCACTGCAGAAAAAAATTAATTACAATTCAACCATAAAAGATATTTTAACCGTTTTTGTTTTAAATCGGGGGGGGGGGGATATTCCATTCATTACATAAAAAAAATAAAAATGATAGCATCATTATAACGTCAGATGCAAGAAATTAAGAATTCAAAGTTTAAAATATTAGCAAAAAGTGCCTATTGTTTAAAAAATTCTCAAAATTCAGTAAATTACGTTTTGATTTCAAAATAAATTTCAAAAATGAAATATTTATAAAATTGAATTGCATTAAATTTCCTACAAAAATAGTCCTACATTTTTTTAGCATCAATATTTTAAAAGACAGAGCGGGTATGAAAAATTGAATATTTCTAAAATACTTTCCTGTAATGGTAAAATCAATTAAAAGTGTTGAGAAAACAACTTTCATAAAAACCTTTTGATATATAATAATTATACCAGGGTAGATTTGTATGTATTGAACGTAGTGGTGATGGTGGAGACAAACCTTTTTGATGAACAGTTGAGATCTCCTCCTCCGCAAATTCCTTCTACTCGGTGGCCAATCATCGAATGAAATTTTTTTAAAGTGTTGTAGATTTTGAAATTTGAAGAAGTTTTTGGAGATAGTGCCGTGAACGACATAGTAAAAAATCGCAGCTCGGTGAGGGGTACGCGGGGATAAGAGGAGTTTTAAAGGAGGACCTTGCTAAATGCCTCTCGGCTCTAATAAGAAACCGTTAACATTTTGTCAACTGAATTAGGAGCAAAAACTAAGCATAACACGTCTTTCAGTCTACTTGTCTCACATATGCATTCCATGTAGTACATGAGAATTTAAAATCCTCCGAGTCAAAAACCAAGCTGTTCAAAACAGAGGATTATCCGACATCGAAACTACGATTTCTCTAGCCTTGACATAAACTAAGCTAATATGGAAATTTTGCTGTAAACTGTCTTCAGCAACATATTTCAGAGCAGTGACATGTTGGCGTCGCTAGGTGGTGAAGTTATGAACGACAGAGGTTTTGTAGCACTTTTATCGGCATTTATTGATTCATTCCTCTTTTTTCTGAAAGAGAATCCGTGAGTGCCTTGAGAGTCTGAGGCTCCGCTCCACAGCCTCACTGAAGAAATATCACTATATTTGATCACTGTGATGCCATACGCCATTAGCTACATTCATACTAGAAAGGTCAAGGTTTGTGTGTGTGTGGTGGTGGTGGTGTGTGGTGCGTGTGTGTGACGTGTGTGGTGTGTGTGTGTGTGTGTGTGTGTGTGTGTGTGTGTGTGTGTGCGTGGCGTGCTGGCGATGTCCAGACGAGGTTATCGAAATTTCAGCCAGGAAATTTGGCACAGGTAGTGTAATGGTGACTCAGCACCCTGAAGCCCGAATTTTAAAATTTAATCTAGAAATTTTTTTAATGTTTTATATTGTTTTGGGTCCTTTTCAATATTTACGGCGCAGTAGCTTTTCTAATGATTGATGAAAACAATGAATACTACCTCGGATAGAGACAAAAACTTTTTTTTCTAG
>BGPR01000593.1:148890-189452 GCA_013235015.1 Araneus ventricosus
CGGGTTGCAGAGACGATCATCATCAACTTGAAGCAGCCATCCGTCACTCGAGAATAAGAAGGCTGAGGAAGCTAATCAATTAGAAATGATATTAATTGTTTCTTTTCCTTCATTTGGAGTGATTTCTTTTATTTTACTTTGGTCATGAATTCCAAATTATAAATGATGCCTGTATATTTATATTTTGAAGCTTTTCAGATTAGCCAACATTAAAAAAAAAGATTCTCATCCTAAACAATACTGAATTAAAATTCGATAAGAATTTTTTTTAAATGTTGAAATTTCAACATTGTCAGTGAAAATTCCTTTACATATTACTGCCAGTTTATAAAAACAGTCTTTCTGGATTTTTCGTAATTGTTTTCTCTCCAAGGATAAAGAGAAAATGATTAATCGGACTTTTTGAAAAACTAAATTCTGTACAATATGCTTTCCATGATATTTGGTTTTTCGGCAAAAAGTCCTACTTTGCAATGTAATAAAATTGTTGTGTATCGGAAAAGACTTGTGCTGGTCCTTTAGCTTGTTTTTGGAAACTATCTGCGTGTAGTTGTTTTACACCTCCGCATATTGTAGTTTCATTAATTTTATGGTGTAATTCTTTTGTTTCGAGCAATAGAAATTCACAACCGAGTATTTTGTAAAGTTGATATGCATTAAATATCATTTTAGAGCTGAATGGATCTGCAATTTTGATGATATTTTTTAGTTCTGCAATTAAAAAATTTTATATCAATCTCATCGAAATTAATCTCCGTTATGTCTGCAATTTTCATCCAACTTAAAATCAACCTTTTCAACTAAAATATAAATGATAATTAATAATAAGCAAGAAAACGAAAATAGCTCAATAAAAGTATTAAATTAACTAGGAAATAATTTTCAAACGACGGGGAAAAAATTATCCTACTTACGGCAGTGATAAAATGTATGTACCGCTCAATTAGAGGAGTACTGAAAACCACGTCTGAGGATTCAGTGCAGTTACGGTTCCTTTGAGAAAACTGTAGAAAATGCTTCGAAAAACAGCTGCAAGATTGGTGTATTTTGCTGTAAGACTGCCCGTGTGAAATGAATGCACCTCATACAGCAATCTAGTTGCCGCAGTGAGACTCCTTTACCGTCAGAAACAGAAAACCTGGATACAGCGCCCTCTGGCGTGCAAACAGTGCAACGTGTTCAATCAGCTATCACTGCTCGAAAAAGACCATTAACGGAATTCGGCGCACATGCTGGATAATATTTAGGATGTTTGGTTAATTCACTTATTTAAAACAATTGGAAATAACCAATATGGGAAATGTGGAGGTTTAGCCAACGGGAAGGAACAGAACACATAATTATCTGAGACATATCTTCATCACACAAATGGAAATATTTTACTCCATGATGGTTCTACACATCTTGCGGAATACTGAGAGTTCAGAAACATATTGTTAAAATACTAGTATAATTAATGGATAGATTTGAAAATTTTTATAAGTGTCATTTTAATTTTGATTAAAAAATAAATACGATTTATAAAATTAATTCCTTCCAATATACGGGCAACTTTTCTCGTTTAGCTTGTCCTAAATAGCAAATCAGTTTTGAGAAATCCCAACATCTAACATTTTGTTAATAGCCAGCATAAAATATGCTGACGTTTTTGATAATTACGTCCTTCATATCCTTAACAGAGGAAGCGACGATACTACGAAAATCAAATTCTATATGTAAAACTCTTTTTTATAAATAATGGTAAATAATACTCTTTATATTACTCTTCTTTTCTATGACCTTATATCCTATTCTTTTGTCCTACTTTTGTGGTTCTACACATCTTGCGGAATACTGAGAGTTCAAAAACATTATATTATGAAAAGACTAGTATGATCAATGGACAGATTTGGAAATTTTTATGTCTCACTTTAATTTTGTTTAAAAATAAATACGATTTCTAAAATTAATTAATTCAAATATACGGCAACTTTTCTTCTCGCATAACCTGTCCCAAATAGCAACTTAGTTTTAACGCATCCCCTTGATAACACCTAACATTTTCATAATATCCAGCATAAAATATGCTGACGTACTTGACCAAGACGTTAAAACCAGGTTATAAACCTTTTACTGTTCTTGACAAATTCCGGAGTACCCGCCCCTCTAAAAGGGGCTACCTCCATTCTTGACGAGTACTGAGTCCAACATGGCGTGAAGTATCTGACAATGAGCTGAATAGGATTAATTTCGGCAGTGAGGAGAGGCAGGGAGGGGGTGCGTACATTGGAGCTTCATAGAAGCTTCGCTTTTTAAACCTTTTAAAGAAAATCAATATTCTATAAGTAAAACTCCTTTTTATAAATAACGGTAAATAATACTCTTTATATTACTTTTCTATGACTTTGTATCTTATTCTTTTGCCCTTCTTCTCCAAAACTTGATATCAATTGAAAAAATTAAAAAGAAAGAGATAAAAAAAAATATACAATATATTTGCATTTTTTTCTTACGACTCAAGCAAAATATAAAATCTAATCCCTACAACTAATGTGTGATATTTATTATGTCATGATGAAAATTCTTTTCCAAAATAGATATAATTAAAATTTGAGGAATAATTTTAAGTTAAATAAAATGAAAATTTCTCAATCAAGGTATGCTGTATAGGTTTTGCCCTTTTGAAGTATTCCGAACAGTATATATATAATTACCGCAATACAAATATAGATATGCTCATCATTCATAATTAATTTTAATGTTGCTCACAGAAAATCAAAATAACGAACAACTGCTCGGAACATAAACATGGTTTTACTGACTGAGAGGAGGATTCTTTGCATAGTCATCGCCATCTAGCGGTAAATAAAGGTTATTGATGCAAAACATTTACCCTGGAAAATAATTTAATCATATTATTTAAAGCCTTTCATAAATATTTTGGAAAGTACAAATTTCAACATTGTCTGTCAAGAATAATGTATGTATATATTATTATCTATTTATAAATTTCTTTCTTGATTTCATACATTTTTTTTCATGATAAATGATGAAATGATTAATCAGCCTTTTTGAAGAAAACTACATACAGAAGAGTATGGTCTATGATATTTAGGTATTTGGTAAACAGTCGTGCTGTGCAATATAATAAAACTATTATGTCTCATCTTTAGTTCGTTTTCAGAAGTAACTTGCGTGCAGCAGCTTTATCTTTCCGCTCTAAGACATGATCATGTGGTTGCAGTAAAAGGGATGATTTAAATTATATACATTTATTTACATTGTTTACCAGTGGCGGACTGGGTCTGAAAAGGGTAGTTGCCAGGAGTCAGTGAGTGACCACACATATCTACAATCATAATATTAATTCATATATATGCATTATTTTTATTTAATTTTATAAATTTAAATCTATAATATTTAATAATTAAGTATATAATTTAATTTTTTATTATATATTTAATTTTTTCACGTCTTTAAAATAAATCCCTTTTAACACCCCTTAATTTTCTACGTTTAAAATAGTTAAATTATGATTAAAGTTATTTGATTTTAAATTCCGGAAGTTAAATATTTCGTATACGGTGTTAGCGACAAAGTATGGAGGAGAAATGCTGCCCATTAGTAGGGCATCTGTTGAAAGAGCCGGGAACCTTTAAAACAAACTTCTTTGGATGATTTAATAATAATTCTGGTGGTTTCAGCTCTTTTTGTCCGCAGGCCCCACCATCAGAAAATCTAATACATTAGGGCAAAATGCATAAACCAGTATGAGAAAGATCAAATTTAGGAATAAATTAAATCAATAAAAAGTTACAAACTACATAAATACATATATATATATATTTAAAAAATAATTTTGAGAAACCTTTTTCTGCCTTAGATAATTTTTCACATCTTTCTAATTTCCTATTATATTCTTTGGATGATTTATAGTTTAGTAATTTGTAATTAAACTGTTATCATTAAAAAGATATTTTTGAATTCAAAATCTTGCTTAATTTTTAAGTTACTGAAATTTTAATTTACTTTTGAACTTTAAAAAGTTGACAATTATTTTCATCTTTTTTTGAAGAGCATGCGTGCCAAATTTCATAAAGGTCTAGTAAAACTATAGATTTGTACAAAACACATTCTTATAATGTAAAAAACTTCTTTTGTTGTGTTAAAATGCAGTCCATTTTCATTGTTTCGCCAGTTTTTTTCTTTCTTTGAGTCCAGTCTTTTTCTTTCTTTCTTCGTTACTTCAAATAAATTTAGTTTTTGATAGATTTTCTGTTACTTTAATAAATTTACTTTTTAGCAATGACATTAAGTTCATCTTTCCACTTGAGGCAAGATAATACCCCTGGAGATTATGCAATTCATTTATTTGATATTATGTGGTTAAATTTTCACTTTATAATAAGCTTAATAATACGCAATAATTGCAGATTATAATCATGCAAAATTTTAAAAAATAATCTTCATTGAATCTCGTGTTTTTTAGACTTTTTTAACAGTTGAATGTAAAGACTTATGTCATTAGTTTCATTAGACACAAAAACATACTACTACATCAAAATTTATCTCAAATGCTAATACATTTCCTATCTACTGTTTTCTTCTTTTTTGCACAACTAATTTCTTTCTGAGTCTTTTGTAGCAATTGATACTTTTAACTTAACAAAAATTAATAAGTTGGCGAATTTAAAGTTTGTCAATGTAATCAAATTAAGACAATTAATAAGATGGACGAGTCGGTTGGTAGCCGAATGCAGCTAGTGTTTATTACTACAAAAGCAATGTAAAAATAGAAAAATGATAATTTCAGCTTACCTCTCAAAAATTTTTTTCTTTCCTTTTTGAAAGATACGCTACATATATGTGTTTACTCTCTTACGACTAAAAACAGAAATAACACTTTTCGCACCAATTATTTTCCATGAAAGTCAGACCAATAAGACAGAGGGCCCTTTACTCTTCTAAACGCAAACCCCCTCTAAACGCATAAAGAAAAGCGCGAGTGTGATCTTTTCATAGATGTCATTTAGTGTCCTAGTCACAATTTTAGCCAAGAAATCCTTTTCCTACAAGCGAGTTCCCTCGTTTGTCGGATTTACGACAGTAGAATGAAACCACAGAAAAAGAATGAAAAAAGTACCTCTTAAATCTATCTCTCACAAGAATCGCACCCTTTCTGCACAAAGGGATGCAATTCCTTCCGTCTTTTCGGGGGCTTTCGAAACCAACAAAAAATCTTAATGAGTATTGCCGCTCGACTCTGCACAGAAGAGGTACCCTGTTCCAAAAGGCCGAGGGTTTGTGCAGTCATCGCAACATTCTGAAGCAACATCTGTAAATGATCGGAAGGTCAAAGGAAATGGACAGAGAACTCAGTACAGTTCCTACGGGCAGTTGTAATTACGTATGCGTCTTGGGTCGGTTTTCGTACACCCGCTGTTCGGATGGTCGAATTACGACGGCAATTAATCCCAAACGACTGAACGCCAAAACATGCGCCTTGGGTACAGGGCTATTTTATTAGTTTGCTTTATAAAAGCTTACTATAGAGAAAGAGTTCTTTTTTTCTCTCCCACACTTTCTGGAAGCCCAAATTGTCTTCTGTTTAAGGGGCCCACTTGCCATCGGGCAAGCCGGCAACCTCGCCAGTCAGACACTGTTGTTTACACTGTTTTTTAAATCTCATTAGATTAATGAACAGCAACGCAGCGCGGAAATCTGGAATCACAAAAATGTTACCAGATACAAAAAGATAAATTTGAGAAATCTAAACTCATAATCATACTCGTCTAATAGTCCAGTCAACGAAGGAAAAAAAACCTGTTTAAATTTGGCATATTTGCCTTGGTAGTGTCCTAAACAACACACTAAAAGTCCCCGCCGGTGGGGGTGCTGGGGGTAAAGGGGGTTCAAAGAGCGGGTTTCTCATTTTTTCTTAAATATCTCGAAAACTATGGATTCTAGAGAAAAACGATTAATTACGAAATTAAACTACACTAAATTTCCTAAAAGAAAGCCCTAACTTTTTTTGGAAGCATCAATACTTTAGACGATAGAGGGGGATGAAAAAATGAATATTTCTAAAATTCCTTATTGTAATGGTAAAATAAATAAAAATAACAATCTGACAATTCAGAAGCAACAATCTTCAGAAACACCTCAAATCCTATACAATCATTATACTAGAATAGTATCGTATATGTTGAACGTAGTGGTGGGGAGGCGACAAACCTATTTGTCAAACATTTATGCTCCCCTCACATCTGTTTTCCTCCACAAGATCTCTTCTATTTATTCATACATTTCTTCCCTTCGCGTTTATAATTTTTGGTTCTCTTAACGTTCCAAACGAGTGTATTAACACAGTATAATCTAAATCTACATATCTATGCCTGTTCTGACATAAAAGCTCGCAACAGTTTAGAGTCACAGTTTCTATTTTTTCATCATCTAGTTAACATATATGCACGAACACTAAGACCATTTAAACAAATGAGATTTTTGTCAGAAAAGTCATTAGTGGCAAAATGCCGGAGAAGCGATTCATGGCTCGGAGAGGATTGATACGAGTTGGGTAGTACTGAGGGGTCATTATAAGGATGAAGTAGTTTCGCAATGGAGGAGATTTACAGTTATTTAGATGAAAAGAATGATTGCTAGTAATTTATAGACGAGCTTATGGAACAGATTTCTGGAGAAAAACCAACAGCATCAACATGCAGACAAAAAATGAAGAAAAAATACGGAGACTGAATTGTTTTCAGCACAGTTCGTACTCGAAAAACTGTTGCATACTTTCGTGATGCTAGTGAAAGATCTTTAACAACTGGTATGCTTGAAAGTCGAGTAATGAAAAGAGAGAGAGAACAGGAATCGTTCGAACCGCTGGTGCAATATTATAATATACTAGCAATACCCTCACTGCGTTGCACGTGACATCCTGAATTTCATCAATTTTTTAAAAAAAGCCTACAATCTTCAGCTTTAAATTTTGAAGCCACAATATGTAAATAGCTCCTTGAGGTCATATTTCATTTTTTTTTCAGTTTCAGCGAAAAGACACACAGGATGTACATGTATTCTGGAATAAAAGATATTAGCCTTTACAGTCGACTATCGATAGCATAAAAACAAACAAATTAAAACCACCATCTATTGCCGCGTCGACGGTCAGTACGATTGTACTGCAAAATCTAACTGTTTAGGGCACAACCCGCAACAACTGTGCCAAATTTCTAAAACTACACCATTTTTTTAATTTTTTCTTCGTTGACTGGACTTCGAGTAGAAGGGATCTTGTGGAGGGGAAAGGATGTGAGGGGAGGAAGGCAGCACGACTGTTCATCAAATAGGTTTGTCGTCCCCCTACCACGAGTGGGTAAAATTTTGTTTTCCTAAAATTAGCAGCGACTTCACTTGAGCACACCGACGAATTCCGAAACAAATCACGAAAACTTAGACAAATTCTTCTCGGAAAAATTCGACGAAAACTGAAACCGACGATAACGGAAGTCAATGGAAATCGAGGTATTACTGTTGTTGCTTTTTCGATTGGCATCATAATTTTTATGTTTTTCAATTCAATAATTTTTAAGATATGAATATAATGATTAATTTAAATGATAAAATATTATTTTAAACTTTTGAAAAATGCACAATTTTAATTTGTGGTTTAATGTAGAACCAGAATTATAGTAATCAATCTATTATATCAAGATATATGTCTAAAAAATAGGAAACTATTTAATATTAGGCGGATTAAATTTCAAATGCTTATAATTCGTCATCCGCTTCTCCGAAATGACAGTTTGTTACGTATATTCGAACTAATTTATTAAAAAGAATTACAGTTTAGCTTAGTTATATTCAAAGTCACGTTCTGAAGTAAAACTAAGTTATTTTCGGACAAAACCCTTAAATTTTAACCGCCGTCAGGGGACAAGGACAACACCAAAACTGGCTCATCCCTCTCCAAATTTTCGCTCCACACCAACTTACTACGTATGATTGAATTTGCAACAGACCATCTTACACAGCAGATCTTCAGTAGCATCGGATTTCGAACAAGGAACCCTCATGCTCCGTGGCCATACTGAGATTTCAAATTTGCATTTCAAATTGGTTATTGAGATTCGAAATCTCGGTTCGGTGTGAATTTTAACATGAAGATGAACTCTTCCATTAACAAAATTTTCATGCATTTTCAGAGACAATTTTTCTAAAATGGCAGTTATTTTGTTTCCAATGAGCGACAATTAATTCCTTAATACTGAAAAACATTCGAATACTTTTCTCACAGACTATAAATCTAGCATTCACTAGCAATATTGTCTTGTTGGTGCTCGAACCGTTATAAGAAATTAAATCAGAAAAAGTGCAAAATGTGTCAGAATTTGAGCTTCTGTCAATAATGAGATGTAGAGTGTCTTGGGAATTAGTCGCATTTTCCTTGTTTCGACGGCATTGAGTAAATTATGTACTGCCTTTCCATATTAAGCCATCGATTGGAAGATGCTCTAATTTTTTCAGAATACACAGGGTCGGCATAAAATATTGGACACATTTCAAAAATTAAGAAAAAAACCCCTAATAATGTAACGACTACGTTGTTTTCAAATGAGAGAGCAAATAAAAAAAAGAGTTTTTTCAGATAGGTAATGTGCCATTACGGCGTTCTGAGTTTGTTACAGCGAAAAAATTCCATATCCAATGGCAACTGTTCGGCAGAAGTCGTTGCTCGCTTTCTGGTTTCTTTTTTTAATATTTTCTTGAATATCTCGAAAAATGTTCAGTTTGCACACTATATGTGAATTAATAAATTAAAGAGCTTAAAATAACCTATAAATACATGATTTTATTTTTCTTCTAGTTTTAAGATTTTCGCAGGTAATGTCTCTCCAAAACGGAAGATGTCCAATAATTTACGACCAATTTTACCACCGTAACAGCGCGTTACCTATCCGAAAAAAACCTTTTGAATATGCGCTCTCATTAAAAGAAAGCCGTAGCTGTAACATTGTTTTTTTTATTTATTTTTGAAATGGGTTAAATATTTTATGACCACCTTGTATTTAGTTCTTTTTGTTTGGATTGCTAGAGCCACAGAGAAGGAGATACAGAGGTCTCACTCCCACAGACACTAATGATAACGTTTTCTATATTGCATTTCGCATAGACAGTACGCCACCAATGTGGGACAGTGGGAACTAATCCGACTACGTTATTGTGACGCAAGAGTTTCCCTATCGTAATGACAACGATGTAATCAGTTATTTCAATTCCTATAGCCATTATTTTTATTGAATTTTTAAAGTTTTTTGACGATTATTAAATTTAAGAAAAGCCGATTTCTTTTGATACATTGTTAGTTTTGCAGCCTACATAATAAAATTCTGAAATAACGTTTTCCTCACTAATTTGAATCTCACTCTTTTTAGAGTACCAATAATTGGAACATATGGATATATAATTTAAGAAGTATTAAGTTTATTTCAAATAAAATTATATTTATTCTTTTTCAAGAAAAACAGAAAATAAGCCTCTTTGCGGAGTACCAATAATTTAAAACATGTGGATATATAATTTAAGAAGTATAAAGTATTTTACAAATAAATAAATTGTGTTTATTCTTTTTCAAGATAAGTTCTTTCAAATCATAAAATTTTTATATATTCCCCAGGAGGTTATTTCTTGTTGATTAAGTCAATATTATATCTTTTTCAGATTATAATTATTTTTCATAACTTCACATTTATTCCTATTATGGATAAAAAAAAATTATGGAATGTAATTTTAATACAGAAAAATCATTCGTGAAGTTCATTTTTATGAACTTTTGTAACCCCCAGAAAAAAATAAATAATGTTATTTAGCTTTGCACCAAGATGTATAATAAATGTCAAAGACACAAAATAATATCAAACTAATTTCTTGAGCACACATAATAAGTTACAAAATATTAAAAATTAATAACATTTCTAATAAACTCCAAATACTGAGCATAATGAAAAAAATCGGATTTCAAATCATTGTGTTCCTCATTTTACTTTATGTTTTATCATCATGTGGATGAAAATAAGAAATAAAAAATACGTGTGTTTTCTCTTTCTGCTCTATGTGACTATCAAAAATGTTTATATTTGATTTTTTAAACATTTTATGAAATTGGAACAAAATCCAGGAGTTCTGGAAACATTATATGTATATCTGAAATAAATAAACAAATTTTCAAGATTAACAATAATAAAATACATCAACACTCATATTTTTAAGTATCTCAGACCTGTGAGTTTCATTATTTATAATTAATAAAATCAATGAAACACATAATTAACACACCTGAAATAAAAAATGGTGAAATTGATTACCTTTGTATGAATGTATGAAAAAATTGACAGAAAACTTGGTATGAAAATTTAAAGCAGTATTACTCTTGTATCTGTGCGAATTCATTTTTAATATACACAATTCTAAATTAAATACTTTGAAATACTTTATTCAACTAAAACAATTTTCAAGATATTTAATTATAAAATATATCAACAATCATTTTGAAACTATCTTAGACCACTACTAATTTTCTTTATATATTAAAGCCATAGAAATTTCATTATTTATAATTAATGCAATCAATAAAACACATAATTTACACACCTCAAATAAAAAATGGTTAAATTCATTTAAATTTATGTATCTACGAGACTTGGACCACCTTTATATGAATGAATGAAACAATTGACAGGAAATTTGGTTTGAAACTTTAAAGGAGTTTAAATCTTATATCTGTACGACTTTTTTTAATATACCAAATCCTATTTTAAATACTTAGAAATACTTTATTCAACAAAAACAATTTCATAATTATTAATATTTAATAATTTATTATTATTTAATAATAAAATATATCAACAGTCTTTTTTTAATTATCTCAGACCACAGAGCTTATAACACGAAATAATTCTTTTTTTCTGAAAGGAACTGAACTTGGCTAAGGAATATGCATCATGAATTTGGCATTTTTAAAAAATTGTAGCCTTTTAGAGAAAAATAAAAGAACAAGATAATTTTTTAAATAAAATATTGTTAGCGTAAAAAGTGTAAAGATAACTTAGAAACTGACTCATTGTAAGATATGCAGAAAGGTTTCAAAATTTATTTCCTCAAATTAACTAGAAAATTGCTGCAGTATTAAAGCATCCTGAAGACAAAACAGCTCCAATATTGACAGACAGCCTGAAAAAAAAAAACAAATTTCTAGTAGATTCCATTTATATAACACAAACACACACCAATTCATTTTTATTAAAGACTCCATAAAGAATTCATCTTCAGGCATTAACAATTAATTTTCTTATATGAAGCTGCGTTAAATAAAACAGATTAAAATATTTTGATAACTTTACTAAACTAGTATTAGCTAATATGCTTATTAAACAAATTTCCTACATTTTATTTATATAAATAAGAATGAATATTTTAATTTGCCTCTGGAAAATGCATGTTAAAAATACATACTAATAAAAATAAGAATGTTCTTAAAGGGAATTGAAATTTGCATTAGGATGTTATACTAAGATACTGAATTATTTCTAAGATACTAGTAACAGTATACAATAATAATAAATATGTGTAAACATTAAAAAAAACTAGAGATATTTAATCAGTTCATTTTATTCTATTTCACGGTAGGCATTTGTGAAAAAGCTTGCTTCGCATATAACTACACATACTAAATACTCATCTCAATTTTACTTTAACTTAGAGCACAAATAACTGCAACAATTTTCATACTATAAAAACACAACCAAAACTTAGCCCTCAAAATCCAAAGCAGCTAAAATAGTTACAAAATTTTATCCTTTTATATCTATAATATAATTATAAATGTATTATTTATGATTTTCATCAGCATTTCAATATTAAATTACTGAAAAAACAATTTTAACTTGTAAATTACTTTGATAGTTCACAATACAGAATAGCAATTCACAATACAGAATAGCAATAATTATAAGTTTTTTTGAGAGTAATAAGCAAAGGTTCTATTAATATCTTTTAAATTATTTTAATTACCAAGTCATATTATGTAGCAAGAAATCTATGAAAAAACAGCACTACAAAAATTTCAAAGAATTCATGCACATTTTTGTCAGATTATTCGATATGATAGGCATTTTAATATGTTTCAGCAATTGCACAAAATTAAAACAAAATTTCATTATTTTATATAGAGAAGTGATAAAAAATTTAAAAAGTATTTTAAAAATTGGAAATTTTTCAGTTTTTTAAGTAACCTCTCATAAACGTTTTGATACGAAACTTACCGTTCTCATCTCCAGGAATCTTGAATAGGAAAGTAGTCAAATCCTTAGAAAAAAACTGGAATAATCAATAATATTGATAATAAATAAAGTATTTGGCCTAATTCTAAAATCCCCGATTATAATAATTAATCAGGGGAATTTGACAATCAGCAGCAAGAATTAAACCGGCAACCCAACATGGCGGCGTCTCGGTTGCTTTTCGTTCGATGCACAATAAATGGCGCCGTGTTACGGTTTGTAGTTCTCCTCACAAACATTGTCCACCGTAGGTGGCGCTGCGATAGTTAAACAAACTCGGGAGTGAGAGCCCTCTGGTACTCTTTCTCTGTGGCTAGAGCTATACATTTTTATTTTCTGCAGAGGCAAATGCAGAGACATATGCATCAATCACGGTACAACCTTTATGGTTGCTAAAGGTCAAGAAAATCGCAAAAGCAAAGAATTTTAACGAATTTTTGGCTGATGTTAGTATTGAATGGCATTTTAATATCCCAAGTACGACATATTTTGGATGGCCTATGGGAGGCTGACATGAAATTCAATGAATATCACCTGAAACGTGTCGTTGGTGAAATAAAGTTGATATATGAAGAATTTTAATTCATTAATTTAATTTAATTTATTTTAAAAATTTAAAAATTAATTATTTAAATTTAAATTTTTTATTTTTAATTTAATTTAATTTTAATTTTAATTTAATTTTTTACAAATTGAGGCTTGTCTCAATTCTAAACCATTAACGGAATTATCTAATGAACAAATGAGTCATCAGCTATAACGCTTATTCATTTCATCTTGGAGGACAGAGCCGGCCCGAGAGGGGTGCGAACAGTGCGACCGCACAAAGCCCCTCGTCGGATTTTGAAAAGTTCATTAAAATTTTTTTTGTACTTTTTTAAGAATTCTTTCAACCAACTTTTATGTGAAAATAGGCATAAAATACTAATAATTTTTCTAAACAGAAATATATTGCAATTTTTTTTCTGGTTTTGAAAATTTCCTCAAAGATCTGTTAAAAAAGTAATTGGTGGATCTAATGGATAAGAATCCAACAATTCCATTTGCTAACTGGAGGTACAAGTGTTTCCGATTCCTGGGCAGAGCAAAAGGTAAAAAGTGATAACACTGTTCAGTCCTAAACCAGGTCCGATTGCTATAGGCATCATATGGTCACTCTCTTTTCGGTGCGGGGGCACCCCAAAGTGGATGTCCGTCATTTGAAGATAAATTGCAGGTGATAATATTCAATACGTTCCTTGTTCCCGAGACTATTACTTTCAGGATATACAGGGGGTAATTCTTGTGTTCGGATCCACATCTGTTCCCGTAATGGCCAGCCGATAGTCTTTCCCAGGGCAGCTTAAAGAAACACCTCTAGAGGAATGCTTTTTCTGCTTATCTAGCTCTAAATTGAACACATCTGTTCCCCTTGTATTCAGCAGGACTACTAAGCGATTATGAAGCATATATCTCACAGGGGTTCCTCGCTATTCTTGTCAAAAGTGTGGTTTTCCAGCATCTATGAATTCATCGTTGGTATTTGTTAAAAGGTAGTCTGTTACATCTATACCTCAGAGTTTAATCAATAGTAGTGCATCTGAATATTGGATTGTGTGAATCACGACAGGTAACTCAAGAAGTTTTCTCAGAAGCTTAATTTTCCATTGAACAGTTCGTTCGCATTCGGAGTATCAGCCATACAGCAAAATAAAATATTCTGCATTTGTTCTTGGAGACAAATTTCAAGTATGCTATTTTTTATCTCTTTTTTATAATTATTTATTAAACAAACTTTCCTTTTATATTTCCAAAAAAATAAATTTTAATATTATTTAACAGGTTATCAATTTATAAAACAATGTAATTCCCCTTTGTTTTTGCATTTCAACATTTTTGCTATTTGTTATTATTGTATACATATCAGATAAAACATTTTTTTATTAACAAACGAAAATTTGTGTTTTCTACTCTTTTACATTGGGAATTTTTCATTATAAAATGTTACTTGTTTGGAACCTTTTATTGTTTTTGGAACTACATATCAAAGTTATTTGGATAAGTTTTAAAATATAAGAAGTATTAGGAAGATTGATTCAATTTAAATATCCTAAAACCGAAACTATCAGTAGGTTGTGTATAATTGTAAATAAGTTTGTGATTGGTCGTTTATCTTTTTTCAGTTTTACTTTTTTTGTATATGAAGAAATATTTGTTTGTCAATATGTAGAAATAATGAGTTCAACTTTTTTTACTGAGGAAATAATGAGTTTAACTTTTAAGAATTCACTTGATAATCCAAAATACAATAAAATCCCATTCATAAAATATAATATTTTATTTCAATACTGAATGCATGTGCTGACGTCGTAAATCGACAGAAAATTGAAAGGGGGTATTTTCTCTTTTAATTGACTGCAAAGTAAAAAGTTATTTTAAGTTTCTTTAGCTTTCATGTTTCGAAACTCTAAATGAAACTATTTTCGCATTTTATAATTTAAATTTTAGCACTGACTGACTTTAATATATTCTCATAAAATCAGGAAGACAGGACACATTTCTACAACATGAGTTTGCAAAAAATAATGGGAGTTCCTTTCTTTCCCAATTTTATTTGGGAAATTTATTTGTATCCAAATTTTTCTTCTGTTCTTAGATCATATTGACCTTACCAATAACGCTCGCGTCTGCAGAAAAATCCTGCTTAAGATTAAAAATAATAAAAAAATTACTTGAGATCTAGCATTAGAGGCGAACAATTAATTTGCTTAGTCATTTTATTTATCAAATCCGCATTAACCAAAAATCTAAATCATAATGGTATTATCAACGTATTTGCTATAAAACTTCATAAAGCATTAACCAAAAATCTAAATCATAATGGTATTAGCAACGTATTTGCTATAAAACTTAAAACAAAATGAAACAAAAATCACATATTTTAAACTTATTTTAGTAAGTTGAAAACCAAATTTTATATATGAAGCAATTATTTTCTTGTTTGATTTATTAACGATTTTTTTGTGTGATTAAAATATTAACTTTATAAAAATAATTTAATTATTTATTATTTTCATGTATTTTTTCAGTCTTTACTTAACCGAATTGTGAAATGTAATAAATAGAAAAGCAATAAATTATTCTGTTGAGCGAAATGTTCTGAAGGTTCCGCAAGTCAACTTTGCACCGGGCCCCGCTTTTGTTCGGGCCGGCTCTGTTTTGGGATAATTGGCAAGTTTTCCTTAAGTATGATTACACTTCCAACGTTACTTATCTTATACGTGGCAAATGTTTTAAAAAAGTACAACAGTTGGGAATGTTATCCCAAAGAATATCGGTACTAATTGGAACGAAGGCCAAAATGAATTTTGCCCCTAAATATCTTTAAATGGACGATATTCGTCTTATAATGAATGATCAGTTGTCTCCAACCAAGTCGAATAGTCAAAATCATCCAGTTATAATCTGTTCTTTTTAACAACATTAACTGATGTACCCGGCATTGCTCGGGATGTAAATACTTTCTTGCTTAATATCTTTAATGTGAAAATTGCTATTTGGTAAAATATTATAATATACACACTCTTCTAATCATCTGTAACTTTAAAAAATTAAAATCTCTTGGTACAAAACTGTAATATAACTAATAAAAGTAGAATCTAACAGTATATAAAGGACAAACATGCATACTACGAAATTTTCACTTTTATATCATATATATATATATTACTCAAAATCTTCTAATCATCTGATACTTTTTTGAAAATTAAAATGGAAATACCATTTCAAACGAACGATTTTTAAAAAACGTCGAAAGCTTATTTCCTACATAAGTTATTTATAATTTCTTAAGAATCATATAAAATTCGATTAAACATTGAAGCGCTTCAGTTTTACTTATGCATGTTATCACTCGATGGAATTCCAACACAAAATCTTTCCATCATTTGTGCTTTTATTAAAACGAGGAAATCTGTTGTACCAAAGAACGTCCAAAATCTCATTATATTCTGAAAAAATTACACCTTGTTCAAAACGATTTTTTTTATGAACGCAAAAAGCTAATTTTTTTCATCGGTTATAAATAATTTGCAACGAATGATACAAAATTTAATTAAACAGTATGAGTGGCAATTTAAAAATGTGTTTATACAGCATGTAGCACAAAGGCAGCCATTTCGAACAATGAATTTAAATCTCCATCAATCGTTAAAAGCAAGAAGTGAGTTTTGAATAATTTTTTAGGTGACAGGAAATTTCAAAAAATTGTTCAAATATAAGAGAAAATTTTCCATAAATATAAGGAATAAAGGAAGTCTTATTTAAATTCAATCTTGATGCTTTGCCGTGCTGTCTGATTGAGCATGCGCATATTCATATATATAAGAAAATGAACTTATAAATGAAAATTCATTTAACTTTGATTAGCACGCTCCTTGCCAAGCCATTTTTGTTCGACTTTTCATTCAGGCCATTTGATGTTTTGACTAAAGATTGATATATTATCACACAATATTTCATTATATTATCAACCCATAAGTAATTAGCTTGTTTAGAGTAGTTATCAAATAGTGTAAAATTCATGGCACACGTGGCTCTGCAATCAGTTTTAACTTCTTGATTTGTGTGTACCATTGTGTGTATCACATGTAACATCGTTGGTACACGTGGCCCGAATGGAAAGTTTAGCATGTACCATCAATGTTACACGTGGCACGGAATGTGTTAAGGGAATATGGAAGTTGAGCAACATGTTCGTAATAAAAAGAATGCACAATTGGATGCATCAGAAGAAATGAAACCAAATACCACGGCGGAAATTGTTAATGACAAACGCATCCTTAATAGTGACACGGATGCATTTTCTGAAAACATGCGGAGCAGTATTTGTCATATGCCTTTTACGAAACGTGAATTGACCACTATTTTATTTGTGTCTCAACATGTTTGCACATAAGTTTTATTATATTGATTTCACATGAAGCACGTGGAGGGGGGCCCTCTTGCGATGCTCAATCGAAGGCATCGACCGAAAAGTATGGGTACGTAGCTATAGCGATTTTTCTAAGTTGCACATTTCAATGAATGCTTTCGTGAGAAATCCGACATAATTCACTTATTTTGCTTGGGGCATTGCGATACGTTACGGTGTATACGTATTTAGATTCGCCGGTTCAAACGTCGAGCCAACTAGCGAACAATATATCTGAGGCTATATCGTATGATTATGCGGAAATGAACAATATTTTAAATATAAAGATATATTATAAACCTGCCTGGTATTCTCGGCAAACATTTCGCGACTAAATTTTAATTTAATACGATCGCAGTCTTTTTACTTAGGGGAGAGTGAAGTAAAACCGGGTGCCTTTGATTCTGGCTCTATAATTTCTCTTTTCTAGCGTACAAATGCCCAATTACATTCTACTAGTCAAGAAAAAGTAACAGCCATAGTGGCCTGACATTACTGTTGAATTCACTGCGTCTGTGATGGTTTATTTGTTTTAAGACGTCAACTCTCTAATGCTTTGTGAACTCTAAACCATCTTTATTTAGTAATCATTGCAGTTATAAAAACTGTATTTAGTACAAATTATTATTCGTTTATTAAGGATTTATACCCAATTAAACAATAAAGATTTTGTACAATATTTGCGCGATTCTATTTCATATTTTATAACCTCTGCACTCGAGGTAAAACCGGGTACTCCAAGTGGCATAAGACCGGGACAGTCAGTAAAAAACACATCAGACGTTGATTGTTTATTTTTTAATGACCTATTTTCTAATTTAAATGAGAAGGATTAATCTTATATAGAAACTGTCTTAGCTGGTTCCATGAAAGTTGCAATGGCCTCGGAGGAAGAATACATTTGCTTTACATGTGAATTATGTAACTAATAATCTTAAATTATCAGACAAAATAAAAATGTCTGCTTCTTTTCCATTAAAAATCAAGTTTTCCTATTTTTCCATAGAGTTATTATGTGTATCCGGTTTTACTTCACTAGTGGGGTAAAACCGGGGTGGTATGATTTTTTTACAAATTATCATTAGTAAAAAAAAGTAGTGAAAGTATGACTTTTCTAGAAAGATATATTGTACTCTTATCTTTATTAAGGGATTACAATATTTCATTGAAATATGTCAATATGTTTGTATTGTAAAAGTTATAACATTGCAAGGAATGGTAATTATTACTGTAACTAGGAGATTTGTGCATGTCTAAGATTGGCTTATGGTTCGCCAACCATACCTCAGAGCAGATCACAGATTCACTCACGAAAGATATAATACAAAATCACATGCACATTAGCAAATTTTCGCAATAAGATCTGTTCCATACTTTGAAGATCCCATAAATTAATAAAAAGATCTGCATTCATAACGTTTCCCAATATTAAAAAAGGGCTTACCCAAAATAAACAAATAAAAAAATTCTCCGATTCTTCATAATTCAACAGAAAGATCTCTAAGAAGTGGAAAAAAAATTAATTCCAGTATAACTCCTATTTGATATTCAACTATCTAAGAAGCAGAATCTCTCTTTGGAACGTAGCCAAATTGAAGTGCGTATTCCACATCTACATAAAAAACCCTGTCTCAGTTGTTTTGTGATTTGCACGTCCGATTAATGACGCATACCAAAGGGGCGGGTTTATTTTTAACTCCGCGCGCGTCACGGACATCTGCGAACATTTCTACTATAGATTGACTGAATATTTGAGTCTTTTATTGGTTTCAATTCTTTGTAAGGATTGCTTATGGATAACATATTAACTGCATTGAAGTAAGAAATAATCTTACTTAACTGTTAATCCGGAAGATATAAGGGCCACAATACGGTCTATTGTAAAAACGAGGTATTGTCCAAAGGTTGGACGTCTGACTTCATTGAATTATCGTGCCAAAAAGAAAATTTGTCGTGATCTTTGGTTTGGATTCGATTCTTCTGGAATAATGTTGTTTAAAGACGACTTGGAACTCGGTAAGTCGCTTCGACACTGGATATAACCGGAATTATGAGTGAAATGATTAACGATAAAATATTTTCAGGGCCATGCATATACAGAGAGATTCAGCTCAAAATCGAAAAAGTTTCCGGAGAGATAAGTGACCACAAACACGATGAAGAATCATAAAGCATTTCATTGTCGGAAACGCTTTCTTCATGAGCAAATGCAAAAAGAAGTGGAAAGAATACAATAAATATATCAGCAACATTTAAATGTAACAATGTATTTTGATCATGGTGTTTAAATTTGAAGAAAAAGCTCAAATGCCAGAGAAGGCATTCGAAATTTCGACCACAATCTTTTATGCAGGCAATGCACGGAATCTCTGCCATTCCCTTAGATTCCTGCCGTATTTTGACACCTGCTGTATATATGCAAGCTACAATATTTTCAATTGGTTTTTCACACACTTTTGTTTCAGCATAAGAAGAAAAAAAATCAAGTCATATTGGATCCAACGAATCTAGCAGGTCAATGAACTGGACCACCACGTCCGATTAAATGCTCTTCGAATTTAAAATTAAAATGTTGCCGGACATCAGTGGAGAAATGACTGGTGGCCCCATTATGTTGAAAAAACATGAACTGTCAGAGTGACTGAGGTAGATTATAGTTCCAAAAGTGCCGCCACGACTTTCTGAAGAAAGATAAAGCATTCTCTATTTCTCAGACGAGAAAGCATGAGGGACTGTCTAATGACGACAGCTCAAACATTTACAACGATAAAGTATTTTGTGTTTATGTGCGTATATCGATTCCCTTTCAACGCTGTCTGCCGAATGAGGAAGATATAAAGGGCAATTCGCTACCATTGCGAGAAACGTGCAGAGGATGTAGGGGGCACAAAGACGATTCGAAATCACATAGCACTGCAGGGTCCGAAATGCATTCTACGCGAGCTACGGTTAAGAGAAGAAAAGGAAAAGAACAGAAATGTCAACACTTTAGTGTAACAGAAATAATTTTAATTACAAGTTTTACATTGGTTAAAAGCTAGATGCTGCAGAAGGTGTTCGAAATTTGAACCAGAAGCAATCACACAGGCTTCAAAGCGGCGCCGCATGGAATTCCTAACGTTCTAGAAAATTCCTGGCATGTCTAGCGTCTCCCCGTAAGCTACTGAGATGCGAGAGACGACGAAATGAATCAAGGTGCGTCTCGTACACCAATGTCTTTATTTGACTCCAGCAAAAGAAGTCCAGGCATGAAAGGTTCCGCGATCTAGCGCGTCATCCGATGCATATCCGATCCACGAAATTTTAAATGCTTTTGAAATGTAACATTTAGGTGTTGAAGGACGTCATTGTATAATGTGGGGGAGCCCCATCATACTGGAACCACATTGAGAGGCGCAACGACTGAAGAACATGTGCTTTGCGGGTAACGTTTCTTTTATAAACACATAGCGTTTCCCCTTTTACAGTCAGCAGTTCCATACGTGCGGTGCATGTCGGCCAGTTCAACATTTGAATACTCATCCTGCTGTCTCGGGAACCTGTTGGCAAATTCTGACTTCCAGCGAGATCACTTTTCACACAACCTTCCGTTCAACGCCCTCTTCCGCATGATGCAGGCATTTCAGATCCTGTAATGCTATGTGATTCCGATTTGCCTTTGGTCCCCCTGCACCCCCTGAAAGTTTGTCGCAGTCGTAGCGAATCACCCTGTATAAGACCTTGTAATGCTATGCGATTTTCTTGTGTGTTTCAGGTTCTGTTTTAAAATTTGCATTTAATTTCAGGATTCGTACCACGCAATAACGGCAGATCTAAACACTCTTCTGTTTATTTCAGAGGTGTTTGAATTGTGTTGACTCAAATTTAATGCTAGCCAACAGTTAGAGTTGGTTTAAAATATACCCGACCTTCACTTTCGTAAAAGCCTCTTAGGCCTGGTGCACACATTCGATTTTTAAACGTTTACTGCCGCTTCAGCCTCTTTCATGTGCTGTAGTAGTTCTAGATCCCCTCTAAATTGTCGCCAGTAAACCGTTCCGTTTCCAATCCCACTTTACTTCCAAGTGTGCTCATCCTGTTATTATTTAATTACACTCGTAACTAGTTTTCTATCATTTGGCTTTATGAGTTTCGAAACTGGCACCAAGTTTTCTTGTTCAGTTCAGTTCTAAAGAGAAATCCGGTACAATTCTGGCAGTGGGGTGTCATACATAAACTGCCAAATCTTAACGAAGGATTTTGACCCAAATTTGATAGCACCAACATTCCAGCTTGGCGATGATTTAGGGCTCCGTTATCAGAATAGTACACAGATTCTCGCTAAGAGCTGCTGGTTTACGATAATTTTTGAACGTTAAAATTCTGTTATAGGCCAGTGAGAGGAGATTCAAAATCAGAAAAATTGATGGCTAAGTTTTTATAGCTTTAATCACTAAATCAGAGGTGCAGTATAACTATCCTGAGTTTTCCCCCTCCGGCTAGGTGACAGATAGATGGGAAAACTGAAGTGCATTGTTTTTCTAGGTTATTTCTAAATAGCACATTCAATCCGAAATATAGAGAACATGAAGATAATTCTGTGTAAAGTAAATTATGTAAGGAACACTATATGCTGAAGCAGTATGAGTGTAAGATGTTATCAGAGTTGTAATAATTTTCCAATTTAAAAAAATTGCCATTTTCCAAGAGACTAAGCTTATAATCATATACAGATGCCTCAAATTTTCAAAACGATTTTCTTTCATTTTAGGAAAAAATCGCATACATGTGCAAAAATTTATTTTCATAATACTTACATTTTTGAAAGTATAAGTTATTGACTGATGCCTGAAAGTTTCTTTTGCATGCAAAATGAAGCTTTTAAAGAAGCGATGGAAGGAAGGCTACTTTTTTGCTTCTTCTGGAGAGAGTTAATTTTCAGTTATTCAAAGCAGGTTTAAAAGCCATGTTTTTTCGATATTTGATTCGACGAAAAGTCATATTGTCAATAAAGAAGAAAAAATCGTTAAAGACTGTATATTAATCGAAAAATTGTTCGAAATACGTTTCCAAAGAAAATCGAAGTTTCTTGAATAATGCGAAGCTGAAGTTTTTAATGTTAAAAGTAAATACTCGAGAGACACAGGTTTGTTTCTCAGTACTAACAGTAAATAAAATAGGTCAAATCACTCTACCAAGAGCAGGCTGTAGATTTCTTCATGAACAATAGGTAAAGGTTGAGTCTATTTAAATGAGTGAAAGAAAAAAACAATATTATTATCAAAGAGAAGAGAAGAAAATCGCTAAGATCCAGTTCACATACCATCAGGAATATATTTTATCCCCAATCTTCGAAAAAGAAATACCATCTCTTTTTTTTATAATGCCACCTATCAGTAGAACTGCATCAAGACAAAGCAAGGAACCAAGCTTCACAATCGAATGTTTATATCTTGGAAGAAATAGAACAAGGTATGGGTCCTGACAAATCTTCTGATTTATCATCCATGAATTTGTTTCGCTTTTAGACTTTAAAAGGCGCATAAAAGACGTCAAAAATGTTAGAACAGCCTCCGTGATATCTAAGCAAAGCTTTCTATGCAAAAATATTTGCTTTTATTATCATATATGTATGATGATGTACCAATACCATTTCATAGTGTGGTGTTAAAATCTGAAGAGGTCGCTCCATTTAACGTGCCGTCCTCTTTAACTGACACAGTTCAAAATTATGAGGTATATATAAAATTGGCTTTCATGTTACTTCCAAGCAGGGTATTAGCTGAAAAAATGAACTAAACCAGTGTCAGCTAAATCGAATTTTAAATTAAAGAGAAAAAAAATAGGTAAGATCAATAAGATAAGTAATCGATATCGTCTATTTCATTTCCAAATATATTTTTATATATAATGTAAGCAAGTACAGCACGTTTTCTTCTATAGACATCGTACTATGGCATTCTAGGGGAGACTGAAGTTTTCGATGCATTTTTCAGTAACTTCTGAATATGTATTCACTCTTTTTACGAATTGGTTGTAAAATGTTGCTCACAATATTCTGTCACAATATATCTAGATGAGAGTCGCCGTCCCTTTAATCTAAATGTTTGCCGTAACTTGAAGATAAGTGAATTGTTTTTATTTAATAACTTTTGCTCGTTTTCGTACTATAAGTTTTCAGTCTTTTAAAATTATGTTTTCAAGATAATGTTTGTACCATCAGGTAATTTGAATAATACAACAAAAAATTATTATTACATCATTATTTATTACAAATATTTCATAAAAACAAAAACTTAATCATGGATGATGAAATGAATAAACAAATGATACGCAAAAACGCTGTTAAGAAGGAATATATATTTCTTTTTTTTTTCTCTATCATTCTTTTAGTCAAACCTTTCACTGAAATTTTGGCAAATATAAACACAAGCTCTCTTTCTTTGACTTTTTATGTCCATTCTCATCCACGATATTCTATTTTCAGGATGATTGTTTTTTTATTTTCCCAATAAGCAAGTAAATATCATTATGATCAAAATTACTGACTATTAAGTCCGATTGCTCTTTGATTTACCTCAAAATTAAAGTCAACATATTTAACTTAAAATATAAATAATAAATAATAATAGGCGAGTAAAGTAAAATGGTCGAATAAAATAAAGAAATAAATTTGGAAAATTTTTAAAACGAAGAAAATTGAATGTATTTAGGGGAATAATCGGAGGTATGTACCGCTATTAATATAACAAGCCTCATCCAGAGCTGAACTTTCGAAGTGTTGCAATCCTCTTTTAGACGAGTATTCAAAGCCACAATGGTGTATCCTTCGAGAAATCTTTAGAAAATGCTTACCAAAATACTCTCAAGACGAATCTAAGTTGCCTGCGTTGTGTGCAGACCGCCCAATTAAAATTAATGCACCTCAGGCTGATATTCTTTTGTAGCAGAAGCGTCGCAAGTATAAGCCAGCACCAACAAACCTGATGACAGCGCCATCTGGCGAGTCGTATGTGCAATTACCTGTTGTTCAACCAGCTGGTACTACGCGATACAAGATTACAAACATTTTTCTTGTGCATTTGGGACAATATCAAGCTTGTTGGGATGATTTAAACCAACTCAAAACCATTTTAGAACTGTGATAAAATAACAGAATTTCCATTTCTTCCGCAAGTCTTAAAAAGTTAAATAGGAATTCACCTTTAAATTAAATTTACCAGTATTATTAATATTCAAAATATTATATAAATTTTTAATTTCCAATCTTATTTCATACCAAAGTTGTAACAATATTTGTCAACATCGACGGTAAACCTGTTGGTGAAGATGTCCTATAAAAAACAGTGCAATTGTATACACAGAGGAATTGTAGCGGAGTTTCTTTTGAGTACGATCGCAGCGACCCCAAAAATTGACAGCAGAATTAGCCCATTTTTAAATTGAAATCCAAGAACGGCGCCATTTTGTGTTTGTGAAGTGTATGATGTTCGACTTTCTTCTTTCTTGATAAGAATAGGTAACTTTAATACTTGTTCTCGAACATATCAAGGATGATTTACATTAATTACAAATTTTTAACATAATATTCGCTTTTATGAATAAAAAAAAAATGAAGTTTCGTGCAATTCCCGTTGGATTTTAAACTGCTCATCATACGGAATAATACCTTTGATGCAGAATGCATCCTTAAAATTTTTTTTTTATTCCTGTATTTTTATAGATTGATTGCTGAATAATGTGTCTTGCGAATAACTTTAAGAGATATCAGTCCTTTTTTTGCCATTACTGTCAAAATATTAATTGTTAAATCTTACAAAATTTCCAAACTATAATTCTTTTAGCAGTCAAGTTAAAATTAGATTGACAATCTATGTTAATATAAATACCGCTGTATATTATAAATTATTTATGTAATAATACATTCATAACAATATTGTAGATATCACTATAAAGTTTACTAACATATTTTTATTTTGAGAGGTTGCTTTTGTGAGATGAAATTTTAAATTATGAAATTTGATGTTAATTGTGCTAAAAGTTAAGTAAGAAATTTTTAATGTCTATCAAGTAATCATGGTTATATCTCACACAAAACTTCCTAAGTTAAAAATGTCTTATTAGAAATGCAATCAAATGTGAGAAATGATTAAGAATATCTGTGATCTGGTTTAATATTACACAAATTTCTTAATACATACTGCTAATACAAGTGGGGGAAAGTGGGGTAAAACCGGTTAAATAAGATTCGAAGTCCTACTGAATCTAAACTATTCAACATAGAGCTTGTCGATTCCCATTAAAATATTCACGGTTTAATGGAGTACAATATATCTTCCCTGAAAAGTCATAATTTCGCTACTTTTTTATCAACGATTTTGTCAGGAAAAATTTCAAACCAACCAGTTTAACCCCACTAGATTTTTCAAACCGGTTATCCATGTTAATTTTATGGAAATTAGGAAAACTAGATTTTCAGAGAAAATCTGGCATACATTTTTTATTTCATACGACAATTTAAAAATATTAGTTACAAAAGTCATATGTAAAGCAAGTGTCTTCTTTCTCCGCGTCACTGCAGCTTTCGTGGGTCCAGCAAAGACAGTTTCTTCATTGGATTAACTCTTCTCATTTATTAGTTTAGAAAATACATCATTCAGGTATAAAGAATCAATGTCTGATGTATTTTTATCGTCTTCATCGCAAAATCATCGATTCTGACTGTCCCGGTCTAGCGCCATTTGGAGTATCCGACTTTGCTCAAAGTGCAGAGGTTAAAAAAATCGCAATAGAACTGTGCCACTATTGGACTAAATCCTTACTGTTTGATAGTTTATAAATCCTTATTAAATATTTAATAAGCTGTATTAAAGTTGTAATATATAGTTTTATATTAGCAATAGAAATTCTAAATGCAAACATACAAGAATTAGTATTGAAACCAATGCATTGAAAGTTTACAAATCCCTACAAATTAAATGGTAACAGAAGAAATATTAAATCTACACTTAAAATATTAAATCTACAATAAACTATATACAGATTGTCCAGCGAATAAGACACTGATTTCAAAATTAAATATATCAGACACAAATATCAATAGAAGAATGCGGTAAACAGTATGTTTATTAGCTCAGCTGTAAAAATGTTATACAGAAATTTCGAACATTTATTTACAAAACCGTTAACAGATGGCGCTGTAAGCCAAAAAAAACTTGCTCTCTGCAAGCAGTCTGAAAACGGTCAAGTCAAGCAGTCTTTGCAATGAGAACACAATGTTTTCAAAATGTTCACCGTTCGAAAACATGAGGTGGCGTAAACGAAGAAAGAAATTTGACATCACATCCCTCAATGTCTCAACGAAAATGGAATTGTATGCCACACAAATCGCTGATTAAAGCTCATCCAGCTTAGAGGGATGGTTCCCGTAGATAGTGTCTTTCAATGCTCCCCACAGAAAGTTGTCGCGAGGAGACAGATCGGGCGAATATGGAGGCCAATCCATTCCTGTGCCAGTAAATTTGGGATAATCCAACGCAATTACTCTATTCCCGAAGTGTTCATCAAGAAAGCGAAACACCTTTTCTGTACGACGTGGTCGAGCCCCATCTTGCATGAACCACTCGATTCTTGGTCGATCCTCCAACGGTAGCTGTGTGCTGACAAATTGTTCCAAAATTGTAATGTAACGTTCACTAGAGATCGTTTCTCGCATGAAAAATGGGCCGATAATGCCTCTTCTGCACACTGCAACCCAAGCAGTAACTTTAGGCGAATGCAGTGGTTTTTCTTCACACAAATAAGGATTTTCGGAACCCCAAAATCTCCAGTTTTGTTTATTCAAGAATCCATTCAAGTGGAAACGTTCTTCATCAACCAGATGCAGTCAACATCAAATCCTTCATTATCAATCATTGTGAGAATCTAGTTCGCAAAGTCAAACCTTTGTCACACAGCTTTTATGGGTATGGCCTGATGACTTTTGATTTTGTATGGAAACATCCGTAGGCTGTTTCTGAATATTTTTTGAGTACTTGAACGCTTCAAACCAGTTTCTGATGCAATTCTTCGGACAGTAATCCTTGGATTCTGCTGAACAATTCCAGAAGCTTCGGCGATATTTTCAGGAGTGACTACAGTTCGCCTGGGTCCAACATTTCCCACTCGATTATCATCCACGCTGCCTGTCTGTTCGAATTTGGCGAAGAGCTTGCGAATGGTTTTGCATAGGGTCTTTTTGGAACATTAAATCGTCTTTGAAAACTGCACCTTGTTGCCGTAGGACTGCGTTCTTATTCCGTAAATTCTGCGTAATATTCCAGTACCCAGAGGCGGCCCGAGGGCCGGGTAACTGCTCGTGGCTCCAAAATACTAGGTGGTGCCAAAGTGGGAGCGTGAAGGAGAAAAAATGGTTTAATAGACACGAGAACTCCGAACAAATGGCAAATAATTGGTCTTTAGAATTGGGGGCCCTTCCCTTATTCTGAATAATATCATCAAGACATATGAGACGCACTAAACGCTCACTACCACTAACGGTTTTTTGCACAGGAGCCCGCTTCGTGCCTCAAAACTCTTTGGAGACGCCTCAAAATCTATTTTCAGTACATCGCAATGGTAAGCCGGCTGTTAATTTACGACATTGGCGTTGGGTAGGATAGGGTTCTAAAAGCAGCTTTGCGCATATGATCTCATATTGTCAAAATTCACCACTGCCCCCCCCCATACACACCACTCGCCCAACGTGGTGGCGGGGAAAGTATGCCTATTAGCACAAGATATTGTACATTATCTCCACAATCTTGTTCAATTTTTTGAATGCCACACAATATTGTAAAAATATGTTGTTATTACATTTTCTGAAGCTTCTTGGCGCTTCGTGGACAACTGTTGTGTTAAGAATGACCATGGTTTATATCTCTGAAAATTGTTTGAAAATTTGCAACCTCGAAAACAGAACTAGTATCCTGTTTTTTTCTGGCATTCTAGAGAGTCGCAAACGCCTATAATCGCAAACCCAAATAAAATTACTTTACACATTTTCATAGTTATTTGTGTTTTAAACAGCAAATTTTGAAATTTTTATTACGTTATAACCTATAGAATAAGCATTGTGTTGCTTCGCTAAAATAACTGAAAAAAGGTAATATTAACTTCGTTTTATAGGAAGAGAAATATAGCAGCAAAAAAAGAAAAAACAGGATGAAGCAATTCATCAAAATATAAAATGTTAAGCATAGAAAAAGTTGTCAACATAAGTTGAAGGAGATTTTCAATTCCAGAATTTTTTTAGAACGGCAACATAGTAAGTTACTGTTCGATTAAAGAAGTTCATTTGAATGCAATTTTTTGTTTCTGCAGCTGCATTTTCGATTTTTTACAAATACCTTAGCAGCAGCATCGGGCTTTTATGATTGGAAACACACGTAGGAACAATTATCAGTACATGAGATATCTCCACATCATATGAAAGCTTAACAACTTTGCTTGGAGTGCAGTAAAAAAAAGATCAGGAAGGACAGTAAATTCTGAAAATCAGAAAAAAACCAAAATAAAGGTTGGATACGCTGAGTTTCTCGCTTTACAAAAGAAAAAAGAAAGATAATTGTAGACAAAGAAATTCAAACTTTTTAGAGCTCCTTGCATTCAGTGGAAAATTTTCCGTCTTAGTACTGACCATTTGAGAAGAACAACGTCTAATGAATCACATATTCATTACCGAGAAAAAACTATCAAAAATGAAATCATAGGGTTACTTGGATTCAAAATAGAGGAATAAATTTTGAGAGAAGTTTCAAAGTGGGCATATTATCCCATAATTTTAGATTGCACACAGCAATGAAGTGGCGTTGGGACGATGACATTTATTATAAGATTTGTATGATACATTATAGGTGAAGAGCATTGCATAACAGAACACTATTTGGAATCAATTCTAATCCAACATTCTATCGGTGATGCTTTAATAGAGAGACTTTTAATACAGCTGGAAGAGATGAAAAAATATGCTTGACCAAAGCTATGATAATCGGGCCAATATGAAAAAAGACAATCCAGATGTCCAAACACAATCCTGCACATCAACCCTCGGGTATTTTATGTTTTATGTACTACCCATTAACTTAGTTATTATTACTACCTTTAAACTTAGTTCTAAGTAAAGGTTCACAACCCTCTCTGGACTCTGAGGAATTCTTTAAGTATTTTATAATAAATTTACAACTTTTTTGCATCTTAACTCATCGTAGCCCAGATAGCAATTTTATTTGCAGCAAAGTTGCAGCAATCTTACTCTACAAATCTGCAAGCTTGCAGCAAGTTTGCAACGGCAAGAGTGCAAGCTTGAAACAAGTTAACGCAAACGATTTAGTCACCACGCGTCAAACTTGTCATAAATTTGTCGCGTCAAACTCATTGCCAACTACAGAAAAAATAGAGTTCTCAGACAAACCTCGGAATCGAACCCCCCCACAACCCACTTCATAGCCAGGCGCCTTGACCATTCATCCAGCTCTGGACTCTGCCAGGAGAAGATAGATTGCGCTAATACATCCTGCGTCTACATGATTTATTTTAAATTGTTTTCTTGATTTCATTAACTTTTTAAATTTTGAGTTGAGAATATGATTTGAAGTCAAAGAGAGAGCGATTTTCGCTAATAAATACGTTTTGCTACTGGAATATATTATGAAATTAGGATTCAAAAGTAATCACTTTTAAAAATATGGGGCAAAATGTAAATTTTTATTTTTCAACAAACATTGACTGTTTTTTAGGTTTAATTTTGTTTATGAACGCTAAAATTTAAAAATTAAGAAAAAAATCGATATGTAGTCTTCTTTAAAGCGTGAGTTCTATATTTTGTAAAAAGATGGAGAATTTTTCAAAATTTTTTATAAAAAGACCTAGTTTGTTTTATACGAATTATCGATTTACGATTTTTACTCAATTTTGATTTGTCATTTTTATTGGATAAGGTTCTACTTCTCTTAGAGGAAATTTTAGGATTAGTTGGATTATTATGGTACACACAGTTAACAACAGGACAAATTCCAAATTCACTGAACTTTTCCTGAAGTGCTGACCGGATAAGTGAGTACTCCTTTATAATTCGGTGGTACCCTTCCAATGGAGCATCCTCTGGGAGCTGCTAAATAAGGGCTGAAGCACCTTTTATGTTTGCAGAGCATTTGTTGATTTCCGCTTCAAATTCTCGGATTTTAGCGCATCTCTGCTCGAAGTTTTTCTTCATTCGGTTTCCACTAAGCCAATCTGTGCCAGAGTTCATATTAATGTTGAGGGGGATATTCTCTGCTTCGTCAGCATCTTCTGCGTCCATACGGTCGCTCCAGCTAGCACTTGTGCTTGTTGATATTATTTCTGCCATGAAATCTCTGAAATCTTGACAGCTTTGTAACAATATTATGCTTAAAAAGGCCATCGTCTTTCAATTAAACTGGTCATAAGTACTTTGATTTTAAGTATTCCATTTATTCGTATTTTAAATTTCGCAAAAATTTTTAAGAATTGTAAGAAAATATGAATATAAATATAATTTTCTATGGTGTTTAATACGGTATCATTTGTTATATGGAAACAATTTAAAATTCATGTATTTTCACTATCTTCTAAATTAGTATAGTTATTTAATAAAATCATTCTTCATTATTTTGAGTGATTGCCATTGATTTTTACACCTTTCAATAACACCAAATAAAGATCTTTAATCCGTTAATAAGGTTTAAAGAATGAAAAAAAAATAAACTTCGGAAATAATTTTGTTCTGAAGATCTTACATTCTTTCAATGAAGATTTTTTCACGAGGGCATTTAGGGGACCGACCAGATATTCATGAAGACGAAAAATGATTTCGCCTTACCCCGCTTCATAGAAAGCTGATTACGATTTGAAACTTGAATTAATGGTTTTGTTACCTATGCACATTGATTACATGCAGTTTCGTAAAAATATCTTGCGTATTGTAGAAATAGAAGTTTCTTGAAAAAAGCGAAATTTCCGAGGGGTTTTTTTTTTGCTTATAACATGCATAGTTTTCAATCAAATCATAGGAAATTTAGAGAATACATGACTATGTTATATTAAAGTAATATTAGTCTAAGAGTAAACGAAAAAGCAGCAACAAAGTCAATGCAGAGAAGGGTATTGTAGCAACATTGCCTAGCAATAACAACCATTACAGATGTGATCAGATGCAACACTGTTTGACAGGAACCAACATGTCAAGAAAAAGTCCTGAGTTGGTCGGAGACCAGCTGGGGCTGCAGGTGTTGCCTAGTAAATGCGTTGAGTGACAGAGTCGCCAACGTGTCTGGGACTGGACAATGCCGCATTCTTAGGAGAATACAAAAGGTAAACTTTTGATACAGACTAGAGAGCAAAATTTGTTTTTTGGGGAATAGCGATAGCGGAAGATGAAAGATGTTCGGGAACCTTTGAAATTTTGTGAAATGGAATACTATTTTGCCTCATGAACAGACCTTAAGCGAGATAAAAAGGTGATTTTGTGTTTTGAGGAGGAGATCGATTTTGCTCCCTGGAGACAGGAACCAGAGCGATCTCGTGGGGATTTTCAGATCCGGACATGCAGTTATCCGAAGAGGGATTGCGAATTTGCCATGTGTTTGTTGACGGACCCGGATCTTTTGAGAGTTCACGTGGAACTTCGGAAACCGTACTGAATTATTCCAGCAGAATGCTGGTTTGTTTGACTCTAGAATTAATTAGGAGATACCTCCAGCAAGTTCATTTTGATTGTTTCAAACTAGGTCATGTTACTGACGTTCATTTATTTTTAAGTTCTCAACCAGAGTGTATTACCTCCCCTCGAGTGTATTTTGTATTATTAATTGTGTAAATAGCTATAATAGCCATGGCATATTTACCAAAATTTATTTCTTGGTGTATTTTGACATGAGAAATTTATTTATGACATCAAAAATTTGTGTTTGCTGTTAAATATTTAGATGACCCCCTTGTATGTCTTCAACTATAGAATCTTTTATTATACATTATTTCCTGAGAAGCGATATCATTTTTACAATGTAAAATGAACGAGCGCCGAGTAATTCTGAGTGGCTCCTTTTTTTCCCGTGATTCCCGCTTTGCCACCAAATAGTAAGACAAACTGATATAATTAAACAATTATTTGCGGTCTTCTTCAAGTTCTTTCATTTCAGTACCTCGTTAAAGTAAAAAAAAAGTGAAATTTAAAATTAATTTTAAAAAAAGTAACAAACTTACTAAGTTTATTTTTTGTAAAGACAAAGCCTCAATAGAAAGTGTGCCAGGCCTGGAGACTTGTTAGTTTGTCCACCAGTGACAAAAATAAATTGAACAACTCCGATCTGTAAGCAAATTCGAAAACATGAAAACCCCTTATAGTAAAGTTCTGAAATTTAAAATTTCTTTTAATTTTAATAATTTCGAGGACATGGTTCTTGTAAATACACTGAAAGCACAAAATTAAGTAACTACGGAAAACGAGAAAAGATTCGTCGCCTCAGGACATCTAAGCAGTTGTTTACTTTGTGTATTTGATGATCCAGTCTAGGATTTGTTTGAACTGAGAGTTCACAGTCGGAAAATGTTGAAATGAAAAGAATAGAGGGCGTTGCTACGAGTGCAAAGACATGGCAAATGGCTCTTCTAGTAAGTCTGTATAGTATCAGTTTGTTTTAAAGATGCTTGAAACGGTCCAGTGTGATAGCATATAATCCATTCATGCATGAACGCCGTGCGCTTCTTACTTGGACATGTGTAGTTACTAGGGTGGCCCTTATTTTTTGAAGTTCTAATTTCAAATCGCACACCCTCCATTTTTGTTCCTTTTGTTCTTAGAAACAATTAGAGGCCTCATTTGTTAAAATCAAAGGTCGGGAACACGTGCCGCATCGCGGTAGAAGTAGGAAGCATGTGGGTGCAAGCAGCGACTTGTTCGTTCATGTCTCACTCCTTCATACGCCGGCATCTCGTTCTCAGTCTGCTCTAGTCGCTGTTCGAATCAACTGTTAGTGTAATTATGGCTTCGAATTTGAGAAGTGGTGAACGAAATATTTATTTAATTGGTAGTAAACGCCACCAAATTACCGGATGCAAACTTCCATCTAATCGGCATGTACTATCGGTGCTATTTTATAAATTACATGAAGTTAAATTATCCATAAGGGAAAGTGCCAACTTGGTAGTGCGCGAATGCCTCATTTTCTGGGAGAAAGTAAGGATTCCTACAAGAGCGGCACCTCATTATGTAGAAAAGATCATGAAGATGTACATTGCACAATCATTGGCGCAATCTTCAAAAAAGTGCCTGCCGTAGGTCAGAAACGCAAGAAGAAAATGAACGTAACTTTATATCAGGTATAAATAATTTATTTGATATTGCTCACGCTAATGCCTTGGAAATCATAAAAATTATAGAAGACAGAAAATTTTTATTGAGCCAAAGAGAACCAGGACGGAGAGGATGTCTAATGGGAATAGATATGAAGCTAGCAAAGCGTGAAGAAAGGGTGTTATTGAGAGTCATAGAACAAGAAAACAAAGGGCTAAGGCTCATCATAGTTCGGAGATTGATGACAATTTCATGGCTTTATAAGCAGAATCGTCAGGTGCCGAAGTTATTTCTGATCAACCTGGGCCTTCATCAAATATTACCCAGTCTTCTCTTGAGGAAAACATAAATGCGCAGATAGAATTAAGAATGGGAATTGTACATGGGAAGAAATGTTCCTTAAATC
The DNA here is from genome assembly GCA_013235015.1 of Araneus ventricosus. NCBI lineage: Eukaryota > Metazoa > Arthropoda > Arachnida > Araneae > Araneidae > Araneus > Araneus ventricosus. The sequence continues at coordinate 182,901 of BGPR01000593.1, forward strand.
CAAAAATAATGGCTGTACTTGATCGATTACACATTAGTCAGAGAAGTGCCGTTTTTATTCTCGAAGGTGTAGCTGAGTCTTTAGGACACAATATAGATGAATCGGCAATCAATCGAAATACGATCCAAAGATATCGGGAAGATTTTCATAAGACGAAAGCTACTGGAATTAAAGAATTTTTTAAAGAAAATGAACCTAGTTTTGTATGCGTTCATTGGGATGGTAAATTGCTACCTGCTTTAAATGTGAGAGATTTAAAATGTGAAAGACTACCTATTATTGTTACATATAAAGATGAAGAAAATTTGCTGGGAGTGCCAAAATTAGAAAATTCTTCAGGGAAGGAGCAAGCTATGGCTGTCTGGAATGTTTTAAAAGATCGGGGATTGGAAGATAAAGCTCAAATTCTCTGTTCTGACACAACTAGTTCGAACACGGGTCGTATCAACGGTGCGATTACATTTCTAGAGCTGTATGCAGATCGAGAGATGACATATTTTCCATGTAGGCATCACATATATGAATTAGTGCTACGAAGTGTTTTTGAATATGAGTTAAACGAAGTGAATTCTAATCCAGATGTTGCTTTCTTTAAAAAAATCAGAGAAAATTGGACTAATTTGGAAAAAGGAAATTATATGGATGGATATAAATACTTGAACGCAATATGTAGTGAGAGCGGAATACTGAGTAATGAGAATTATCTTTCGAATGCGCTAACAAATAAAAAATTGAAGAATGATTATCGGGAGTTCGTTGAATTATGCATAGTCTTTATTGGAAGGAACTCAGACTCGATTATCAAAATCAGATCACCAGGAGCTTTACATCATGCTCTATGGGTGGCAAAGGCCATTTACTCCTTTAAAATATTTTTATTCAGACAGCAATTGTCTTTAAAAATGTCTGAAGTGAATGGTCTGAAGAACATTTGTTTATTTCTTGTGACAGTGCGTGTTAAATCATGGTTAGAGAGTTCATCCGCAATTAGTGCTCCACTTAATGATTTAATGTTTTTAAAAAAGTTAAAGAAATATGAAAACATAAATCAGGGCATTTCGTCATTTGCTTTGAAGAAGTTTTGTAATCATCTGCGGTACTTAAATGAAGAGCCAAGCATTTTAGCGATTTTTGATAAAAATGTTAATATTGCATCCAAAAAGCGCATGATAGAGAATTTGAAACGGGAAAATCTTCATACTGAAAGAAAATGTATTGTTCAGCCTAATGAAGTTCTCCTTCTTCTAGGTAAGATTTTAATTTTAACACTATATATTTCATTTACTAAGAATAATTTTATTAGACATTATTCTTTGATTTTATAATGATAGTGATTTTTTTTTCATTCATCAAATTTTTAACAAGATTTTCTAATTTATACTTACACATTAAGTTGTTCAGAATTTAGAAAAGATATCGTACAATTAGTTATTGGTTTTATTTTTTTTTCAGAAAAAGCAATAGAAGACTTATCTCAGAAATATTTAAATTTGTTAAAGAAATTGAATATCGACATTAGCTTTGTGAATATCAGTCCAGATCTTTGGGATAGGGACGATTCTTATTTAAAGTCACAAGAAATATTCCAAAGTCTCAGCGGCAGATACAGCATAAAGAGTAATAATACAGCAGAAAGAGAGGTGAAATTGATGCAAGATTTTAATGGATGATTAACTGTAGCCGAAGAGCAAAAGCAATTTCTTCTTCAGTGTGTCGAAGACACAAGAAGCAGTATCCGGAGTGCAAGAAGGCTCTCTGAAACGAAAATTTGACTAAATATATTATTAAAAAGTGTTAAAGTATTAAAATTGTATTGTTAACTGTATTAAAAGTGTATTATTAAAATTCTTAATGAAATCAAGACATTTTTAATATGAATAATAAATGTATATGAATAATAAATGTACATTTCAAAGAATATTTAATTTTTCGTTTTTACTCCTATATTTTTATATAATCATATAATCAATCTCGATGCGGCACGGGTTAATCTTTATATATTGAAGAAATATTTGGAATGCTTTCATATTATAGTAAAAGGAAAAAAATTAGGGGGTGTGCGCTTAAAAAATGTTAAGTAAATTTTTCGCCATTATAATAAGGGCCACCCTAGTAGTTACATGCGATTTTTGAAGAGATATTGAGAAAAAAGATCCGAGATTGAATGAAAACGTATGATTGCTTTTCTTGAAATCTCTGCTTCGAGTCTAACCATAAATCCGACTATCAAAACATTATACATTAAAGAAATCCATCCACTGAATTTCGGTTTAAGGAGTGATGGATATGACTATCTATTTAACTTTTGCCAAGAAGGCTGACGTTCGTGATGTTCAAAAGATTCATCCAAACCACAGAGAAGACGAATCAGAGGTCTCACTCCCATAGACCCTAATGGCAACTTTTTTAACATTGAACGTCACATAGACAGTACGCCCTCTATCGCGAACTATGCAACTAACCAGAATACGTCAGCGTGACGTCACTGCGACACAACTGGGAACGAAACCAATACTTATCGTCACGACAACGATGTAAACAATTATTAAAGTATTTATTGTATTTTTAACTCGTTTTTCGACATTTATTAAATTTAAGAATATATAATTTCTTTTGATACATTGTTAATTTGAGAGCCTAAAATCGGGAAATTTTAAAATAATGTTTTTTTCTCATTAAACTCACCTATTCTTTAATACAGAAATTAAAAATAAATATACATTAAAAAAATTTATTCGTCTCTTGTAGAGTACAAATAATTTAAAACATATGGATGTATAATTTAAGAAGTATAAAGTATTTTTCAAATTATTAAACTTCATTTATTCTTTATCATAATTTTTATATTAGATCATATATTTTTTTGAAAAAACTGCAGGAAATTAATTTTTGTTGATAAAGTTAATATACTATATCTTTCAGAATATATTAACACTTCAAAAATAAATTATTTTTTAAGAAATAAATATTCATTCTTATTCAAGATAGAATGTAATTTCCATAGAGAAAATTCATTTGCGATTTTTTAAAACTCTGCATGAAATTAATTTTTATTTCTCAAGTAAATACTATATATCTCTTTCAGAATATTTTAAAACTTCAACAATAAATTTCATTTGATTCTCTCCAAGATACAAAAATCGATACAATGCAATTTCCATAAAGAAAATTTATTTGTGATTTTTTTAAAACTCTGCAGGAAATTCATTTTTTAAATTTATGTTAGTATTATACTATTTCTTTTAAAATATATTAAAACTTCACCAATACATTAATTTTTAAATGACATTCATTATTATTACAGACACAAAAATTAAAATGCAATTTCCATACAATAAAATTCATTTTTAAGTTTATTTTTCTGATTTTTTCCAACCCTAAAAACAAATTGTCTTGCTAAGTTGTTATAATAAATGTTTAATACTCAAAATAATGTAACATTTTTTTTGAACCAACATAATAAATTACAAAACATTGCAACTGCATAACATTTCTAACAAACATTGACTAGAAACCAGAATGATTTGTTGTGTACAGTTTAAAAACATTCAATATAAGAGAGTGTAATAAAATAAACCAAGAGCTGAGCATAATTGAATGACCTTTGTACATAGGTCAGGATTTTAAACTACCGACACTCTACGCTCATACTGTCCAGCATAGCAAAAATTTTATTCTGAAATTATAATTTTTGATTAAACAGTATAAACAAATTTTCCCTTTTTGGAATAACATTTGCAAGCTTATCTATAAAAAATCATCAAGAATTACAAGCGTAAAACATATTTCAACCTTTTCTGAACTTGCATTGCATTGCAGATTATTGTTCTTCAGTTAAGCATGTTTAATCATCATTTAACAAAAGAAATTAAAAAAACTCATGCCTCCTCTTTGTGTTCTGGATTAGAAAATATATATATTAACTTTAATTGAAACAATGAAAGTAAGTTAAACAAATAAGTTAAAATCAGACAAAAACATCCATGCAAATTGATGAAATATTGTAACAAATAAGTCTTGGCCATTTTAAAAATATCATATTCTTTAAAATATATGAACTAATGTTTTAAACTAATAATTTATATAACTAAACTGATAAGTGGTTAACTAATTCATCTTATCAAATTTTTAATTGTAAATTCATAATATATTTTGTTGAAGAAGATTATCCAGGGATGAAATCTAGGAATTAAATCATTCTTCTGCAGCCATCCTGTAGACAGTCCAGCTTCAACAATGACCAATTCCGAGATTCCTGAAAGAACAAGCAAATTTCTAGTACATTCCCATTTATATAAAATAAACTATAAAAATAATTTCTTTTTATAAAAGGCACCACCTCATTGCCATGCATAAATATTAGTAAATAAATATTCAACCGAGAGGGTTTCTAATCAATAATTAGTAATTAGAATTCTAAGAAAGTCATTTACAAGTAACTCTCTTATGTTAAGATGTGTTAATTAAAACAGAAAAAAATATTTTGATATCCTTAATAAAATAGTTTTACATAATATGTTTATTAGATAAACTTCCTTTATTTAAATAATAGAAATGAGAATGAATAGTTTAATTTTTATTTGGAAAATTCTAAATATTATTCACACTTAAAAATATTTAAAAAAAAACAAGAACTTAAAATGCAATATAGCCTAAACCAGACTACAGATTCTTAATTGGTTCCTTATTCAATTGCATTTCGCAACAGCCCGTTGTTAACATAGATTACACATCCAAAAATTACTTTGCATTTTTGAGCACAAAACCATTTTCATACTGTAAAATTTCATAGGTAGAAGCTCCAGTTTTGGTCACTTTAAGAGAAAATTTGAAATTGAAATTTCACAGTGGATGACTGTTTAAAGCATATTAAATCATACTTATACTATTCTTTAGCAAATTTTATCGGCTTTCTTTTAGTTATAAAATTTTTCTGAAGAATACTTTAGATTTTAAGGTTATGAATTTTTAAATAAATTAACCCAATTTGCACCAGTTTTGGCCACACTAATATTATATTTTTAACAGATATTTTAATGAATTTTCATCCAAAATAAATCATTTTTATGCAATATGTATTTTAGTTCATTATTTTCTCTTATTTTAAATGTGATTTTTTTGATGAATTTATAAAGATATGTAATTAAAGTTACCCAAGCTGATTTTCGCTGTAGATTTCAATTTTTAAATAAGAAACAGGAATGCAGTAAACAATAATTTAATTTGGTTGATAAAATACAAACTGTATATACTCACATAACTTTTTGGATAAAATATGAAACAAAAAGATGGGGATAGGAATAAACTTACATTGCAATTACTTAAAGCATAGTTTTTAAAAAAATCTTACAAATCAAGAATTTGCATTATTATACATACTACAATATCCACAAATATATATTTTTATGATTTTTGATTTCAACATTAATCAAATTCATTTTTAAAATTAGAGAAATCAATGCACACGAAAGAATATTCCTCATCACTGGAGTCAGGTTCCTCAAGTTGAAATTTTCTAACATAAATGTGAGGTAAACATTCAAAATGGAGATGTTTTTGGCATTCCATTTTGAATTGCATCAGCAACTTTAGATGGTGAGTAGCAAAATATTTTTATGGAAATGCTACCTGCCTTCTTATTTTTGATTGGAGCCATTACTATGCAAAGTGAAAACAAAACTAAGTCAGTTATTTTTATTATAGAAACAAAACTAAATGAGTTAATTTTATTTCAGAAAAAAAACTACATAATTTACTTTTTATTTTAGAAACAAAACTAAATCAGTTTGCTTTTATTTTACAAATAAAACTAAATCAGTTGCTTTTATTTTACAAATAAAACTAAATCAGTTGCTTTTATTTTAGAAAAATAAATCAAAATAATTTAAAAATGTTAGAAAACTTTATCCTAACATCTGCAATATAGTAATACATATATTATTACATACATAATTTGTAATATACAGCTGTATTTCTATTGACATAAAATCTCAATGTAATTAATTTTAATGATAAAAGAATTGTATCTTGAAAATTATTATAACAGTTAACAATAAATATTTGGAGAGTAATAGGCAAAGGATCGATATCTTCCGGGTTTTTTTTAAATTCCACGTCATATTATTCAGCAATAAATATAAAAAAAATACAAAAATTGGCAAGGTATATTGCATGGTATAGTATTATTCCACACTCAGTATTATTCCATAAAGATACATAGTCCACGAACTCGACCGAGATTTTCACTATCCTTACAACATATCCCATGCTGGTTAAAATGAAATCAAAATTACTCCAGTTACCGTGTTCAGAAGATAACATGGGAAAAGCGTCACACACACACATTTTCTAGATTCTTGAAATTAAAATAGTTGATAATAAATTAAGCACTGAGATTTATGATAAAAGAAACACTTTTCAGTTCAATATAAACAAGCTACCTTTTTGGAACTGCAATATCAGTCTTCAAATATATAGAAATATCATCTTGAATTATATTCATAGATGCTCTATTTTAGTCACAGAAAGAAATAAACATCGGTCATATATTGA
>BGPR01000593.1:189462-228712 GCA_013235015.1 Araneus ventricosus
AATAAATAAAACATTCATTCATTCATTAAATATCCAGGGAAGCCTACTCAACGTTAAGATTTTAGAGTGTAGGAAATTGAAAATACACGGTGAAAGTAAAATTTGTAAAAAGCTTAAAAACATAAAGAAAAATGTATAAGAAATCTAATAAATGAATACAGTCGCATATAAAACATTAAAAAACGATGATGAATTTAAAAATTAAATACAATAGAAAATGAAAATATTAACAAACGCTTAAAGATCTTGAAAACTGAATTGAAGAGAATATGGAATACACGAAAAACAAACTGGAAACAGGTAATAGCGTAAAAATCGACGAAGCATTTCTATTATTCATGACGAGACACTCCTAAAAACATTTTAGTTAATTTAATAGTAACTTTGTTGTGGTAATAAGTCTAAATGAAACATTTTCACTGATACTGGGAATTTTATTATTAACCAAGCAAAACAATTGGTTAACGATGCAATTTGTTTTCATTTTTGTAATTATATAATTGGGAAGTGCGTGATTGGGAAGGACAACTCAATAAAACACATCATAAATAATTTCCATATTGTGAGGGAGCTTTTATTTTATATTGTAGATTAGGGAGTTCCCAAAAGCTGTATGGACCGATTTCCACGTTTTTCTTCCAAACAGTCTGGTTGAAGTCTTGACAAATTACAGTCTGCTCTATGGACAGCCGAGGAAATGAAGACGATGTAAGTTATTTATTGAAACAGTTATTTTTTCCTTTGATTTCAAAGCTATTACGCTGAAATCCTTAGAACACTTTAAGGGTGTATCCTTACTGTACACATCATTGATTTATTTTAGAGAAATTTCAGAAAATGAATTCGTAATTTTTTTGACCCGCTTGTTAAAAAAAATACACCCTATTAATTAATTAGAAATTACGAAATATCAAAAATCTATCGAGCACAACTTCTTTTCTCTCAATACAAATATACTTACTTATCAAATTCTACTTTATTTGTTTTCCGTATTCAGTATGTTTGATTTCATTTAAAAAATACTTTTTGTTAAAAACCTATCATTTCTTGCATTTTACCTAAAATTTTATAATATTGGTACAACTCCAATAATATGGTTGTTCTCTAACCCATTTCGATAATTTGAAAATTCAGATCAATTGGGGAGAGTATTATTATATATTATATATATATGGTAAGATCAGAGTCATTAATTTGTTATTATTAAAACCAACCGTGATTATTTTTAATATTAACCGCATAAAAATTCCAGTTATTTTGAATAATAATCTCAATCATATTGACGGAAACATATAAGCATATTATAATAAATATTTATAATTACCATATGTAATATAATATATTAATATATACATTATAATTACAATTTATGTATATCATATTATATTATACTTATAAGTTATAATTAAGTATAATGTTAGAAGTTTTTAGTGTATATTAAAAATATCAATTAAAACTTTGTATTCAAATGACAATCTCCTACCTTAAAATAGTAACTTTAATTCCAATTTTAGACCATGAATTTCAAGAGCATATATTTAAAAATATATTTATTTCTCTTTTCTATCTTATACACTAATTATAAAATTATAGTCGTATATTAAACGGTTCTGCAAATATAAATAAATAAATAAGCTAAATGAGATTTTTTGGATGAGTTTTATGTTTATAGGTGAGCAGAAACCGGAAATGACCTCAATTTAACATGGCAATGTTTATAAGCAGGCATACAATCTGCAAATTGCAACATGCGTGATGAGAATACCGTTCAAAACGCGTTACAAGGCAGATTGTTCGACCTAGAACAAGAATTGCGATATTCGTGATGATGATACCGTTCAAAACGCGTTACAAGGCAGATCGTTGGACCTAGAACTAGAATTGCGATATTCGTAATGATGATACCGTTCAAAACGCGTTACACAAGGCAGATCGTTTGACCTAGAACTACCAAATTCGGCACATAGTTACTTCTTTTACTCACCAGAGAATGATTTGGGCACCTATATCGAAAGGAGTGAATCCAATTCAACATATATGGGTCAGGATAGTTCGTGAAGAAAACTCTGCACAGGTAACACATTCTCAATTATGGACGGCTGTAGAGGCAGAATGGCTTTATCTTTCTTCAGAGGACTTTTGATGACTAGCTGAATCAATGTCACGTCAAGTTGCTGCGCTTGTCCGGTTAAAATGGTATCTCACACGATATTTTGAGGCATCTCTTGACTTTTGGCGCTTTGGTGTTTATATTATTTGGAAAGTGAAACAAATGAAATGTCTTAGAAACATTGTAAATGGAATTTCATTTACTGGGAAATATAATTATGTATCAAATCTATGTTAAGGTAAACTTGGGGATGATTCTCTAGCCCACCTATCCAAACTGAAGAAAAAACTAAATATTCTAGACAGAAAAATGTCTTAATTGCTTTTATGATGTGCTCTTTATGAAAGTCCAGTTATCAAATTGGTATTTATTTATTTGTTTCTTTTTTGTAACATACTGTTTCGTAATTTGTATAATTTCCATACAAGTATTTACGAAATATTTACTTATTTTCTGTTTAAAATTCAATGCCCATCCGAAAATCTGTATTTCTTAGAACTACTTGCATCTTTCATTTCTGTCTAAACATTTGATCAGGAAAAAATATTTAAAGAAAACGGCCAAGAAATCTTTGTCGAAACCTCTAGGACAAATATACAACAATAGAAAAATTTTTCTGACAGTATTCGAAGGTAACAACCATCTGAAAAGAAATAATTGTTGCAATTAATTGGACCAATTGTTCGCCTGAATTTTTTGTTGTTTTTATTTCACTTTATGACAACTAAAATTGTGTTTTATAGCAGGCCTTAAACGACATGAAAAATAAGTGGTGATTAATAATTTAAACATATAAGCCATTTTATAACAATAATTTCAATTTTGAACCAAATGTAATTTTTATTAAATGTCAAAATTGCAAAAGATATGTGTCTTTATTTCGCTTCGAATTTTTTATATAGGATTCTGGAAGCATCGAACTCAAGACCATTAAAGAAACAGACACTGAATCGAGAAAATCTTCCATTGCAAATGAAGAAACAGGCGAAGACACATCGCAAGCTAAGGAGAAAACTGATTTGATATGTATCCCAGCGAAAACCATTATATGGAAAACTTTCAAGATCATTGTTTTCCTTATCTGCGTAACTTTATTGGTAATCCAATCTGTAGAATTCTACAACATTTATAGCGAATACCCCACCAACATGGTTCAGCAATCAACCTTCATGAAGGAGGTGAAGCTCCCCGCAGTGACCCTATGCTTTAAGTACGCGTAAGTATTCTCCAGAATATAGAGGTTGAATCAACTAAAAGTATAAAAACTTCTGGAAAGTTTAGGTTCCAGTAACTAGAAACAAAATTTGCAAAGCATATCATGATTGAAAATGCAATATTCGGGCGATGATGTTCAGATGGGAAATCAAAACTCAGCACCTCAGATAACATTAATAGCCAGAAAAATGCTTTAGGTATGTGGAAGAACAAAAATTGAAGATTACTGCTTCTATTACGCTTACAATTGATTTCATGCCAGGCTTCTTTTTAAGTTGAAAAAATAACTTATTTTTCTTGCACTGCTATTCAACGACTGAGCTCCCAACTGCTCGCACAGTAGACTCACGGTTATTGTGCTGTCCAATCTTTCGCCCTGCTGGTCGCATTGTTTGCATATCTCATAATATGTTCTGCATGTTAAAACCAACTTCATGGGCAACATATTTATAGGGACTTCGGAAATGAAACCCTCCCAACTCTTTCTGTTTCACAATTTAGTTTTAAATTATTTTTTACGTATATTTTTACTGTTCAATTCTAAAATTTAATTATTGCTTTCAATACTATGCAACAATACACTTGTACCATATTAAAACACTTTAAAATTTCTATTTTTAAATGAATTTGCATTAATAGCTTTAAGTTTATAATGATCATAGTTGATTAGTAAAATATCGATGATAGGTCTTTTCATTTATAAGTGGTTTTACGTCAGTCCCTTGAAAGACGTATAAACTGAGATTTACTTTATATATTAATAAGTTATATTCCACAATGTTTTTCTTATTTTCGTTATACCGTAAATGTTTCTTAAAAATAAATCAAAAATTATTTTACCGACATGTTTACTTATATGAACATTGCCTTGAGCTTTGTTTTGATCAATAATTTGATCCTCTGTAAATCTTCATATATGAGGGAAGGAATATCAGAAAAATAATTGAATAAAGGAATTTGAGCTTAAATATTAATTATAAGTAATTAATTAGAGGTTTTATATACTATATATCAAAATAAAAAAATATGTATTTTAATAAGTTACCATTAGGTTATTCAATGCCAATTATTAAGGCGAAGATATGAGTGTGAAAACATGCAACATTGGAGAGTGTTAATAAACAGTAAAAGCACCCCCACAATTACAACGTAACTATTGTGTGTATTGATTGTGAATCGTAACTATTGTCTGTATTGATATTAATACATACAATAACACGTTGTCATCAATAAAATATTGCTATCGTATGTTTTTCAATAATTACACACAATTTAAATTGTTCTTTCAAAATGATCTTTCTCATGCTTTGAAAAATGTTGTTTTTCAGCTTAGAATTGATAGATGAGTCTAATAACCGAAATTTATTGATATCTTGTCATTTGAGAGATAAGATGCCTCCTTTTTAGTTGATTCCAATCATTATTGCTTTATTCAAACGTCTAAAGCTTTTTCGTCTGCTCGCCTGCAATGTGGCAATCCACACTGTCAAGTTGGAGGACCAGTATCGTTATCACTAACGCAGCGTCTTAGTGACTGAGAGGGGGCAAGGGGGTATAGGTGCCCCTGGCGCCTGTCTCGGGGGGAGCCATGCTCTAAAATATTAATTCATTCGTAACATTATCTAACCATCCGACGGGCGAAACCAGTCTGACAGGCACTGATCGGACGTTTTCGATTTGCCCCTCCATTTCCAGGAGGCCGCGGTGGCCTAGTGGTAAGGTTTCAGCTTTGGGACCGGAGGGTTCCTGGTTCTGGACACGATTACACAGAAAATCCGCCGTGTATTGGGCCAGTTGCAGTAAAATCATACGTAGGGGAGATACGTAATCCCGCTGGTGTGGTGAGGAAGCGTATAGAAGGGGATGCCAGCTCAGATGTTGTCCTCGTCATCTGACCGAGGTTGAAAATGACGAGGTCCGTCCCCAAATAGTCCTCGTGTTGCTTCAAAACGGGGCGTTAATATAACTAAACTAAACTAACTAACCCACCACTTCCAGGAAGGGTAGAATCCTGTCTATTCTAGTAGTCTCCTTTCTTAATCTGATATTTGGGCTACACCTAATCAGTTGACTTGCCCGCTAAATGGAGTGCAGATATCCTCATATTGCCCTCGCAGGCACATTGCGCCCGATTTCGTCACACATATCATTGCATTGTAATATCCAATTTTTTGTTTTATCACGGATGATTATTTCTCTCATTTCATGATTTTATCATGCGAAATCTATTCTTCTGATTATGGTTGCCTCTAAAAAATTTTTCTGTCAAAGGAAAGAAACATTACACCGGCATGTTTGATTTAATTGATGGGTCCTACATTCCGAAAGTGAAGAAGTAAGGAGTTTTCGCGTCTTCGCTTCATGATGACTGGTTTGCAACGATATCATTTTTTTAGGTAGATTCCTTATAGGAATTCTACCTATTTCAATGGTTCTCATGACACGACTTTCGGAAAATTTCTGCAGATCTTCACCGATCATGACGCCTAGAGCCCAAAACTACCCTTCGTAAAAAAGTTTATATATATATAATATTAAAAATGGCTATTAAATATAGTATGCCCTTAGAAGCTTTTGAGGAGTATAAATATAGCGTGTTGAATGAATTGTGTGGATACAAATTTAGAAGAAATGATGAGACAAGATACAAGGACATAAAAACACATATAGAGGAACTGCTGAGGGAATTTGTTATAGTATATGTTGACAAAGTACCTAACAATTATGATATGATATGTAAATATTTTTACTGTAAGATGCTAAAAGAACATATTCTTAATAATGATGCATATATTGAAACTAATTATAGTATTAAAGAAATGGACAATAGAATTAAAGCTTTTCATAAGAGATTAAATATTTATTGTGAGAAAGCTAACTATCCCCATATTTTTCTTACACAAAAATTTCATAAAAACCCTATCAAATTCAGAAGTGTAACGAATGGTAGTTATAGCTATATAAAGAAAATAGGTAAATTATTACAAACATATTTGCAAGAGATTATTAAAATATTGAAACAGAATAATACGATGATTATTAATAATAGCTTAGAAATTATAAAGAATCTTAAAGATATTGAAGTTTACTCTGCGCATACTTTTGATTTTCAAGATTTATTCAATAGTATAGATATCAAAGATCTGGTGAGAATTTTATTAAAGATTTATGAAGATAAAATGATTGAATTTAAAAAATATAAAACACTTATAGAAGTTATGTTAAAAATTATATTAGTTTTGACAATAAATTACACCAAGAAATTAAAGGCATTCCACAAGGTGGGCCAGCAAGTAATGCTCTTGCTAACTTATACTTACATTATTTTGAAAAAGAAATTAATTGCAATTCTTGTATAATGTACAGGTATATTGAAGATTTAATTATTTGTTTAAGAGAAGAAGGATACACACAACTTATTGACTTTTATCCAGATTATTTAACTTTAATCAAAACTAATGAAGGTACTACTTTTGCAGATTTTCTAGATCTTGAGATCAAAATAGTTAATAATAAATTAAATACGGAAATTTTTGATAAAAGAAACACTTTTATGTTTAATATAAATAGGCTACCATTTTGGAATAGCAATATAAGTATTCAAATATTTCGAAACATCATCCGGAACTTTTTACATAGAAGCAATACTTTAATCACAGATAGTAAAAAGCAGAGATCCTATATCGATGCATTTATTGAAAATGCCCTGATATATGGATTTCCTATTAGTTTCATGCTTGCTTATATTAACAAAAAATTGTTAACACCTTTAAATTAATAGTACATTGGAATTGATTAATTTGAATTATTCATTTCCTTTGATTTCAGTTAGTTCTTAGTACATCTTAACATTGGTAGATGGCGCCACTATTATTAGAAATAGTTTGCAAATGATAATATGAAGAATTACATCATTATTTAAATGTAAATATGAAATTAAAATAGTTTATTATAACGTTTTCTAAAAAATATAATTTAAAGTTTAATTATTAATGATGATTTAGTATAGTATATACATATAACATATTTTAATTAAAATATTTTCACTAAATGCGGAATTGTAATTCGTATTTAGGTTTTGGCATTTTTTGCTATGTCTTTGAATCAGTAAGCATTTAGTTAATTTTCTCTTTCTTTTCTTTATTTATTTTGGAGAGTTACTCCTATATTTGTTATCTTTTTCCAACAATTGGCCCTCACAGAAGGTTGGTGCCTATAAATTTCAAAATAATGTGACATAATCGATTTCTAAGGTCGATTGGCATTTGATTGTTGGAATTCCATATCTGGATTGTCTTTTTTATAGTAATAATTTTTAATCTTATTATCTTTCTGTATTTCATTGTGTTAATAATATTAGGTTATATCGTGTATTGTATTTCATTTTAAATGAGGATTTAATAGGTGTATTTGTAGTAAAAAAAAAAGTAAGTACAAAAAAGTGTAGAAAAAAAAGTGTTCAAAAGTGTGTGTTTTCTACACTTTTTTGAACGGAATATCGCTATTAATTCGAATTCAGTCTTTAGATTCATTGATGACCTCATTATTTTTAACCATAAAGATTTCAATATAACTAAAAATACTCTATATCCAAATGAACTTAAATTAATACAAACCAATAGCTATCAAGATCCAGTTATTTTTCTGGACTTAATTATTGATAATCAAAATACTTTAAAAATTGATATTTATGACAAAAGAAACGAGTTTAAATTCAATGTCAATAGATATATTTTCTGGAACTCTAATATCTCTTCTAAAATCTACAAAAACACTATCATTAATCAACTCATAAGAATTAACAAAACCTGCAGCGATAAAAATTCAATCAAGAAACAAATTCAACACCTTATAAATAACCTTAATAGTAATGAAATTCCTACCTCCTTCTACGAACCTTTAATTAATGGCTTTAAGATGTAAGTACAGGATTGCATATTAGAGCTATGCTGGCGCAGTTCTAATACTGTGGTAGGGTCTCTCAAGCCAGACAGGTCTAATGTGATTACCTCGAAAACGCATCTTTAAGTCGTTTATTAACGGATTTCAAATTCAAATATTATTTAACACTTACCGTTTCCACCATAATTTTTAACTACACTAGTTACACTATTTTTAAATACACTCCTTTCCTTTTTTATCATCTTTCATTAATTTTTAACTACACTAGTTACACTTTTTTTTATCATCTTTCATTAATTTTATTTACACCTTAATTTTTAAATACACTCCTTTCCTTTTTATCATCATCCCTTAATTTTTATATACACCTTATATTTTTTTATATTACACATTAATTTTTAAATACACTCCTTTCCTTTTTTCGTCATTTCTTTAATCTTCATCGTTTCCTCAATGTAGTTCGCTTTCATCCTTTTTTTTCCATCGATTTCCTAATCTTCATCGAAACTCCCCAACCTCAGAAGTAACTTGATATTTTCGTAAACATCCGGTCACTACATGACGCGTTCAGTTATTCCCTTTGTCACGTCTCTCAGCATCTCTCAGTTTTAGGTTAGTAATTTCATTTCTTTTAATTGTATTTCATTCAAATTCTTGGTTTATCATAATGTTCGGGGTAAAGGACAGTGTTTTTTAGCTATATGCCAACACTGTTCGCAGAAAACATTATGATTTCATTAAATTTTTTAACGGTTCGTATAGATTTTACTTACCCTGATGAGCATCTATACGCTTTTACCGATTTACTGCAGTCTCTCCATTTTATTTTAATATTTTTGACTTTCATGATATTGATATATTCTCCACAAATCTTCTTGAATTGCAGCATTTTTGCGCATTCGTTGCGTTTGTGTTATATTTTTCCATATTATTTTATCTTCCCCTTTTATGTATATATTCCACTTTCGGCTTTTTCTTACCGCAGATTTTTTTCTTGACATTTTGTTTTTTGAATGTTTATTTTGTATATGTTGCTTTTGCATTTCTGCTATGTTTGTTTCGTATTTGTTATATATATATAACGCTTTTTCTCATGATATCTTGTGTACACGGTAACTGGAGTAATTTTGATTTAAATTTAACCAGCATGGGATATGTAGTAAGGATTGTGAAATTCTCGGTCGAGTTCGTAGATGGGCTATCCAGCTCAAAGGGGGTGGAAATGGTGTGGGGTTGAAATTTTAATTTTCCATAATTCCCTTACAATTGAAAATAGAAAGAAAATTCAAATTAGACAACGAACAACGTTTGCTTTAAACTTTTTCGATAGCTACGATTTGTTAGAAGTTATGAGCTGATAAGTGATTCTCTATCCCTTCCCCTCCTCTCCCCCTAGCTTACAGTACGTTTTAACCTATGCATGTTACCCCTTGTTGGAAAGCTCTGGTCATTAGCAGTTCCTTCCACCCGCTTTCATTCTTGCAGCTCTAATCCTTATGAGAATAGAGGGCGAAATGTTCTTTTCCTTATTATTAGTAGTAGAGACGTATATGTATAACACTTTTGCCCATGTTATCTTGTGAACACGATAACTAGAGAAATTTTGATTAGATTTTAACCGGCGAGGGATTTGTTGTAAGGTTGGTGAAAATATTGGCCGATTTTGTAGATGGGCTAAACAGCTGAAAGGGGGTAGAAATGCTGGGGGACTCAAAATTTCATTTTCCTATAATTCCTTTGCGATTGAAGATAGAAAGAAAACTCAAATTAGGCGAATTATTGCCTCTTCATAACAAATAACTTTTGTATTGAACCTTTTTTGATAGCTACAATTTTTTAGAAGTTATGAGCTAAAATGCCATTTTCAATCTTCTCCCCCATTTTATCATTTCCCCATAGCTCTGTCTCGTCTAAAGATAGAAAAAAATTCAATTAGGTGAATTATCACCTTATCATAACGAACAACTTTTGTATTAAAAGTTTCTGTCAGCAAAAATTGCTTCGAAGTTATTAGCTGAAAAGCGATATTGAATCCCTCCCCAATTTATCATTTCCCCATTACACTGTTACGATTGAATATAGGAAGAAACTTTCAATTAGGCGAATTAGCATCTAATCACAACGAACAACTTTTAAATTAAAAGTTTTTTGACAGCTACAATTTCTTAGAAGTTATGATCTGAAAAGCGATGTTCAATTGGGGGCGGGGTCAATTTCTCTCCTCCCCAGAGCTCCGTTACGATTTAAGATAGAAAGAAAATTTCAATTAGGGAAATTATCACCTTATCATAACGAACTATTTTTATACTGAAAGTTTTTTGACGGCAAGAATTGCAACTACTTAGAAGTTATGAGCTCCCGTCAACCGCATTCACTTCCACTTTCTATACGGTAAACAAGCTGATATGCCTGTCTTTGCTGCGGATTAAAATGCTTTTATTTCTAATATTTTTAATGTAAAAATTACTATTGTATAACAATTATAGTACACAAATTCCTTTTCTGATCTGAAACGTTTTTAATTAACTTTTTAATACCGAGGCGACTGTTTTCTTCTAGCTCCTTTAAAACCGGGACTTTTGGGGAGGAAGCGACATAAATTGGTCTCTCCCAACCTGGGCGGTCGTTCACATCCATCACCCCACTCCCTGCTATAAACTTCGCTTAAGGCGCATGGAAATGGGCTGTGGTTGGTAAGGATAATTGGACACCCCCTACCGCGCTTATGTCCTAAGCGATCTCAGAACCTCACCTCCCCTCAAAAGAAGCCAACCGCCTCAGACCGGCCTTCATCGCTGTTAAGGCGGAACCGCCCGGGACAGTCTCATTCGGTGCGAGAGGGTTAAAATGAGAATATCATTTGAAACAAACGATTTTTAAAACAGCCGTTTTCTCCCAAAATTAATATTTCTTATATAGGTACTTCAAATTTTGTTAACAATTACTAAAGTAAAAGAAAAGTTTTAAAGAATATTTTGAAATAATTAAATTAACTAGTTAATTATTCCTCAATTTAAGGAATGAAAATAAATCAAATCAATAGTTGGTCTTGATATAAATTGTTAATCGTCTACTTTTAAAATTTTCTTTTAGCATTCGTCCAGAATTCTGTTAATGTATTCTGGGAACTATATATATTAGTATTATAATTGTTCTACAACAATAAGGAATATTGTTACGAATTCTATATAAAATTAATTTTGAAAAAATATTAAAATTAGTGAAACAAATTGTATGGAAATGAAATTCTTGTAACTGAAATGCTAATTTTTAAAATTTAATAGGGTCTAAAAATAGTTTCGTGAGATAAAATTTTCCAAAGATATCGCGGAAAAAAGCCTTGCTTAGTTTTTAATTAACTGAAATTTTAAGTAACTTTTGGTCTTCGAAAAGTTGAAGGTGAGCTTTCTCTTGTCTTAAATAAAAAGTTTACAAAGTTTGGTTGAAACCAGTCCAGTGGTTTAGGAGGATATCTGGAACATACATTCATAGCCACAATGACTTTTATTTAAATTAAGATAAATCAAACTATTGCTGGAAAATACTATGAGCCTTAAAGAAGGTTTTAGTGAAGATTTCGTCACAATTAATTAAATATTTAATTTTAAGTAGGCAAATAGTTCATTTTAATTAATCAAACATTTAATTTTAATTGTTAATTTGATAATTAGTTAATTTCACAGATTACTTTAATTTGATATGTAACTAAACATGGCTGCACCAAGATTTGTTTAATAATTTTAATATAAAACAGCCAAAAAAGATAGATATATAAGAGTTCCCATTATCCTTTTTGATATTGAAAAATATCTCATTAACTTTAAAATTGTTTTGCGGTTTTGTGCCTGAGTATTTGCTTTTAACTGTCAATGGAGATTTAAATTTACTGTTCAAAATGGCTGCATACATATCCTATACTTTAAACACAAGTATTAAATTTGCAACTCACAATGTTTAATAATTTTTATTCTCTTATGTGTTAAGAATTTAGTGACTATTATCTCTGTAAACAGGGAGTTTTATAAAGGAGCTCATTCTCCTAGTAGTGTTTAAATGTTTCATGTTATGAGATTTTAGTATATGACAAAGTAATGCTCGCCCAATTATATGGTAACCTAGATTAAATAAACTAATTTTTAAATATAGAGTCGTTTTTCATTCGTGTCAAATGTTAATTTCTTGCTACTGTTTCAGATAGGGTGGATTAATGTCATCTAGGGGATATTTGCATTGCTGGGATGTGTATTTTGTATGACTCCTACATGTTGAATGATTATGTGTTGGGATATAAAAAAATTTGACCAATGTACTGACCAATAAATCTAGCATAACCTTTTGAGTAGAGTGATAAAACCATGATATAGTAAAGAATTAAATGTCATGAAAACAGAATCACAGCGTAAATATTGCAGTGTGTAGAAGCAATAAAGTCATTGGCTATGTCTGTATTGATCGATGTGTAATATTTCATTACTTTTGTAACATTAAAGTAAAAGAATCTTTCTGCCTTCCAGCTTGCCCAAAGGGATTATTTAAATCCTTCCCATTAAGGTCAATGATCAATTTAAGAATGATGAAATTAAAATAGGCTTATATTAACAATATTAAAATTATGGGATTATTTTCCGTTGCCCGTCAGGCACATTACGCCCGAACTCGCCTGTGCGAATATTGCGTCCGACGGAGAGCTAAAATGAAATATCATGCATGGACGAAAAAAACAATGGCCCCGAAGGCCATTTATCCTTTCGAAACTACTGATAACAACTGGAGGGCGAAAAAATCATACTATGCCCCGTAATACCCTGCAATTCAACTTTGTTAAACCTCTGCAGTAACCAACTTACTTCCCTGACAAGTCTTGTCTGCTTTTTGTGCATTTCTACTCTATTTTCGAGAAGGAATCTGTAAGTCTCATGCTTAGTTTTCCTTTTTCGTCAATAGGCACTCTTCCTTCACAAAGAAACAATTAGAATGAAATAGAGAAATAATAAAATAGACTTTCCAAATCCCAAAAGCAGAAGCAAGAATATTTACAGTCAATGATGTGTGACTTTTATAAAGATAATTTTTATCAATTTGTAGGGTTTCATCCATTTTTTTTATAAAACCAGCGGGAGTGGTCTCCACTACACTTTCTCGTATACCCCTTTACGGAGGTGTCAATCCCCCCGCATAAAAGTTACGGACCTTCGACAAGGCCCTGAACGCCAGGAGTACCCATATTTAATGTGTCCTCTTAGTCCGTGGCAAGAACAAAGGCCACCAATACAAGTCTGAGTAAAGTACGCCAAGAGAAGAAAACACCTCAAGTGGTCGCCAAAACACAATATGGCACGCATGGTAAGTTAAAGTAAACAGGATATGCATTTTGTGAACTTTTTTCCGAATGACTGAAACCAAAATTGCATACATATCTACATTCACGGTTAGATAATATACACATACTAAGTTTCTAAATTGTAGTTTTTAAACTACAATTTAGAAACTAAATTTCTAAGTTTAAAATTCATTGGGTTCGAGAGTTATCGTGTCCACATGCCTCAGAATATACAGACGGACAGGCAGTCAACACGTTGACGGATTTGCTCCAAACTTTGATACGAATATACAATCTTTATGATAAAACTGTGTACCAAATTTCAACCATCTAACTATTTAAGGTTTTCAGTTATCAGGTTCACATAAACACGGACAGACAGACAGAAAAACTTCCCATGGACGGCTTCCGTCAAAATTCGAGAAAAATCTAAAACTTTGGTTTAGAGATCACACACCAAGTTTTATTCGTATAACGCAAACCGTTTTCGAATTTTCATGTCCGCGACAGACAGATATAATTCCAAAAATGTACTTTTCCTACTCAGGGAGGTCTAAACCGTGGAGATTTATGAAAATCTCGAGGTCGAATTTTTTGACGATTTCAATACTTCGAATATCGAAAGTAAAAATGAGTTAAAGCAAAATGTGTTCACACGCAAAAAAGTCCATAACATTCTTTTTCTACTGATACGTTCTGGAAATTGAAATAAGATGGTTATATCTTATTTCAACTACTTTTTTAAAGTCAACGAACTAGATGAGGTCATAGAAAAAGGTATCAGTCTGATAACTTTTTTTTCTATGAAAATTTCGTCTTGTAAATTTAGAAGGATTTTCATAGCGTTTGATTTAAAATCGAATAAGAATCAGTAATAAAAATATAGGAAAACACAAAGTAAAGACTGTATGAATCGTATTGTCTAGCAAACAATCGGAGATCCATAATTTATGCAGTTTGGGCCTATTATATTTGTTATTATAAAATAAATTTTGAACTTCCTTTTAAAAATTTTCTGTGTTGCATAAAATTTTGAAAGCAAGTAAAGTAATTATTTGCTTTAATGTTTTATATCTATCGCATTAGTTTTGAACTGATCTCTCTGTGTCTCTTTCAGCGTTTCGACCATGCGGTTCTGCTACGACAATCCAGATTGGTGCGTAAAGCCAAATAATTCAGAAGAGTTTTGTCAGAAGCATGGATTTTTCTGCAACGGAGATATCTCGAATTTAACGGTTGGCACTTTTCTACTAACGTTTATCTTAAGTTGAAATTTTTCATGTTGTAACAATGTTTTTTTTGTTTTTTAACCTAATACAGTAAACTCTCGCAACAACGATATCCGATGCAGCGATAAATCCCTCTACATCAATAAAATTTTGTGGTCCCGGTGAATTTGCATATATATAATGTCAATATGCCCTCAATATAACGAGATTCTGTACAGCAATAAACCCCTGTAGAACAATGTTTTTTAAAAATGTCGACACAATTTTCTTCCTCTGTAATTATATTTCTGTTTTCAAATACCCGGAATTGTGAGATCATACCACCCAGAGCATTTCCCTTCTCGGAAAGGATACAGTAACTTAGTCTACTTGAAGGTAACAGGTGTTACTCTGGTAATGATTCATGACTACCACATAACATATTAACAAATCAAATGCCTTGCTGATTTTGGCAAGTGTAATTCGAAGATTTCATAGAAGCTGTGTTCAATTTCTAAATTTCAAACGATTCTGAGTTTCTAACAAAAATTTGATAGTCTTTCATTCACGTCTATAATCTTAACTATGATGGCAAATATCCTTTCAGGATAACCTGAACATAATTAATGAAATTGATGATGGATCGAAGCAGGTTGACTCGACTAAGAAATATGGACTGTCGCAGTCTAGGATTGCAAATTTCCTGAAGAAGAAGAAACAAATTGACGAGGCAGTGAATTCCAATGAAATCAACCCTCAGAGGAAACGACTGAAAGTTGCGACAATTGAAAACATTGACGCGGTCATTTTAAAGTAGTTTCAAGAATTGGAGGCGGCAAATATCACAATAAATGGACTTTTAACATGTGGACAAGACTGAAATTTTCCCGTTATGATAAGCAACGCAAGTGTTAAGGCCAGGAATGATTGGTTCATGCTTTTTTGAAATCGACATGGTATCACATTTCAAGAAATCCACGGAGAAAACATATGTGCTCCATTTAATGATGCAAATGAATGGCGGAAAAGTAAAATGAAAGAGACTTTTAAAAAATATGCACCGGGAAATATCTGTAATGATGATGAGACTGGACTGTTTTTTCAACTCTTGCCTGATCGAACATTGGCATTCAAAAATGAAAAGTGCTACGGTGAAAAAAAATGAAAACTTTTGCTAAGTGTTGGGGAGACAGAGGCTAGTTGACACCAGAGGAAAGTTGGCAATTGGCTTATAGCCCGGTTGAAAGCCTATAGATAGCAGTAGAAGTCGGATCATAATGAACCGACAGTATGACTCTACTCGCTCAAAACTTTTGAGCAAATTTTCACTGGATCCACATACGCTAGAGGTCAAATTGTATTTTTTGCTTTGATATGTAAGTATTTACCAGTCACTTCACTTTATTCTAGAGTAAATAATATTGGCAATGAGGATTATTGCCTGCTACGTTTAGTATTATGATGCCTAGGTGCGTATTTATGAGACTATGTCGTTTAATTCAATAATTATTTCAGAAAAAAATTTAATCGAAATCAAAATGTCGAGATGGAGTATGTTGGCACCAAGCCAAGCGGGAAACGTTGGACCCAGCGGGACAGGTTGGCCATGTTTTCGGGAAATTGTTTCATACATTGTTTGAATTTATTTTATTGCTGTTGATCTAATTGTTTAGTAATGTTCATTCTATTGATGCTTAATGTTCATTTTATTACTACCGTCTGTTGAAGATTTTTTATCACTGTAGACATTGGATTGCAATGTTGTTGTTCTATGACTACAATGTTCAGTTGAGCTATTAGCTTAACCGAAAGAGGAACCCTTGTCACGTTGCTGTATCTGAGATAGGATCCCGCCTCTTTTCAGTTTCCCACGGGAGAATTTCAAGGATCACTTCCTCGATGGCACACCTAGAGGCATCGCTGAATGTTGTAACCTGAGAGGGTGGATGAAGGAGGAGAATTTCCTTCATTTTGCTGAACATTTCGTCTGGTGCATGAAATCGACTAAAGAAAGGTCGACACTACTGAAACTGGACAATCATGACTCTCACCTGTCAATTTCAGCTCTCCATTACTTGAAAGCAACCGGAGTTGTGGTGCTCAGTTTTCCACCTCACTGTAGCCATAAGTGCCTACTAAAAATATGTCAACAGTGCAAATGATTCATGGCACATAAACAATGCTGGGAATACAATCACGATTTACGATATACCTTCCTTGCGATATAGAAGCGGCAGCTCTCTCATTGTCTACCACCTAGAGTAGTGAAGCAACCGGCTTTGCAGTCGCTGGAATAAGTGCACTAAAATCAAACATCTTTCCCCATTCTTTCCAGTAATGTATGTGACAGACCGTCCTCGAACAAGACATAACGTACCTCAAAATGATTCTTTGCCTTTGGATGACTTTTGTTAAAATCTGATGTCAACCAATACCAACGTAACTGCCACAACAGAACGTGAAAGAAATGACACTCAACTAGTACACTTTTGATCATAATTTTAATTAATTTCTAGATTGATTTCCTAGATTACATTATATGTACACTTTGTTAAATACATATTTAAGGTCAAAGATAAGTCAAGTCCCGGATATCAATCGCGAGAGTCATTGAGATACAGTCTCAAGTCATTGTTAGACAAGCAATGCGTAACTTGGCTACGCCGAAGTTACAAATGGTGAGAATACTCTAAGATTACAGTTCTAGCATGAGAGTTCGGTGAACTATGAGAGTTCAGCAATCCACAGATAACTCAGGGTGAGTTATGAGAAATACCGAGGGTCGGTGTAAAATATAGAGGTTAAACAAACGCTCGATGAAATGCAGAACGGTCCACCAAAGGAACACCTTTCGAGCCGATATGCTTTCGGCTACACACGGGGTCAAAAAACTCCCGTTTGTCGTCCGGAACTCGGATTCACAAACAAACACGACGGAGGAAGCACTACGCCCTTTTACTTTCCGTCTCTATCTGCTTTTTTCTTTTCCCTCTTTTTACTTTATTGACATCCCAGGAAGCTCTTCAATCAGTTCAGTCACTACGGGCATTTTTTTCAAGCTTTTCATTCACAAATGATGATCATTTTCGTGCATTATACTATGCAAATCTTGTTAGTTGAAACAGTTAAAAAAATTAATAAGCCAATAAAAAATGCATTTTTCGATAAATAAGTTTCTCAGGAATGTGAACTTTTTTATTGTATAGAAGAATTTCCAAATTTTTGTATGCTTTAACAATCATTAACACTTTGGTGATGCTTTATTTGTAAAATGAATATTTTTGTATTGTGAAACAACAAAAATTTAAAATTTTTATATTTTAATTATATCGCCTCTCGATGTAGCAATACATCCGTTTATAACATTATCTTTATTTGGTCCCCAAAGTATTGTTGTAACGAGTATTACTGTAAGACAAAATCTCATGCTTTTTGTTGCACCACTCTGATGATTTGTGCCACCTACAGTGAACGATTTTGTTGTCTTTAAATTTGTCAGATCCTCACCACCACCATAAATTTAAAGAAAATGCGTTTATGCATTCGGATAAAGTGTCGGGTCATATTAAATTTTTTTTGATAAGTCTACGAAAACTTCTTCATGTAGCAGAATTGTATTGAGACGGCATGCACATCGAATATAAAAATATCCTCTATGCTTACTTTTTCACCAATCTTTACCCTTTTGTATCACTTTTGGAGGAGGATTTTGGTGTCGTTAGAACTGTAATACCTCCCACAAGCTCTTAAAAATCTGTTTACAACATTAGTGAAATGCCAAACAAGGTCAAAGTTTCAGTGATAAATATAAAGATGATTGGAAACGACGGCTTGCATATCTAACTTAAAAAGATTGCATGCCTTATCCTGCATCAATCTTCGACTATTTTGAATCACTTTTGTTGTCGTTAGAACTATAATATCCTCACCATCATCGTAAAGTGAAAGGAAATTTTAAACAAATTCAATTAATTGTCAGACCATTTCAAATTTTCTATGTTAAGTCTGATAATGAAACATTTGGCTTAAGACATCTTTTTATCATGAGAAAGTTAAACTTGTCTTAAGAATGAGAAAAGCGTTGCTGAAAGTTAGCGACAAACCATCCTCAATCTGAAGCATGGCGTCATTAATAACTGAAACATATCCGTCATTTTAACTGTACCATGAGTTTGTCTTCATTTACGGCTGAACAGCGTCACTTAAGTTCGGGTCCTAAAGATTTCACTGGTTCATAGATAAGACTACCTTCATGTTTGATCACTTCATCCTAATCCTGGTAAAAAAAGTTACCTATCTCTGTCGGATCCTTGACTTTGAAGAGGAAAGAAATCAAAGGCAATCTATAGAAGCAAATGGAAAGCTTTAAAAATTCAGTTTGGATAATATTCAACACATTTTCCACATCGATTTGCTTTTGCTATTACTATCAAAATTCGAATTTTATAGAACTGAAACCCTTCCACTACTCAGAAATTTAAACAATCGAAGAAATGGCAGTCGTGTATGAATCAATTAATAGAAAAGTAAATTTAGAACGACAGATTGTTTTAGTAGGGAAACTGGTGAGATGCAGTTGTAACACGTTACCAGTTCATTTTGTAATCCTTTGGTCAATCCACTTCTATTCACTAAAGATACACAAATAGTGGGGAAATATGATGAAATATTGTGGCCTTCAAGTAAATGCAAGTTTAACAGCAGGGAAAATTACTATGGAATCTTAATTGTAAAGATATCACAAGCAGATCCAATGGACATGCATTCATAGACTCAATGTTTTAATAGCTCTTTATATTTTCCTCGTGCTTATTTTAAAAATAAAATCTAAATTTTAATATGTTTAAAATCTTTTTATTTACGACCAATTAATTAAAAAATAAATCTAAATGTTTGGGTCAAAATTATTACTATTAACTTTTATTTACTTGGTGGAAAGTTTATCATGATGTTTTGTAATATTGATTTATTTTTCCTATAAAGAAAGGTTTTTTAAAACTGCTAGATTTGTTGCTATGTCTAAAAGGGAACACTGAGAAAGAAAAGGCTGATTTTTGGTTCATAAGTGAAAACACTCCATTCAAAATGTTGTATAACTTTACAGCTACATTTTTTATATTAATACCATCGAGTAAAATGAGTTTACTGTCAGTCGGAAGCATGAATAGTAAAATCTGGTTTTAAGAGATAAGAAAATCTTCTGTAATATGGAATGAGAAATCTATATATTTAAAATAATTGGCAAAATCAAAGGACCAGTCCACGAGCCTTATCCACTGGATCTATTTAGTCAATTTATATTTCATATGGAAATGCATGACACATAGATATGTCATAAATGTTCGTCTGCCACTCGCAACCTTCTCTTTCGAGAAAAATAGAATAAACACTACTTCATTGTACATTTTCTATAAGGAAAAACCTTGAGAAAGTCCCAACCACTAGACAGATTTCAAGAGATTTTATTTCGTAAGAAAGGACATGGTCGCCTGTCCCCCATGTTCTCCACTTTCGAAAGATGTCGGTAAATAAAATTTTCAGAGGTTCTCCCCCCTCCTGCCTCAACAAATGGACTGATTCCGTCAATTTTTTTCTCCACTTTTGCAAGCATATATAACCAATCAGAATGTTCTACTTTTATTGAGAAAGTTTGAAACAATATTTTTTTTTTTGGTTTTTAAACGATTCAATTAAACTACTCAAGAATATTGTAAAAAATCCATTGTAGGTTAAGGAAACTATTTCTACTTTATTTATGGATCTGAAAATTTTTATGCAGGAATTCGTGATAAAGATGTGCAAAATATTACAACACAAATGGGGATTTTTTTCGCTTTATACCCTGTTCCACTAATCTACAGTCAATATTTAAACTGAAAAAGTAGTCGTTGCGAGCCATGAAACTGAGTTTGCGGAGCCGGTACAGAGTACCGTTGGTGTTGCTAACTTATTATTGAAACTAAAATGGTGTATTTACTGTGAATAGTCTTGTTCATAGTTCTTTGTGAATAAATGTCATTAAGCATTAATGGGGATTATTTCGCTTTTGAAATATGAATTTGAAATTCCCTTCCAATAATCCCACTTGTAACTAACGACGAAAAGAAAATATTGCAAAGTGTTCTCCTGTCTCAAGAAGGTAAGTAAACTGTGTTTCACCTAACAAAAAATAAAATTTTTAATAGAAGCAATATTTGAGGAAACTAATAAAACTCTTTTGTATTATTTTGAGAAATGATGCTTAAAAGTCTGATAATAATCAAGCTTAATGGTGATGTTGGTGAATATCGGAGTATTTTGCTAGAGCATGAAACAGTAGTAAATGAGAATATTGCATTAAGGGAAATGGACTGGTTCGATAATTGTTCACTACTGACTGATTCTTGACGGATATTTCTACTTTTCCACCAGAAATTTCTATGAAAAGTACGCAAAAGATCTGAATATTTGCAAAATGGTCTTGGTAAGGAAGATGAGTTATTCAAGATATATCATGGATCTCTTATTAACATTGGAACCAGTAAGGAGATCTGAAGATACTAAATAGTTACCAGTCGTGTTGCAAGAGGAGGGTAAGGAGGCAAAGATGACTTGGGTGCCAGTTTTAATTTGCGCCGTAGAGTCAAACCAGTATTGCGTTTATGCCATTTTAAAGCAAAATACGTTGAGGAAACTTTAAAATAATATGTCATACACTTGGCATCATTTGCTATTGTTGAGCCATTAATAACGACTCCAATACAAAGAAAATTATACTGTTTCCCCGGTGTGCTACTTACTCTCTCTACGCCACTGGCCATAGTGACCGAACGTTAATGCGTTTATGTCGCATTATAAACTCAATTGATGAGTAGTCGATAAAATACCATGCCCCAGGCGCGGTTTACACAGGCTAAGTCACTGATGATGACGAGAGGGGGGAATCATCTATTGACCCGGTCGTAACTTACCCCTGGTACGCCACTGATAGTTGCGCAGTCTCTGTGAGAGAAGAAGGATGTCTCTAAATAATTAATAAAAGAAAAAAATCATCTAGCTATTTATTATGCCTTTTCTTACAGTTCTTTTGGTCCTAATTTTAGTTTTTATCATAAGATAATTTGAAAATTTTAAGTAAAGGTGATTATTAATTATTTGAAGAAAGAAGCGGAAAGTAGACAACTGTTGAAATCGCAAATATTTCAGATACAGTTAATATTTGCACAAGTATGAAATAATAATTAATTTCAGACATGACCAGCGATCGAACCGGAAGACTATTATTCAACTCAAGGCAGTAAATCTAGCATTGAAATAACTAATAAACAAATAAATAATTAAAATAACTATCCATAACATTCCGATGTTCGCAATGCAAAGATATATTTTTTTGAGAAAAAGGATTCCAAATTTTTAAGCTTAAACGATATTTTTCAATTTTTAAGAAAGCGTCAACAAGCATTAACTTTAAGATCGCAATACGACATCCCACTTTCCGGTTGCTATGAGGAAAGAGATGTGTTTAACAAAAGGATCATAAAATGAACCTATAACAGTGAATATATGAGTTTCACCAATTTTCCCCCTTAAAACATTATGCCGTTCTGAAGCCAATTAATTAATTTAAATATGGCTGCCTCCTATGAGTTCCAATTCCTGCATTATTTAATCTAGGGATCGTTTTATATTGATATCCCCGCGTTTTTCGGTGTGAAAATTGGCAGCAATTTGACTAATGTAAGGATTTTAGTTCAAAAAAATTTGTTGAATTCTATCCCAAATATCTTTCGAAAATGTTTCATTTGTTTTCATCGACTGCCTTCGATTTGATGTCAGTCCGGCAAACGGTTGATCAAAATGTCACTTTTGGCCGGGATTAGGTTGAAGTGATCCAAGACGCTCGAATTGTCCCTAAATAGCAAAAATGTTAGATTCTGAACTCAAAAGAAGTTGTTTAGGCGTAATTGATGAAAAGGCCATGGTACTGCTTATTTCAGACATGCGTTTCACGTATTAAGATCTCGATGCTGTTATCTCTTCGAATTGAGATTAGAATGGGAATGTTTTCAATATAATCTTTATATTCCGGTAACACAAACTATAGTAATAACGGATGTAATCGACTTAAAAGTTCAGTCTTAGAATGCTATCAAATGTTATCCATAGAGCTCAGAGTATGAAATTTGGTGTCACCAACTGGACATGGTCCTTCGCTTCAGACTATCGGCTCTGTGTCATCGAGCCGAAGATTCGGTTTGGACTGTTCGCCGTCGACAGCTTGGTCTTCCAAGTTTTGGAAATATAATAATAGTCAAACTGAGAATAATATTTAATCTGAAGATTTTTTTATTTTTGCAAATTTGATATACGCTCCTCTTAGTAACTCTTGAAAAATCTTGGCTACTCGTTTAGCTTGATATGCATTCGCCCTTGGCTTGGCATTGAACGTCTCTTAGAAACGTTTTCTCTTTCACCATTTGCATAACGACAGTTTTCTAACGTTATACTTAAGGTAAAATATTTTACTTATTCTGACAGTATATAAAAAGGATTATTTTTCCGTTGGTGGAGATGCTCTGACGACTCTAACCTCACCAAAATCATCCATCAAACGGGAAACAAATTACTATAAGCAATTTAGACCGAAATTTTGTTCGACACAGAAATTATTATTATAAAGCTAATTCCTTCTGAAATAGATTCTTTAGGTACCCCTGTACTTCCCCAGAAATATCCCCAAAACTCCTTGGGCAACACACTTAACTTTTAAGTAAACGTCCGCCATCTTGAATTTGTCTTCAAAACGCCATAGCTCAGCAATGGACAATCATAGAGAGTGGCTACCGGTGTCAAACGTTTCTGTTTTGGAACAAGTTTAAAATCATACTAAAACAGCAATTTCTCACTAATGAGTTGTATTATTGTTCTTTACTTTAGTATTGAATTGCATAGTGAATTTTAAATTTATTAAATAGAATTTATCAAATCTATTCGACAAAAGAAAGCGTTTTTTCTTCTTTGATGCATAATTCAGTCTGGTCTATTTCCTGCAGCGAGATCTGTAAGTATGAAACTTCCATGACAATGAACACTTCAAGTGAAGTTCAGGTCAATGGATTTGTTCAGTTTGTTGATCAGACAATACAGATAACAACACTCAAATTGTGGAAGGACATGGAACTTTTCATATGATGGGAATAGTGCAGTGTTACGCCTGCTTCAGCTGTTCAGACGAGTTCTTGCATTCCACGACCGAAGATCATACCAACGGCAAATATTGTTGGAAAGTTTGAATTGATCCCAATTGTTACTCACGACTGGAACAAGAACCAAGGATTAAATCGCCTGGTAATGGAAGACGTCCTCTTCCTGAAATTGTGACCAATGGATGCCAAAATCGGAACCACATACTACTGGATTTGGATGACGGATCCCAAGTTAGCTGGAGAATCTCATACTTGCCAGGAGTCAGTGAGGGCCCACACATATCTGCAATCATAATATATATATATATATATATATATATATATATGTATTATTTTATATTTAATTATATTAATTTAATTCTATAATATTTAATAATTATGTATTAGATTTAATTTTTTTATTAAACATTTAATTTTTCCGCGTCTTTAAAATAAATCCCTTTGAAAACCCCTTAATTTTCTACGTTTCAAATAGAGAAATTTTGATTAAAGTTATTTGATTTTAAATTCCGGAAGTTAAATATTTCGTATACGGTTTTAGCGACAAAGTATGAAGAAGGCAAAGTATGTAGGGCATCTGTTGAAAGAGCCAGGAACCTGTAAAACAAACTTCTTTGGATGATTTAGAGTTTAGTAATTTGTACTGGTAATGCTTCAGTAATTTGTAACTAAACTGGTATCATTAGAAATATATTTTTGAATTATAAGTAATTAAAAAATCAGTTTGTTAGAGAGTATTTTTTGAAAATATTGCGGAAAAACAACAAAATCTTGCTTAATTTTTAAGTAATTGAAATTTTAACTTACTTTTGGACTTTAAAAAGTTGGCAATTATTTTCATCTTTTTTGAAGAGCATGTGCACCAAATTTCAGAAAGATCGAGTAAAACTATAGATTTGTACAAAATACATCCCTATAATGTAAAAAACTTCTTTTGTTGTATTAAAATGCAGTCCATTTTCATTGTTTCGCAAGTTTTTATCTTTAAGTCCAGTCTTTTTCTTTCTTTCTTCGATACTTCAAATAAATTAAGTTCTTGATAGATTTTCTATGTTATTTTAGTAAATTTACATTTTAGCGATGACATTAAGCTCATCTTTCCACTTAAGGCAAGATAATCTTCCTGGAGATTATGCAATTCATTGATTTGATATGATGAGGTTAAATTTTCACTTTATAATAATCTTAATAATGCGCAATAATTGTAGATTATAATTATGCAAAATTTAAAAAAATAATTTTCATTGAATTTCGTTTTTCTCGGACTTTTTTAACAGAAGAATGTAAAGGCTTAATGTCATTGGTTTCATGAGACACAAAAACATACTGCATCAGAATTTATCTCAAATGCTAATACATTTCCTATCTACTGTTTTTTTTTCCTTCTCTTTTTCTTTGCACAACTTAACAAAAATTAAATAAGTTGGCGAATTTAAAGTTTGTTAATGTAAGCAAATTAAGACAATTAATAAGATGGATGAGTCGGTTGGTAGCCGAATGCGGCTAGTGCTTAATACTACAAAAGCAATGTACAAATAGAGAAATAATAGTTTCAGCTTACTTCTTTTTTCCTTTCCTTTTGCAAGATACGCTACATGTCTTTATTCTCTTACGACTAAAAACAGAAATAACACTTTTCTCACCAATTATTTTCCATGAAAGAAAGACCAATAAGACTGAGGCCCTCTTTAAGCGAAACCCCTTTACTCTTCTAAACGCGTGAAGAAATTCGTGAGTTTCGTCTTTTCATAGATGTCATTTAGTGTCCTAGTCACAGTTTTAGCCAAGAAAACCTTTTCTTACAGGCGAGTTCCCTTGTTTGTCAGATTTATGACAGTAAAATTAAACTACAAAAAAGAAAAAAAAGCACCTCTTATAGCCATCTCTCACAAGAACCGCACCCTTTCTGCACAAAGGGATGCAATTTCTTTTGTCTTTCCGTGGGCTTCCGAAACCAACAAAAAATCTTAAACAGTATTGTGGCTCGACTTAGCACGGAAGAGCTACCCTGTTTCAATAGCCCGAGGGTTTGTGTGATGGCTGCAACATTCTGGAGAAACAACTGTAAATGATCGGAAGGTCAAAGGAAGTGGACTGGACAGAGACCTCAGTACAGTTCCTACCGGCAGTTGTAGTTGCGTATGCATCTTGGGTAAGAATTCGACCATCCGCTGTTCGGCTGGTCGAATTACGACGGCAATAAATCCCCAAAACATGGGCCTTGGGTACAGGGATATTTTATTTCATTCCTTTAGAAAAGCTAACTATAGAGAAAGATGTCTTTTTTCCTCTCCCACACTTTCTGGGGGCCCAAATTGTCTTCTGTTTAAAGGGCCCACTTGCCAGTCCGCCACTGGCATCAGGGAAAATATGTTACGAAAAGTCAGCAGCGATACCCTTTTCCTTTGTCAATCTTCAGCCTTCTAACCCCACTTCAACTAACACCTGTCTTCGTTTCGCTGCTGAAGAATGCAGCAAGCGGCAGCAAAGGTGTATTGTGACATTTTATCAGCCGCTTTTCATTAAATCCATGGATATAGTCTCTCAAGCAAACGAAACTGATGAGCTGTCCAAGGTAATTGTGAAACTAGGTGGATTTCATCTGCATATGAGTTACATGGTTGCGGTGGGCAAAATCATGGGCGGCAGGGGCCTCGAAGAAATGCGGTGCGAGGATGGATGTCAATATGCTAAGCTCGGTGTTGTCCATATGTCTAATGGACATGCTTATGCAAGAGAATTAAGAGCTCATTCTCATTCTAAGGCTGAAATCGGTCTTTTGATTTTGGAGTATTGTAAGAAAAACGGATTTTTAAAAGGTTCTGACGTCGAAACTCTCAAATGAATTCACAACAAGGTGATAAACTCGTCATCTTTCGAAGAACATATTGTATCAAAAGTAAAACTTTTACTGAGTGCTATATCCAGCCCAGTGAAGACCACTAGAAGAAAGAAGCCGTAAAGTTAAATTATGCCTGCAGTTTCTTTAATGCATGACTTTGCGAGAGCGGAAAGATCAGGCAACTGGACTTCATCTCTACTCCATGCAACCCATTTTAGTTCACCTCCATGCAACTGGGCATAATAATTACGCTAAATAAATCCACCTCCCTAATATTTCTAAATTTAAGACTAGTTTGGGGATCAAGAGTTTGAACGTTTCGTGAGTGACGGTTATTTTACAGTTCGGCTATCGGATAAGATTTGGTGCGGCGTTTGGATGGGCATGACACAGAGCATGTCTTAATGCAATTTATGAAGGTTAGCGGTGGCTTGAAATAAGGCCGATATATGTCGGATAGCGTCGTAGTGCGTTGGATTTGCACCATACCGGGAAGTATACAGGTAACAGAAGAAGTGGAAGCTTCGGTGGAGTGACGGAAAAATCCTCCGAACAGCACATTTCTTTATCAAAGTCGTGGCAGACTCGAGATACCAGTGATTTGAAGAAATTTTTAATTTGGCTGAAACAGCATTCTCCCTTCAAGAAATCCGAATAGCTCATTTACATGTCTTCAGGTATTGTTGCCGAAGATAGAGTTAATTGTGAGGAGCTGGGTGAAAATGCTATCAAAGGAATCGTGGGAAAAAGAATTGCTGACGTCACATTGAAGAGGAAAGTGAAAGTGTTCACACTGGGACGTTATAGGAAATACTAGAATAGTTGATAAAGATCCTGTAGTTGTTAATCATAACCAACTATTCCACCACATTGCGTGTGTTGTAAAAAGTTCGGACGACATTGAAGATTGTCTACAGTATGAATTAGCACCTTACCCTCAGTCCTTATTCGACGACGTTGGTTTTCACGCGGGAAAGAAATCGGACATTATTAAAGTCATCGATAAGATGTGTAAGATTAGCAATAAACTGGCAAAAACCTGAGCTATGTCCTTGACGTTGGGGATCTTTTGCACAGAGTATATTGGCACTGTCCAGAATTCCTGCAACTTATGGTGATGCGTGAGATGCCAACTTGTATAACGCCAACGTAAATTACGGAACAAATGTCACTGTAGTGTTCGACGGATATGGACCAAGTACGAAGGATGTAGTGCATATGCGACGAGCTGTAGAGAAATCAGCTGCGATGATTGATGTAGCTCCATCTAATGCCCGACAATTTCAAAAGAGCGATTCTTGTCAAAAGTTGAGAATAAAAAATAATTTTTGAAATTCTTTAGCACAGAATTCAAGAAAGAAAAGTTTCCCTTTTCCCTGGCCCCTAGTGACACGGAGGTTTGATTGTTGAAATAGCGAAAACAGAAGCGGAGTCAGGACTTTCAGCTGTTGTAGTTGGCATAAACTCAGATCTAATTGTACTCATTGCTGCCTTGACGCAACCAGAAGGTGCCGTGTAAATGTTATTTCCGGGAAATATGAACACAACTAGGTAGGTTTACTGCAACAGAGAATTACACGAAGGCCTTGGCAACATGGCGGAAGCTCTACTTTTCATGCGCGCTTTTATGGGACACAACAAAACCTCTGATTTCTACAGAAAGAGAACAACTTCAGGCTTCAAGAAACTACGAAATGACCGTGAAATGCAGAAAGTTGTTGACATATTTAACATTTCAAACTCGTCACAAGATTCTAATGCAGCTACAGGAGAGCAATTCATCGTCCATTTGTACGGAGGGAAACGTTCAGATGGACTTGACAAAACCAGATACAAGAGATATATCCAGACCGTTGATAAGAAAGACTTTAAACTACGTCACGAATCTTGCGTTCCTTCCTCTTACGTCAGCTGCCGCCCGCCAGCATAGTCTGTGAGTATATCTACTATCTAGTCCAGACTTCGAAGGGTAACTTATTTTCAGCTAATGATTGTTACTGGACTTTCGAACAGGGACATTAAAAGCCTGTCACATCCGCTTTACTCCCGGGGTCAGACAACCTGCTGCATCTCGTTCATTGTGGGTGAAAAGGAGACTACTCCCGGAATATTGTGTGCAAGAGACGTGAGTTCACGTGCACCACTATTTGCAGCGAATGTGCAGGAGAGACCTGATTCAATCGGAATATACAGGATTCCGACAGTGAATGCGATATCCAGGAGCACGTCCAAGTCAAACGTACCAGCGCCTCATCCAGAGAGGATGGCTCAAAACGAAGACGATTTTAATGAACTGTTTATTTATGCGTTCAAATTATTTTTATTTATAAATGATTTCCATCAAGTTATATGTTTTCAAACAAATTAATTTTTTGTGAAAAAATGCTGTTTCTGTATATTTTTAAACCGGTTTTATGTTTATAAAATTATATCATCTCTCTATTTCAGATTTTGCTATTGCAGTAATGAGTTCTAATTCCAAAACAGAAATCGTTTGACACTGAAAATACCTCTTTATGATTGCCCATTGCTGAGTTATGGCGTTTTGGAGAAAAATCCAAGATGGTGGACGTTTATTAAAAGTTAAGGATGTTGTCCAAGGAGGATTTGTTGGGATTTTTCTGAGGAAGTACAGGGGGGCCTAAAGAACCTATTTCAGAAGGAATTCACTTTATAATAAATATTTCCGTCTCCAACCTTAATTTGCTTACACTAAATGGATCAAAGAAAATTGCGAAAAATATAGATTGATAAAATACGAACACATTTCTTAGAATTACTTTATCGTACAATGCTAGAATAACTTTAATGGAAGTATTTCTTTTTAGATTCCTATCTTCTATGATAACAGCCAGAATTACATTCGTTTCTTAAGAGAAAGAGGGAATTACTTATTTAATGATACATTGATCGATTTTCCTATATACGAGAGTCATTTTGGGTATGTATTTGATATGCTGCAATTTGTATCAAAAATAATTATTATTTCGAAAAGAATGTGTATTTTTTAATCAAATTTCTAGAATAAAATTTAATTGATTAATTTTTATATTTTTGCTGTTAAGAAATATGTTTTTCTATTAACGAAATTAAAGTCGATAAATAAGTGGAATAAAGGAATCATATTTTGATTATTGAAGTGAAAAGCTTTATAATAGTTACAATATTTATACAAATAGAAATAATCAGGATTCATTCAGGCTTATCGCGTTTGAAAACCTTGTGCTTTCATTCAGAAAAATTATATTTTTCAGAGCAAATTCGCTGATAATAGATAGCTGTTAATAGTTTGATTCAAATGCCAAACTCTACAGTAAAAATTTATAATATAATTTCTATTGTTGTTTATCATAATAGTCTTACAAGGAATCTCATTAAATAACCAAAACGTGAACGGAACGAAAAAATATATTTATTGTAGTTTACAACATTTAACCAAAATTCTTGAGACTTTTAGTCCAGAGAGATAGAAGGTTATCAAGAGTATTACTGGAAACTGCTTGGATTTTTTTGAGAACCATTTCCAAATCGCTTTCTTCAAGCTTACAAAGCTTTCCTTAGCGCAACAAAAATAGCCAAATTGCAAGGTGAAATGTCCGAACTGTTTAAGGGGATTGAAAACACCTCACTTGAATTGACCTAGTGTGGGCGATCATCGCCATTTAGAACAATGCCTTTTGAAAGGTTTCGAGGTTATTTTGATTTTATTTCTCT
Organism: Araneus ventricosus; assembly: GCA_013235015.1. Lineage (NCBI taxonomy): Eukaryota > Metazoa > Arthropoda > Arachnida > Araneae > Araneidae > Araneus > Araneus ventricosus. The sequence continues at coordinate 219,959 of BGPR01000593.1, forward strand.
CTGTAATGATATAAATGTTTTGATACAATATTGTTGTTTCGTATTTCTACACAGCGTGTTGCTCCAACTTCATCGAAAAAGTGGTAAAGTAACTGGACGTTGAACGCCGTTGAATATTAACTCTCTAATTAATCAACCGTCTACGAAAGGAATCAGACTTTCCTTCCCCTTCTCATTTCTTTCCTAAAGTCGACAGGTATTCCATGCTCGCTTCGAATATAGGTGTTTCCCTGGAGCCTCGGTTGGTTACTACATTTTTATCTTTGCGTCTCACTTATTTGAATTTGGTAAACACTGATCAAACTGAATGCAAAGGATTATAGGACATTTTTAATGATTATTCTAATATACTATTATGAGTTTTCTGAATGTCTAAGCTAAGAATTAAATAAGCCAAATCAGTTTTTCTAAGGAAATTAATTTATTTTACTTCTTCCCGATTTCAGAACATTTTTGGAAACGAGGACATTTATACAATCTGTAGGCTCTATCTATACTTGCTACTCACGAAATCTACATTTGTATCAGAATGGATTAAAGCCGGAGACTCAGGAAATTAGTAAGTCCATTAAATGACATTTCAATCTCATTGACCAAAGCTTCCTTTTCCAATTGCTCTCACTGCATGTCGGTCGGTTTATCCTATTTTTCACACTTTGTGTAGATGCCGCGTAAGTTACTCTCTGTTTTTTGTTCGCTAGTTTCCTTTCTTAATAAGGGTTTATTCAATTTCTTATAAGATTTTTTGATCATTTTGAGATATCAAAAAATGTTGAATAATATTACTTATTTTACTGCGGTTTGCAATTAACAGTACAGATACCACTTTTTCGTTAAAATATGAGAGATTTTTAATATTTATTTCAATATTGTGAAATCGAAGCCCACGAAGGCCTTGGGCATCAAAATACCTATTGGTTACCCTTTCGTGTACGAACAGGCTTTCCGTAAAACAAGGCATCTGAGATGACGTACCGACACAACTTACAAACATTCAAGCTATGGCATATCATTCGAGGAAACAATGAAAAATTATTTAGAGGTAGACCAAACTGATTTGAATAAATTCCTTATAATGTGTCTATCATCAAAAATGACAATAATTGCCTTTTATTCAAAAATCGCCATTCATATCTCAGATGAGAAAAATTGAAAATATTTTCTGTTTAAGTGGAATTTTTAATTACACATATTTAATGCACGTTTAATACAAAAGGTACATAATGTGGCATGATTGGGGTGTCTTACACTACCCTCTATATAGTCCTCACTTGGCAGATTTGAAATGTCCGTGGTTCCGCCCTTTGCATATTTGCTAAAGGGGGAAATTTCAATTCTTTAGAGATCTAAAAATTCGTTAAACGATACTTCAAGGGCATTCTATGAGAGTGAGATAATGAAACTTAGAAAAAGAGGATAAATAGTTATGAACTAAAATAGTGCATATATTGTTAAATATACTTCATTGCCAGTTTCAAAAAATCTTTTCAATTTAACACCAAATTTGACAGAGACTTCCCCCAAAACATATTAAACTTGATCGAATGTAGCTAGAAGCGCGTTTGGTTTATTTCTGGTTAAATATTTTGACGAAAATTCTATTTTGCACTTCTTCAGTGTTTCAGTGCTTGCAACCTGTTATTGAAAACAGATTGATGTCCCCTTATAGGAAATTTTCTGCTCTTTCTTGATATGCAGCTATTTTTTGTCTTCGCAAATTTGAGTACTTGTAGACTTAGCTTATCTTCCCTGTAACTCGAAAACGGTTAGACATATAATAGGGTTACAATGGTATTCCAATGGCTGTACTTAGACTCTCAATAGGTTTGGTAATTTTGAAATCACCCTGTATATGCCATTCAGCTGTCAATTTAGATATTTCTTAGATCTGTAGGATATAACGATTACGAGCAAACTTGAATTTTTTGAGAGGAATTCATCTTGAGGAACAAGTTAGTGTGCTTAATTACCCCTGACAATTTTTTACAGCGGCTTTAATGGGAACGGGCTTCTAATGTAACAAAAATCTAAATTTTTATGTATTTGGAATAATTTATTACTTGTTAGGAAGCAATTTTAAATCTAGAAATGGGGTAGCATTCTTACCCGTCAGTAAAATTTACCATTTTATTTCAGATTAAGAACTGACATTTTAAAACAATTAACCAAGTTATATTCTATACATACATATTACTTTTTACGTATGGCAATTCTTTGTTAATAATAATATGAAGCAGTTTGACTTTAAGTATGGAAGGAAACAAGAAACTGATAACGAGAAAGAAGAAAACGTGATACTGATGGAGGAATACGAAGATGAGGATTTTGGCTTTTTTCAACAAGAAATGGAAGTTGTGGAGATGGAGGAAGTAATTTATCTGGAATCATCCATGATTGGTTTTTCAAATAATCTGTTTGTTGTGATCGATAACGTTGGAATTGCCAGAATGAAGGCACATTATTCATACTTCTCCGTAGTTCATGTAGTTAACGGTGGCGAATATGATAGGTTTGAGAACCACCAATTTGATTAAAGAAAATTTTTTTCGGTCGTGAATGACAAGTTTGCCTTTTCCAAGAGTCAGTTAAAAAATATATCGCTAGATCATATCTTTAAAGAAAATTGTAGGAAAAAATTATTTGGTTTTCAGGTGTTGTGGATATCAAAGAAAAATTTGTAGATTAGTGAATAGAATGTTCTGATTTCAAGTAGAAAATCTATTTTCTATACTAAATTGAACTGTTTGTCTTTACTAATTTTTATGTGTGACTTTTAAGTCTTACCTATTTCCTTCTTGTATGTCATAATATTCAGTAATTTCAGTTCCTATGAAGGTTGATTTACCAACTTTTCACTACAAAATTTATGTTAGAATGATTATAAATTACACCAAATTTAAGTAAGTAAATAGTTATAATATTTTGTATGTGATATTTGATGAAATAGAAAATATCTTTGCTGAAAAGCATTCAAAAAATGTATTTTGTGATAATTGAAAAAAATGATAATGCATTTTGAAGCAAAATACAGTAGTTTCTAATCAGTTCAAATATATTATCTTGAAATCAAATTCTTACTGTGATTAGAAGCCGGAATACTTGTTCCTAATTACATCTAGAAAACTTTACACTTGTTCCTAATTACATCTAGAAGTGTTTCCAATTGCCCCAGAGACGTAGTCTCTGGGGCAATTGGAAACACTTCGGGGTAAAATAATAACACTAATAAAGTCAGGTTGATCAATTAAAAAATTATTTTTGAAAGGAGGTATTCTTCAGTGAACCCTGCAGATTATTTTTATGCACTCACAAAAATATAGAGCTCTTCTCCAACTCAAACTATCCTTTTAAAGAGACAAAAATGATGGAGTGTGCAAAATTCGTCCCCAATTACCCCAACTGTGACCATACTTCAAATTTTATATAATTCTTCATTGATATACTATCAAGTAGTCTGAATTTAACATAATTTGTTCAAAACTCTGCATGCTATGAACAAAAAACTTCTAAAAAATTTAGGATATAAATATAAATAACTTTTCTGAATATTCAAAGCATTTTTACAAAAAATCAGATAATTATTGCACGCAGTAAATGAAAAAAATTATGAACCTGTAAAGTATTTCCATATTTTTGTAAATCAGGGGGATTCCCAATATTCTTCTTCATTTTCATTTTCCGGTTTGTCACCTACTTGCCCTCGTGGCCAAACCTTCACTGTAAAATGTGAGCTCCAACTTTTTTTCTTATAAGACCTGGGTTCAAGAAAAATGCACCCAGTCTTTCGGGCGATATTCGAAAATTCTGCAAATACAAAAGACTTTCAAATTCACTGAAAACTAAGTGTATATAATTCAGCTGCAAACATATAATTCCAAACTTTTTTGACAGAATTTAATCGTTTATGTGTGTATTCTTTGCTTCAAGTGGAACTTTACAGTATTGAATTATTTGATCCAACAAATAATCCGGAAGTGTCTATTGACATTCACTCTCCATTTATTCCCTTTTATCCAGTACTTCAAGGACATGCCATCAGATCAGGATATTTTAATGAATATGATCATTTATCTTTCTTCATCCCTGCTCTCATGAGAAACTAAAATGCCTACATGGGGTTAGTTGGTACATTTAACATAGGGCGCACATTGGCCCGGCGAACCACTATTGATTTGATTATAATTTAGATTACAATTACACAAAAGAAGGCGCTTCTATACAATATTGTTTGAAGATGGCCATAAAAGCGGAATCTCAGTTTCTACTGAGTAGAAATTCACCAAATTTGTATTTAATGCACATAACACGATTGCGTTACATAAAATAATAAAATATAATAATATACAAGAATGTTTTTTGATAATCGCTTCAGAGTAGTAGTGGGTCAACTTGTCCCGCAGTCGGATCAGGTTAGTCCAAGCGACTTGATGTTAGTTTGAGGTTTTTAATTAATACTGAGCTAATATATTCAAATTTTATTATGGCGAAATATTTCTGAAGTTGCACTAATAAACCCGGTTTAATTTAATTTAAAGTTTTGAATTCCCTTTTTAAAAAATTCTTAGAAGACGAAACAGGCCAACTAGCCTCAGTCTATCATACAACCCCTAATTCCAATATCCATTCATAGAAAGTTATACTTTGTTGCTGGTGAAATTGGAAGAGTATTGTTTGTTACGTGCTGCTGCCTCGTAAACAAACAATTAGATCAATTAAATGTAGTAATCAAATGATACTCTATTTCCATCTTAACCGATTACAAAGAAGCATGATGATTCTAGCTAATGTTGTAAAAAGTGTTGTTATATTGAAATCAGATGGAGAATTTGAAGCAAGTCAGAATCAAGCACAGAATCGGCAATTCTTAAAGAGGTAATCTTTCATCAGATGATGTTAGATCACACGTGTCTTTGGCCACCCAGTGGAAGTTGTTGGAGCTTGATTGGAATTTCTTACTCCACCCTCCATACAGTCCTGACTTGACAACTTTGAAATGCCAGTTGTTCCGCTCTTTGAATAATTTGTTAAATTTGGGAAAATTTAATTCTTTGGAGGTCTGCAAATAGTATCTTGAGAAGATTATAAGCTTTTCTTGAAGGACATTCTATGAGAGCAGAATAATGAATCTTCCCAAAAGATGGTAAATAGTTATGAAATAAAATGACGCATATACTGTTGTATAAACTTCATTGCTAGCAACAAAAAAAATTAATTTAATTTCAATTTAAACCCAAAATTGGCAGTGTCTTTCGCAGAAACCTAATAAATTTGACCGAATGCAACTGGAAGAGCTTTTGGGATATTGCTGGTTAAATGTTTTGACGACAATTTGATTTTCGACTTCTCCAGTATTTCAGTGCTTGTAACTCATCGTTGAATTCAGATTGATGTCACTTTATAGGAATGTTTCTGGTCTTACTAAATATGTGGTTATTTTTTGTATAAGTCTCCTTAAATATGCGTTCTTTTAGACTTGTCCTATCTTCGCTATAACTCGTTAACTGTGTAGAACAGTAAATATACACTGAAGAGCTGAAAAAACTGGAACACCTGCTTAATATCGTGTAGGACCCCCGCGAGTAGGCAGAAGTGCCGCAACACGACGTGGCATGGATTCGACTAATGTCTGAAGTAGTGCTGGAGGTAATTGACACCATGAATCCTGCAGGGCTGTCCATAAATCAGTAGGAGTAAGAGGGGGTGGAGATCTCTTCTGAACAGCACGTTGCAAGGTATCCCAGATATGCTCAATAATGTTCATGTCTGGGGATTTTGGTGGCCAGCTGAAGTGTCTAAAGTCAGAAGAGTGTTCCTGGAGCCACTCTGTAGCAATTCTGGAGGGTGGTGGGGGGTGTCGCATTGTCCTGCTGAAATTCCCCAAGTCCGTCGGAATGCACAATGGACATGAATGGGTGCAGGTGATCAGACAGGATGCTTACGTACCTGTCACCTGTCAGAGTCGTCTCTAGACGTATCAAGTGTCCCATATCACGCCAACTGCACACGTCCCATACCATCACAGAGGCTCCACCAGATTGAATAGTCCCCTGTTGACAAACAGGGTCTATGAATTAATGATGTTGTCTCCACACTCGTACACGTGCATCCGTCCGATACAATTGGAAATGAAACTCGTCAGACCAGGTAACGTGTTTCCAGACATCAACAGTCCAATTGTAGTGTTGTCGGGCCCAGGAGAGGAGTAAAGCTTTGTGCAGTGTAGTCAACAACGGTAGACAAGTTGGCCTTCGGCTTTGAGAGCCTATATTAATGACGGTCCGTTGAACAGTTCGCACGCTGACACTTGTTGATGGCCCAGCACTAAAATCTGCAGCAATTTGCGGAAGGGTTGCACGTCTGTCACGTTTAATGATTCTCATCAGTCGTCGTTGGTCCCGTTCTTGCATGATCTTTTTCCGGCAGCAGCGATGTCGTAGATTTGATGTTTTACCATATTCCGATATTCATGATACACTCGTGAAATGGTCGTACGTGAAAATCCAAATTTCATTGCTACCTCGGAGATGCTATGTCCCATCTCTCGTGCGCCGACTATAACACCATGTTCAAACTCGCGTAAATCTTTATAACCTGCCATTGTAGCAGCAGCAACCGATCTAACAACTGTGCCAGATACTTGTTGTCTTATATAGGCGTTGCCGACCGCAGCGCCGTACTCTGATTGGTTCCATATCTCTTTATTTGTATACGCATGCCTGTACCAGTTTTTTTGGCTCTTCAGTGTAGAACAGTGTTGCTATGGTATTTAGTGCTTCACATGGCAGTAATTGAAAATGTATTATGTAAAATAAACAAATCATTAGAACTCATTAAAAAATTTGAGACTCTCTCAATCAACTGCTGAGGTGAGGTCATTATCCAACTCAAATAGAACTACAATAAAAAAATCGCCCTGTAAATATCATTCAGATGCAAGCGTGTAATCACTAACTTCATAGATATATAATAAATATAAATTTTATTTAAAAATATCTCACATAGATGAACAAAGTATACTGGCAAACTGCTTTTTTAAACAAGCTAATTTTGATAAATCTAAATTTATAAAAAATATAGAATTTTCAAACTGTTTCATTCTCATTCACGCATATGCGCGAACTTATCTGCAAGCAAAATATGTTAATTGAAAGAGTATTCGGTAAGAAAAAAAATGGGTCCAACCTTTCGGGCGATATTCGAAAAAATGTGCAAATCCAAAAGATTTTCAAATTCACTGAACACTAAGTGTAAATCATTCAGCTGCAAACATGTAATTTCTACCTTTTTTGGCAGATATTAATGGCTTTCATCAACTTCAATTCATCTCACTCAATCATCACAGAATTGAATTGTTTGATCCACCGAGTAATCCGCAAGTTTTTCTTGGTATCCACTCCCCATTTATTCCCATTAATCCAGAATTTGAATCACATGCCATCAGATCAGGATATATTTATAACATTGAAGTCAAACTGGTAAGTAGACATTTGTTTATTTTTAATTATACAGGATGATGAAAAAGAGAAAAGAATACTCATTGATTCAGAGACAACTAACATTAGAAGAAGCATTTGCCCTCAAATGATGCAGTGACAGAAGTGAAAAAACATAAACAAGGCGCAGTTCAGGTCCGCGCTGTAGGTTTTTCATCAAAAGTTCGGCATAAAATCATAAAACAAGTGTTTCGAATTAATATGTAATTTAATTATCAATTTCTTCAATACGATATTTACACAGAGTAGTATAATGGTTGCAGAATAAATAAATCACAAGCTACCACAAACTCTTGCTACATGCGACAAACTTGTGATTTATCTATTCTGTAATCATTATACTACTCTTTGTAAACATTGTATTATAGAGATTGATAATTAAATTACATATTAATACGAAATACTTGTTTTAAGAATTTAACCGACGTCACGATACATCTACGGCGCGGAACAGAACTGGGCCTTTCTTATGTTTTATTTAGAGTAGCTTTTGATGGTGCCATCTGTTGACAGTATATAGAAATATATTTCGCGTATGCGCAGTAAAACATTATTTACTACAAATGCTCATGTTTCCCGTCATATTCAAATTTTCGAATTCTAATATTAATACAATGTTTCTTTTACGTGTTGTCAAGTATTCTGTAAGTTTCGTACAATTCGAAAGAAAACTCTGTATGTTATAATAAAAAAAACGCAGTTTGAAATGTTCAATTTAATACCGATCTTTACTTATTTTCTGATAAATAATTTTTATTGTCTCACTTTGGGTCCTAGTAATACTCCTCAAGCTATTTAAAATGAAACCACAATCAACCTCCTATCTAAACGCGTTTCCACACTACACTTATTTATAACCTTACATAAAGCTTATGCATAACAATCACCCGCATGCGCCTACACTGGTACGATGACGTCACAGGGAAAACAAATACTATGCGAGAAACTCTTGCAAATATAATCTATATGTTGCGGGGTCAACCATTTTTTTCGCATTATTAGTCTCGTAGTTGTTAGCGATTCAAATCTGACGATATTTTGTCACAGAAGAAAGTTCGACCGACTGTCACTAAAACGAGTTGAAAGATGTTTTCAAGTCAAAAAAGTTAAGAGTTAAATACCATGTCTCTTTTCTAGATAAGAGCGGATATTATTCGTTGTCTGCCTCTTCAGATATTGAAAATGCAATGCTTTGCTGGAGTTTGTTATTTTAAAATTTTTATAAGTTAAAACCACTTTAGAAAATTCATTATAATGTACG
>BGPR01000593.1:228722-249332 GCA_013235015.1 Araneus ventricosus
AAACTCATCTTGAACGCAGCAGCAAAACTGTCCTGTCACCCCCGTGTCCGGTTGCCAAATATTTAATTCTTCTCGTTTAACCTTTTTTTAAACCACTGTTTTAGACTTGAATGACTTGGTTGGTGAGAGTCCTCACCCGAATTTATTCTCTTTCCTTCGGGATATTGGTTTGCTTTGTCGTATTTAATTCATTTTACTTACACAATTTTTTAACTGAAATGTTTCTTTCTCAGTTTTGTTAAGAAATGTCACTACTGGTGACATTCCTACACTTTATCACTAACCTTTTACATAAGATTTTAGACTTGAAGCATCTTTTAACATAGAAGAGAAATTTACGTCGGAAAATTCTAACTTTTGTTTGGCACAGCACAACCGAAACCGGCTTTTGTGCCATTAAACGAAAACTTCCATTCCGGCTGCCAACTATTGGAACCTGTACCGGTTTAATAGGTACGTCTGTAACAAAAGAAAAAAACTGCGTGTAAAGCTTTGTACTAGTGTCCTGAACTTAGGTTACGCACCTTGACAGAACGTCACCTCGTAAACCTGATACCTATAACTATTAGATTCATCTCATCGTTGAATAGGTACAAGGTGGATTAAGCAACGAAGACAATCGCGAGAGGCTCCCCAGCTGAAATCGCACCCCGACCAACTTTTTGGAGTATCCAAATTTAACATATTTTCAAAATGTGTATAACTTTATATACAAATTTTTAGAAAACGAAAAGCAAAGACTGCTAAAACAGTTTGATGAACTAAGTCCCTTCGGATAAAAAATATGAAATGAAGTGTCTATTATAATTTGTATGCGGGTTGCTTTACTTATTTGAAACTAGCCTCCTTCCGCGACCAGCTTGTTCTCCGGGAATATAGTTTCAATTGAATATTGAATAATTTCATGTTTCCCTTAACAACGCAAGCAGATCGTAGTAGATATTTAACCCATGTTCTTTTAGTGGCTTTGCACATGGTCTGAACAGTTACAGTGTCCACATAAATGTCCGTTACGGAGTCAAATAATTGAAAATTTCATGTAACATCTAATTGCAAGTTGAGAGCGCCATCTTCACTTTCTTATTCCTCTTGCAAAATATGTGTTTGATTTCAACATTAAAATGGCGCAACACATTTTATGGCCAGACGAATGTTTGATGAATTAAAACATGCTAAAAATGAATGAAAACTTAGTAGCCATAATCATTCAGCTTACTGGATATATTTCTTCATATACCTAACTTCTCAGAGATGTTCGATTTCAGGTTCAACAAAAATTTTGATCAAATATGGAAGCAAAATGTTTTAGGATATTACCTTAGCTTTAAACAATGAAAGAGAAACACGCAATTAAATATTCGCTTAAACAATGAAAACGGTTTTAATTGCGTTGCGACAATAAAAAGTATTGTTGTAAATTAAGCCAAAAAATATTTTTAAAAGGTTAATAAAATTAGAGAAAAAATTGAACGGCAACTTAATTGATATCATTGAAACGGTATATTGTGCAGTTTCAGATGGCGTGAAAATGATTTCTGTGCTGTAATAACTTCAGAAGTTGGTAAGGAAAAACGCGAAATTTAGCTTAATTTTTAATTAATTAAAATTCCAATTAAAATTTCAGAAAACGGCTTCGAGGTTCACATTCCCACCCTCCAAAGAATGTTTGTGCCAAGTTCCGTTGCTCAAGGTCCAGCTGTCTGTCCTGTAGAGGGTCAACACACACACTGACACATAGACACACACATTCTTCTTCATTATTATTCGATATAGCCTCTTTATATTAGTTATGTGACCTTTTAATAGTTCCTTTAGGAAATATCCTTTCAAAAGCATCCTAGCAAAATTTTCCTTGCTATGTTGAATTGTTAATGGAACAGGCCTTTAGAAAACAAAATGCTTTTTTTCTCCCTACTCCTTTAAAATATTTCCTTAGAGAACTTTTTTGATTAATTGTTATTCTCGCTTGAAGCTCAAAATAACCTGCTGCATTTTAAAACAATATTTGCTCACACACAACGCTCGGCTGGTTTTCTCATATGCCATGATATGGTCAAAATGCAGTTTGTTGAGTAATGTAATAGCATGCCAGTCTGCAGCTGCAATAAGTTGTTGGCGCAAGACTGAAATGATACAGGTATAAAATAAACGGACCATAATTTGTGAAAAAAGAATTATTTCTCTATTAGAAGAAGAGAAACTTGAGATATTATATTAAATATACATCTTCCTATTTCACCTTACATCCATACTTGAATCATGCGAAATTTACGTACTTCTACCATGCTTTTTTAAAATTTCATTCCTCTAAACTAATTTTGTCTTGGTGTTGAGATTTCATTTTTCACCAGTGTATTAAACTTAAACTTTTACGAAAAATTACAAAATCTATAATCCAAATACACTGGTGGAAAATTGAAATCCAATCAATTCTATAAAACACATTGTTTCGAGAGTTAACCTTTTGGGAAACGCTCCCTGGAATAGTGATAAAAATGGCAGCAAAACCTATTAATTCTCCAGTCTGACGTTCAAATTTGCTGCAAGGTGCGTGGTAAGGTTGACCAGTAATAGAACGAGTTTTAACCAATGGGCATCTGCTTCGTGTAAAACTAAAAAAAAAAGAATGATTAGAAAACTGAATTATTTGCAAAGAGGATATCTGTTATCTATTTCCATAGCATATAGAACAAATCTATTTGTTTCCCTACAAGTAATTGTAGGTCTACATCTTGTCCATTTAAAGTTAAAACAAAAAGCTGGAATAACAATATTTTTTAGATTAAAGAAGCAATATGCCGATGCAGCTGGAATTCTACTACAATATATAAATAAAAAAAATTACATGTTGGGCATCATATCCATCATTGGATGTTAATCATGTCATATTTAATATTGATAAAATATTAATCAAATAACCTTAAATAGTAGGGGAGTTGTTCAACAATTTAAAGGAATATATACAAACTAGCTCAAAACCCGGAGTTGCTCAGGATCCATATTTTTTCATACACTGATCTCCTGTTTTTTTCCCCTACAAACATTATCACTATCATGCTCCAACAGACGTAATTTTTCTTTTAATCCTTTCTTGTTGAATAAAAACTTTCAAATATAGCCTTTTTATCATCTTATAACAGTATGGTTTGAATTAAAATGCGAGAAAATTCGAAAAAGAATGTTTATTTTAAATTAAATTAACGTCATTGGATGTTCCAGTGCATGTTAAAAGCTACGAAATGAAAACGGAAGTTAAGTGCATGCTACAAAATAACAGCGGAAGTAGGAAGTCTACCTTGATAAAAAAAAGCGATATTTTCTAAGCTTTAACTGTGGTTAAAATATTTGAATAAAGGATTTGATGAAACAGCACATTGGATTTTATAACAATAGAAACATTTTTAGAATTTGAGTTTAAAATAAATTTTGAAACCTTAAGTACAGTTAGAGAAAAAAATTGTGAAGCAATTAAATTGTTATCATTGAAAAGTTCATTTTTTGTTCTTTAGAGTGGTGTAAAAATAATTTTCGGTCCATAAGTATTTCAGAAGTTATAAGCCAAAAATATCTAAAATTAGTTTAATTTTCGTTATATACTTAAATGTCTTAAGAACGAATTAGTTCTGAAAAATGAAAATAGCACAGTTGACCTTGAAATGTGCTCTATAATGCCGTGTGCAAATTTCATGGCGCTACCATTCACCGTTTAGGAAGAGTTCTTGTGACCGACAAACCGACCGACAGAATGTATTTTTTGTTTTATATTATAGATGTTTCAATGGTGTAGGTGCGGCGTATTGTTTTATAGAAAATAAATAAATAGTTTATCATTGGTCAACAAAACCTTGAAAGAAAAGACAGTATTCCAAGCTGAAATACTTGCTCTATCAGAAACAGTAGATTACACATCAAAACATTTTCGGAATGAAACAATTGAAATGTTTGTTGAAGATAAATCTACTTTCATCATGACTTCATCAAACCTTAAAACTAACAATAATATAGCAAGAAAATTTTTCAAAGATATATGAAACAATGCAAATATTCATATCAACTAGAAATAAGTGCACTCGGGTTATATTGGTAACGGGTCGGTGGACATTCTTGCGAAGAATTATCAAAAGAATCATCTACAGAATTGAACTATAGTTAAATGTCCAAGTCATATCTAGTCTTAGGTTAAAAATATTATGAAAAAAAACTATTAAAATTATAACCTTGACAAGAGGCATGGAAAGATGGTGAAAGAGAAAGATCTATATTTAATATAATACCTCAAGTTTCTCTTCATCCAATAGATTGAAGAAATAAGAAATTGTTTTTTTCACAAATCATGGACCATTTCGTTTTTTGTTTCCACCATCGTTTCAATCTTGCGCCAACACCTTTCTACAGCTGCGGAGAAATTGGCAGGCGATTACTTTACACAACAAACTGCATTTTAACCATATCATGGCATATGACAAAACCAGAAGTACATTATGAAAAACTATGGTTTATAAAAATATAACAGGAAATTAAAAGTCAAGGAATAAGAACCACAATAATCATCAAGCATATCTGTAAGTATTAATAAATCTTAAGATCGAATAAGTATAAATCGAATATAGATCTCCAAAGAACGATTCTTCAAGCGATTTGAAGGAAAAAGATAAGAAAAAGCAAGGTGTTTTCTATGTCTCTCTCCTACTTATTTCAGCCCATTCCGCATAGCAAGGAATAAATAGGTTTTTGTAGTAGATTATTTTCGAAAGGAACTATAATAAAGATAACAATTATAAAGGGATTATTTTAAATAGGTAGAGCAGCCCAATTGAAGTTATAAAGGACAGCTCAATGTAAATTTTTCAACGAAGGCGGTGTTGATCATCCAACTGCTTTAGCATAATTTTATCGCCTTTTGTTTTTTATTTTATGCTAATAAAGATGTTTTTTTAAATATGTAAAATTTTGATCCTCAGTGAAGATGCTCGAGGTGCAATTTCTTCTGGAGCCTCTCGTGTTTGTCTTGGCTGCTCAATCCATCTTGTGCCCATTCAATGATGAGATGACTCCAGCATCTGTGGGTATCATGGGCACGAGGTGGCGTTCTGTCCAAGTGAGTAGGATTCCTGCTGTCATTGGAAATTGCTCCTCAGGCCATAATTCCTAGTGTAGATACAGCGTGTCTACATCTCAGCCTGCTTGGTTCAAGCGCTCACCTGATCTCCTCCTAACCAACATAAGCGCCAACGCAGAAACAGCTCTCATCTGAGAACACTAGAGTTGCCAATGAGCTGTAGCTTGATATCACAAAAGTCGAATATGATTTGGAGTTAGTTGCATGAGTGCTACAAAGCTTCTGCAGCACTGTCCCTTAAGTAATCGTTTTTTTTATCATTCGTTGTGTCATTCTGGTGCTAGTGGAAGCTCGTATTTCTGCTGCAAATCTAGTAGGATGCGCCACAGCCATGCGACGGATACGGGGGTCTCCCCTCTCATTAGTTATCCGAGAGCGCTGGACTTTCGTCTTCTTGAGGCAGTACCTTTCCGTGAACACAGCTGCCAATAATCATGAAAAGCGGATTAATCCCTGCTAAGTCTTTCTGCTATACTCAGAAAAGTAAATCCACTTTTTCGTAACTCTATCCTCGATAGTGACCGAGTGACCTTATTGAAACTCAGTAAGCTGTTGATACTTCCTTCTCTGTCTCCTGAAAGGCATTCTTGACCCTAATATAGCTCAGAACGCACAATCTGGAAGAAAAACAACTCTCAAGAAGTTAACATAGCGTATTTAACCCTATAATGACGGCTTGGGCGGTTTCGGGAGCTAAGGTAATTTTTACTTAACGACTAAGAAAGCCGTTGCCGAATGTTTGGCTATATTTGAGGATTAACAAGTATTAAAAACGAACGCGGTGATTAGTACCGACGATGGGATTTCACAAGTGAGTAAAAGACTGAACTATAATTATAAAACGGTAGATGCGATGGTGAAAAATCTTAACAATATCTTGCCCCGTCAGTAAAGAATTAAAACAAATAACATTTGCATGTTCATAGCGGCGCAACTAGCGCCTCTCTTATTCGTCTAAAGAAAAATTGGAGTAAATATCATTTTAAAAGTGCAAAGATGCCCCATATTTTTTTGTTTTTTCTAGCGCACCTCCTTGGGGTTTGGATGTTAATTTCCACCTGTGTACAGTGTGTCCCAGAAAAGTGTCACACGCCTTATTTCTTTAAATATTGCACCTAGACATATATACTTCCAATTATAAAGTGCGGCTGCAGTGTCCTAGTGGTATGGTCTCGACATAGGGCCCGGAGGGCTCCAGGTTCGAAACTCCATTCCACTGCAGATCCGCCTTGTATGGAGCCTGTTACACGCTCAATCATACGTAGAAGGCCAAACGTGCTCCTACTGGTGTGGCGTGGAAGTTTGGAGAGGGGTGTACCAGCTCAGGTTTCTCCCTTGTCATCTGACCACGGTTCAAAATGACAAGGTCCGTCCCAAAATAGCCTTCGTGTTGCTTCAAAACGGGACGTTAATGTAACTAAACTAATCCAATTATAAAGTTCCTCAAACAAAGTGGGAATTTGTTTGAAAAAACTTTGTTTTCTATGGCGGTTGTTAATAAAAAGTAAAAAAAAAAATTGTATAGTCCCGTATAGAAAAAGTTTCGATGAATAATATGTTCCTTTTATCCTTATCTATATGCAAACTAAGTTTCACGATTCTCTCTGCAAACTTTTACACTGATATATTTATTTCTAAATTTAAAGGGGCTTTTCACAAATTTAAATTGCATTTTTATTTTAGAAATGTCAATTTGTTCAACATGGAAAAACTGCGAAATGCAAATATTTGTCTAGAAGGACATCATCCAATCGTCCAACCGGTTAGATGAAACCCTCCCATTCTGCAATCTCTAGCACTTCGGGAATGTTCTGCTGTGAGGATAGGCATTTACCACACATCCACATTGTATCTGGGAGACAAGTTGCAAATATTTTGGAAGGAATAGGATTTAGCATGTTCAGGTCCTGAATAGAACAGCAATTTGCTGCAATGTGCTCGTCTTCACCTTCTCAGATGCCAGCAAAACCAGAACACCTAGTTTGCCTACTTCTTCAGCAGTGGGAACTGATTTCAGCCTTTTGATACTGCCAGCAGGAGGCAGAGCGCAGGACGGTATAATGCACATGATACCTCCGATGGTTTGGAAAGTATTCAAACCATCCAGAGTGGCAACATTGAAACCTGCGAATTCAACAATATATTGACAGAATATTACTGCAGGTGTAGGCTGTACAGGGTGATGGATGGTTGACAGTTCCAATTGTTGGGCTTTATGATAAGGTGCACAGAATCCCAAACGTTACAGTGCATTTACCAAGCTGTTTAATCCAAACTTTCTGTTAGCAAGCAGAGCTGGATAATATGCAGAAAATATCGTGGTCTAATGTATGAGGCACACAGAAGTTTTACGTATACGAGCTGCGCTGAAAACAATGCGTTCTCTTTATATTTACTTCCTCTTTCGTCTGATAGTGATTGGTGTTTCTTTTTCTCCCGAACTCTGTTCCATCAGCTCATCTACAGAGTACTAGAAATCACTCTTTTCATCTAAAAAACTGTAAAACTGCTCCATTGCATCTGAATTACTTCATCCTCAGAAAGACAACTTGGATCAATTCAGTTTTAGCCGCTAATCGCTTCTCCGGCATTTGGCCGCTAATGAACGTTTCTGACACAATCCTTATGTTTGTACTGAGCCTTAGTTTCGTGCACGTGTATCTTGACTATATGTTGAAAAAAATAAGTCTGGAATGTGAAATGCCGCAAGCTTTTATGTCAAACCTGGCATAGATATGCAAATTGAGACTATACTGTCTAAATACACTCATATTGGAATAATAAGATAAACAAAATTGTAAACGCGAAAGGGAGAAGAGCATGAATGAGTAGAATGGCTCTTGTAGAGGGAAAAAATATGGGGTGAGGAGGAAAGCACGACTATTTAAAAAAGAGGCTGTTTGCCCCCCACCAACGCCACTATGTTCAACAAATACAATATTACCTTTGTATAATTATTATATAGGCATGAGGGTTTACTGAAACTAGTTGCTTCAGCACTTTTACTTGATTTAACCATCACAATAAGGAATTTGAGAAGCATCCCCCATTTTTCATCCCCCTCTTTCTTCTAAACTATTGATGCATGAAAAAAACGCAAACTACTTTTGTACGAAATTCAATGTAGATAATTTCTGTTTTATTTGTTTCTCGCTAGACTCAACAGTTTTCGAGATATTTAAGAGAAACTGAGAAAATCCACTTTTGAAACCCCCGCAACCCCAACCGGCAGAGACTGCTAGTATGTCCTTTAAAACACTACCCCCCAGCACTATGCCATATTTCCAAACTACAGATTTTATTTTTTTATTCGTTGACTAGACTATAATCTATTATTCAAAATGGTCACGTGCATACTTTAAAAATATATTAAAACAACTGAACTTTAGCGCGTAAACACGGTATCATCGCACCAGTGTTACACATCAGATTTCCTATCCTTTTGACTTCGCCGGTTATAATTATAAATTGAATGAGATGAACCGGGAATAATTTTTATTAAAAATAAATGCACTTCAAGCGGAAATTATAAGCAATAGAAATATGTGATGTGATTCAAAACGGTGTGGATAAAATATCCAACTATTAATCCGGTATTTTTATACATTATTGGGCTAAAATAAATTTATTCCTTTAACTTTTAAGCATGGGATACACCGGCGCGCTCCGAATTAAGGCCCATCATGACGTAATTCGAAGAAAGATTTTGCGCATTTGTGGACCCTCCTTTGGTGACATCCTCATTTGTGAGTATAAATATGGATTTATTACAAGATGAGAGTCCATTAAAAATATAAAAATATTTTTTAATCCAGAAATAAAGAATGCTAGAAGAAGAAATCGGCCACACACACCCTTGATTAAAATTCGAGCAATACAGAAATAAGTCTGGACCACGTGGAATACTCAAAACACAGTTACAGATGTCTGCCTTTTACAGAATTTTATAGAAATTTCGAATTCAAAATTGTTTGTGCTGAAACATTCAGGAGAGTTTTAAAAAGGCAATGCTTACAAAAGGTGTCTCAGAACTCAAAGTACAAGCCTGGAGGGGAGGTAATGAACATCGTTAGGAATCATAATCACTTAAGAATTCATGGTTGGAAATACCATCCTTAAGTCATGAAGAGACATAAAAAAATAGTAAGAGCACAAGGTGAAAAGGAGTGACAGGTGGTCTATTACCACCTCCCCCCCAAAACAATAATAGTTGCAAGATTCTCAGGAAGTGTTAAAATTTCTCTCATTGGAAGTGATGAACGCACAACATCTACGCTGCATGAATTACCGAACATTCTCAAATCGGGTTTCCGCGGATCACAGCAAAACTCTTGCCATCAGGTTCAATTCAGAATCTACAGGAGTTTCATGTACAATGACCTTCAAGGCAACACATAAAAAATTAAAGAGGTGATAAATAAGGTTATCTGGGAGGATATGCGACCGGATCACCACGCCCAATTCATCTTCGTCCAAACAACGGGTATCCTGCATCGGTACTGTGAAAAATCCATGTTCATACAGTTCTGATGCACATGAGCAAACATGTGAGGATTTGGGGTGCGCCTCGATACAAACGTCTTCCGTCACAATTCTACATAACATAACACCACTCCATGCCCCTGCAACTATAGCCATATGGTTATTTAAGCAGTGACGTGGTCATGAAGTGGAAGAAAAATCACAACACCCGAGGGGGGTGACCTCTCTTAAAACTTGACAATTCTCTATACCGCTGCCTAATTAAAAACGCAACAAGTCTACAAACATTTACAGGAGCATTAGGAAGGATTGCTATTGTGCTATACATTATTGAAATATTTTGGTAACACAGAAAAATGAAACCTTGAAAAACACAAAATTACACAGTTATACATGAAATAGCTGGAAAATAATAAAAACAAAATGCAATGGAAAAACTATGCGAAGAGTAAAAAATACATTAAAAAAACAGAAAATGAAAGGAAAAAGAAAGAAAAACAAATTAATACAGTAATAAAAATAACATAAAAATGTACACAAGAGCAGAGAGATGGGCTGCACAGTATTTTAAAAGGTTTGATTTTGAAGAGGAGTTAGCTGATGGAACTCTATTTGAAGGAGAAACACCGAGGATCTTGGAAGAAAGTCCTGAAAGAACGATAAAGCTGTTCTGAGTTCATTAGGGGATGATGGGCTGAAGAGGAAGCGAAGTTGAATGTTGAACTGGTGAAACGGGACCTTCCATCTCCAAAGGAAAGGATGGAGTGATGAAGACGCAGGAAGGAAACTTGAAGCTTGGAAGGATTTTATTTCCCTCATTGCAGGAGGAAGAGGAATTCGGATTCAGAAGTTGCTAATTATGAAAATAATGGCCAAGATTGTGGGAGTTCTAATGCACATGAGCAAACATGTGAGGATTTGGGGTGCGCCTCGATACAAACGTCTTCCGTCACAATTCTACAGCAGGGCTCCCGTTTCCGTTAGCCAAATGTAAACATAAAGTGAATATCGGCCAACTCGACGTTCGTGAAGCGATCGTGACGTCCTGTTGGCCGCACTCAGTTTACATCTACAATGAGAAACCCTCCCAAGTGCTGCCTATTCCGTTCATCCGACAATGCATTCCTATGTGATTATGTTTTCTACCTCCACTCCAAGTTTGTGCTTAGAATTCCGGGAAACCCTGTGTGCTGGATGTTATCTGTGAACTGAGTGATGCGACTTGCTTAATGAAAATAGCTCAAAACTCTCTACAGGGCAGGCCGTTGGACATAAAGCTATTACATTTCCTACGTCATTACTTCTCGAGTGATATGCTTTCACTTAAAAAGTTTTTAAAAACTTTAAATTGATTTTTAATTAAAAATTGATTGCAATGTTAAAGATTTTCCTAAATAACTTCGGAGCGTAAAATTCGTTTTTACACCATTTTATGACTCAAAAAAATTAACTGTTGCGTGCATACAACGTTTGTCTAATTTTCATAATTTTATGAAAATGTTTTAATGTTCCATTTTATAATACTTTTCATTGCTTTAGTTACTGCGTTTATATACACGCGCTTTGAAACGATGTTAAATACGTGTTTTCTGTACACCTTAATGTTGATATAATTAAGATTAATTTTTTTAAAAAGAACACAGAAACAGGCGAATCAAGCTTAAGGATTACGATACTAAGACATTTCGGACAAGTGATTTGAATCTCCAATAATTTTTTTAATAATCTTAGTAGTGCTTTTGAAAATTTTAGGTATGTACTTAAAAAATTTAGCAATTTCTGTCTCTAGGTCTAAAATTCCTATAACTCCTAAAATTTCGAATTTTCTTAGAAATTAAAATATTCTGGAAAGTCACCAATCCTTTTCTCAAGCGAGAATAATGAAAAATATTTTATTCTCATTACTTCTCAAAACATTGTTTTTCAACTGCAGCTTTGATTATATTGTAACAACGATTTAGTTCTGTAAAGCTGCCTTGCAAAGATAGGAAAAACATTTTCAAACAAATATAGAAATAACACTAAATTCATACAATACTAGATATCACCCAGGCAGCAAAGACTGATCGGTAAATAGTTGGCCAAACGCCGCCTTGATTGGTAAATGATCGGCATATTTCAAATGAATCGTTTTGAGATCGACCCGAGGCCGCGCTGTGACCTTCCTTTAGCAGAAGAATAGCAAAAGATCGGAAACACGTCGTCAGCGATGGGATTATTTTTTAGATGATTGGTTATTGGTCGGATAGGCAAATGTAGAATCGTCTCATAGATGGCGCTGTGAAGAAAGGTTGGACTTGTTCTTTTCTTTTCAATCGTCACATAGAAAGACATTTTTCGACTCTAAAGAATTATTTCGCTGAAGCACTCTATTTATAGCATTTTCACTTCATTCACCCACGAATTAAACTCATCCGGGTAACCTGGAAACTTAACAAAATATTCCAATTTTCCTTTTTTTTCCTTTTCTGTCCTTAATCAATAAAGATAATGCGGGAATGTAAATGGGTGTGCATGTATATGGGTGAATGTAAATACAAACCAGTGAGCGTGTGTGAATGCGCAATGCACGTAAGTGTGTATGAGTGTGTGTGTGTGTGTGTGTGTGTGCGTGTGCGTTTGCGTATGTTGACTGTGAATGAGTGTGGAAGACAGTGGAAGTGTGAGGATGGCAGTGGAAATACATGGATGATCATGGAAGTGTGTGGAAGACAGTGGAAGTGTGTGGATGGCAGTGGAAGTACATGGATGATCATGGAAGTGTGTGGATGACCGTGAATGTGTGTGGCTAGGATGTGTTAGAATATTTGTAAGTGAATGATTTGACTTTAATTATGCATGAACAATAAAATTAGGAAGAAAAAATATCACACCACTAATACTTTCTCTAATTTTCAAAATAAGCTTAGAAGTTTGAGGAATAACATAACTTTTCACATTTTGCGAGAAAACTTAATTTCATTCGATTCAAAATCAACCATTTTCCAAAGAAATTTTAATCTGTAATAAACATAATAAATTCTTCGTTTCAGTGTAATGCAAATCTTGATTTACTTTGAATAGAAAAAAATATTTAAAAGAGATTCTTTTTAAAGTCATATAAATATATATATCGTTTCGTAGAAAAACTGACACATTAAAAAACCTTTTTGTTTAAAACAAAGAAATGAACGAAAAAATATTTATGAGTGAAATACCATATCAAACATTATAAAAATATTCTATACATATTAAGTATTATAAAAATATTAAAGAAAGAAAGAAACTTTTTGGAAATAATTTTCTATCGCTTGTCCATGCGTAGTCTAAGATGTTTAGGCATGTATTAGTAACCTGTTGCCACTCAAATAAGCTAACTTTAAATCACGTGTTCCGACAATAGTTACACTTTACAAAGATAGATGGCGGCACGAGCACTTATGGTGAAATAAAATTTAAATAAATTATTTTTTCCCATCTTTCAAAGCACTGAGCAGTCTAGTGGTTAGAGCGTTTGTCTACGAAATCCATAGTCGGCGGCAGGATCCCCGACTCGCAGAGATAGCTGTTTTGTCACAATTTGCATAGAAAGTTCAAGTGAAAATGAGTTCATTAAATTAATTGAAATTAATAATTAAGCCTTGATTAATTAATTAAGATTCCCATTTGAAAAGAATTAATTAAGATTACTAATTAATTGACCTTCCAGATAACTCGAGACATGATGAAAATCTCTAAGTTAGACTAAGATGACGCCATAAGAAGGGGGGATGTGAAAAGGGGATTGGACCCCTCTGTAGGAGTACGGCTTTGAGGAGGGGGTGAAAAAAAGGGGGGTTCGACCCTTCTGTAGGAGAACGGATTTGGGAGCAGGAGCAGAGAACTGAATTCCGAATCTATAGCGGAGGTAAATGCTTCAATTTACGTTGGTAATTAGTAGATTGACCTCGCCTTGTAATCGGTAATCGTCGGAAATGTATCGGCCCAAAGCTCGAAAACCGTTTGGGGCTATTTATTCCCGGCCATTGGCCAATGTAAAGCGGTGGTGCATGCCCACCTACCAACGCTACCTACGACGGGGAAGATGTCACCCCAACAATGTGAACGTCGGCGGGCGATGTTTGGCCATTGCTTGGCCAACGATGTTCTGCTGCCTGAGCAAATGCTTCGACAAAATATTTTTTCGTTAATGAAATTCCATAACATTAAGAAGAGAGTGTGTTTATTCTGCACTGACTTACACTGTTCATAAGAGCATTGAAAAACTCTTTTGTAGGAAAGAGAAGAGCACCTGTTGCCTCCTCCGTACCAGACCAACTGCCAAGACAACGGGCCTTCAGAGGATGTGAAAAACTTCACGAACCCTAACTCCTACGAGGTAAATCCTTCTCAACTCAAATTATTCACAAAGAACGCACAATTTGTATATTATTCTACGGATAAGAACTATTTGCGAAGAAACTACGCTCCAGTTTATTTATCGAATAGGACATGCAGTTTCTCATTGTTAAGAAAGTTTTCATTATTGATGATATTTTATTAAATTAAATTGGGAAAGTTTTAAGCAAGAATGCCTGAGAACAGATTTTTGAAAACAGACAGGAACCATAAGGAAAGAAGTTACGTGTAATATATCTCGCATAAGATTAATAATGCTTCGTAGGAAGGAAAATATCACAGATTATAAAAGTAAAAAGAAGCAGAAAATCATCCCCTACATATTTAATATCTAAAATATATTCTTCGTTTATTCTTCTCTTAATTATCAGATGCATAACTTTTATAGGTTCCTTTTGTTATTATACAAAAATGCTTCTGAAATTCGCGGTTAAAGACTTAATCCAAACCGTTCTCTCGTATACTAAATTTTAAACAGAGAAACCACCGTGATAGTGGAACATTCGGCATTGAGATATTGACGAATTTCGACATTTTTCAAGGCCGACGGAAATCAGAAAAAAAAAATTGCAACAGCACTTGTGTTCTATCTGCCCGTCCGTAACTGAACGCTGTGGTTCAAGTAAATGAAAAACATCCTCTTCTATATTCCACTTCATTGTTTGAAGCCTTTTGATATTTCATTGTATCTGAAATCATTTGACGAAACAAATTAGCAAACAAAAGCTTGAATTCCCAGTAGGTATTTCTCTAATTCTACGTTTCAGGTGTGCCTGGAGATTTGCGAATCAGAATTTCACGAAGCTGTTTACAATTGTCAACTATCAAAGACGATGATGTTCTCACCAAGTGATTTTTGTTCAGGAAGTAAGTATACGGTGGCTTTAAGTTTTATGCTGTTAATTAATGTCCTATCTGAAACATGAATGTTACACCTAATGTTCATTACAAAAACTCAAAATCGCCTTCTTTCTTGATAACGGTCCTATTCTGAACAATATTCAATTCAATATAAATTAATTTTTCAAACTAGTGATAAAAATATGACAGGATTATTACTGTGTTAGAAAACATAATAGTAATAAAAAATATTCTTCATTTTGAGGTTGTATCAAAATTTTTGAAAATCAGTTTTCTTCAAGTATTAAAATACATTAAAACAATTTTGTTTAATTAATCTGAATTTAAGTGAAAATGTTTTGGCTTTCACGTGAATGACAGTTTCCAAATTCATATTGAAGTTTCAGGAGATCAAATTTTGTCAGTACTTCACACTAAAAATTTCTAAAGCACGCCAAAGTTATAAGTCAAATCCCCAACTTTAAATTAAACACACAAACAAACCCTATTAGATAAAGATGTCCATCAATATTTCTGTGATATCTTTACGATATTTTGCGTCATTCAGAATATCGTAAAACATCGTGGAGTTATCGCAAATTGATAATGGGGAAGTGCTAATACCAAATAGGAGGTTTAGTAAAAGTGGGACTCAAACCTGCAATTTCCCCATCCCGAAATAACGACATCATCATTAGTCCACCGTGGCAGTTGAATTCAAAACACCTGAACTAATTTGAATGATTTATATGGTTTACAGTTCAGTTTAGGGCTTTCTTACGAGTCACAGTGAATTCTGCACGCATTTTACTTTATAATAGAAATTTGGTACTAGGCACTATATGAAAGTAAAAACATTATACATGTCGTCGATGGTCTTATATGCTTTCCAAAAGAGAATGTTTGGAAGATTGAGGATAAGAATTAACAAACTTTTTCAAGTGGTGGGTCGTAGAAGCACAAAGCTCATCTTGTCTTACATCAGAGCTTTTCCGGAAACCCCCATTTTCCTTCAGCACATAATGAAACTAGGTTCATGTTTTGGTTTCTCTACTAAACTCGTGTTTTTCAGTCTGTCGACCACACGAGCTAAAACTACATTGCAACTCTGCAATGCAGTTTTACCTCATGTAATATTATCCATTTCAGTTATAATTGTTCTACCTCATTTTCACATGCCAAATGAAGGTCCCTTTCATAGGTCAACAAAATAACTGTTATTAATATGCGAATAAAAGTCTCTCTTTTTTTTAAATATTATGCCTTGAGAGGTTAAATGCAATTAAAGAAAGATCGATTCGAGCATACCATAGGACTTATTTAGAAATGACAACACCATTAAAAATTATGTACACCATGTCTCGTAAAAGAAGCTTTTCTTTCAAGACAACATAAAGGCTCAAGAGAGAGCCAACCTTTTATAAGAACTTGAATATCAAGACAACAGCGCAGCTAAGTAGAGTCAAGCGCTACTACGCGACATTTATCTGAAGTTGATATAAATAAGCATATAACAGAAAATAACTCTTCAGTTTAAGAATGTTTACTATGTAACTGCAGTGTTGTTTTCTGATAACATAGAAAATCAAATCGTAGATGGAGAAGCCTTGGCACAAAGTAGATCCGAATTTTGCAAGCGTATGCATATTTCCAAAATCGGGCCATACAGAAATTTAAATTCTAGGATCATATGGATAACATTTGTCAACATCGTAAGGAGAGCTCTCAACTAGAATGGGGCCGTGGCCAATAGAGGCAGACTAGTTTAGAAGCAAATAAGAAAGAAAGGAGATGGGTATATTCTGTCTTAAACAATAATTGTCTTATTTCAAACTGGGGAAAAAAATTCTGTGACTTTTTTATTGTTCTTTTCCTTGTGTAACGAAGATGCAATTCGGCACACGGTAAATTTGTTTAGACTTCATCATTATTGCAAGGAATACAACAAAACTGTTTCTAAAGTATAAATGGAATTCTTCTTCTTTTCTAAAATATAAAACTACATTTTACTTCTCCCGTCTGGTTTACTCTGTATTCAAGAACAGTACTCCAGAAACTATTTTAAATCCACCAAGAAATTGAAACTAAATATTATTGAGTAAAGAAGCATATGATGTTGATATATTCTTTAGGAAATGTGTTCTCTTTTCAGAAATTATTTTAGATGTTGATATGTCTTCCGAGCGTCAACGTGAAATAAAGGAAAGGCGGGATAGGTGCGTGGAGAAGTGTAGACCAGGATGTCTGTAAGTTGAATTTTTTCGTTTTCTACAGTGTAAACGGTGTATAATAACCTTCCCTACAACTTTTTTCAGTGTAGATATTATAATACTGAAGATTACTTATATTTTTTCATCGTTAAGCGTGATCCACTTGTATAGATAGATAATAAATGTTACCACCTTGCTTTAAATTTAAACACTATGTTGTTTTAAGGTTTTTTTTCCTTACTGAAAGATGGACAATGGATACTGAAATGAAATTGGCCGGAGAGTGTTCATGTCCATCACATGATCATGATTTGACTTCATTTTTTGGATAATAAAACTGGTTTCTCTCTTTCAATACAAGGCAGTTTTTATATACAGGGTATTTGTTTTTAAATTGGCACTGCAGCGAACCCTCTGTAGCTCGATCTATCAGCTGAAATGCCACCACATTCGGTAAGGGGACTAATGACGACATGGGAAAAAAGTTCCCGCAAAAAAATTAGTTCTGAAAATATCCGATAGCGAAAAATGCGAGGCTGTTGTAGTCTACCCAGGTCAAAATTCAAAAAATGAATAACAAAGAAGAAACTTTAATACAATAGCGCTTTAATGCGCCAAATAAATTGTCCCAAAGTGTTACAGATACCATATTTCAGTGCACCAAATCACTTTATCTTATAAAAGCACTTCCTCGGCGAGGACCTCTTTTAACCCTTTCGGGCGCGGAGGTCGCAAAAGAGAATACCAATTTCAAAATTTAAAAAAAATCTCTTTCCACTTTGAAACCCGAAAAAATGTAGAAAAAGGCAGCTGATAGTTCTCCATTTAGAATGTAGATGGCAGCACGAAGAAATATCGCTTTCATTTCGAAAAAATTATAGATTTAAAATGCCCAAATTTCTTGACTTGAAGATAGGAATTTTTTTGAGCGTTTACAATTTAAGCAAATTCACTCGACCATTTTCTTCCAATATTCTTGAAGTTTTAATTTATGATTTTGTGTAAGATTCAACATTATTTTTTGAGAATTTCAAGATTACTGTGTCCAAAGGGGTTTTCATATGACTGGGGCATCCCCAAAGGGGGACGACCCCTCTCGGAATGAGGCAAGTTTAAAAAAATTGTAAATTCAATATCTAGGCAATAAATTAAATCCATTCATGATGTTTTTTTTTTCATATTTCAAAAAATATTAATGCCTTGCGCTGGAAAGGGTTAATGTGACCACCCTTCTCGTGGATAAAAAATTGCATCCTGTACAGAACATTCTCCATATCCATACTCCCCGGATCTAACCCCAAGTTACTTTTTCCTGTGGGGTTATTTGAAGTCTAAGGTCTATCTTGGTGTGATCTTGACATTGGCGAGTTGAAAGGACAAGATATCAGGGGATATGCTGAGCATTCTTGGTCACAAGTGACATGTCGAGAATGCTGTGTACTGGATGAAATGTTTGGTCCAGGAGATGGATGCTCACACTGAAAGAGGTCTATGCCCTTGCCGAGGAAATGCTTTTATTGATAAATTGCTACGGTGAATAGAAATATCATCACTGTAACACTTCTGGGAAGTTTATTTATTGCATAAAAGCGTTATTGCATTCAAATTTCTTCTTTGTTATTGATTTACCTAATACTCACTTGTGTAGACAACAACAGAGCCACATTTCCCCTATAGGAGATTTTTGGAACTGAATTTTTTCCTGGAGAATCGTTTTTCCATGTCTTTGTTAGTTCACCAACCAAACATGGTTGAATTTCAGTCTATATATAGAGTATAGATGGCTTTGATTAATGTCAGTGAAAAAACACCCTGTATTTATATTTAACTTCACCAACTTCATGTTTATGAAGATGGAATTTTGTAATCTATTTTACCCTCAACCTAATGTACTAAAGGAGCGATTTCCAAACTTTTTTCACACTCGTACCCCTTGATTAATCATTTTATTTTCGAATACCCCCATTGTTATATCTCCAAAATTCCCTCCCTCCAGCATAAAGGTGAGTGTCTAGTAAAAACGCCAAGTGCTCAAGTAAGCTTAAGAGTCTAACGACTCTAATGAACATAATAAAATTTGTAGTTTTGATTTTAGATTTCACATTTTATTCCATTTTTTAAAATAGTATTAGTTCATCAAAACGAATGAAAACAGCGTTCAACTTAGGATCAGAGCTAACAATTCATTAATTACAAGATAACAATCTATTTTTTCCTTCTACTTATTTCAGAAATAGGTTACGGACTCGTGCAATTTGCACTTCTATTTTTCATACGAACTTGATGAAACGAGAGTCTAGAATATTCTGATGTTTTATGTTTTCCGCCATTACCAAGATCACTTTCGCGTACCCCTAACTCTCCCCGCTTACCCCACGGATACGCGTACCACAGGTTGGGAACATCTGTACTAGAGCTTCGAAATTTAGCATATTTGTGTGTTCTTGATTACAATATATTGCTGTAATTGACCGAGAGAAGCGAGGTGCCCGTTTTAACTCAGCCATTCAGCATTTTGTCTGTCTGCAAATGTGTTTATTACGCAATCACGACCAAGCACGTTGTTCGATTTTCTTGAAATTTCACAGAAATATTTCTTAATGCAACGAAAAACGGCGTATATATAAGGATTTTATTTTTTGAATTTTATTTTAAGAGGGTGATCGATTATCTGATTTCAGCGTTTGGGGGAGTTAATGTCGAGTTTGACACCATTAAAACATCTGAATAATTTTGGTAGAGGTTTTTGTCAATACTGATAAAGCAAACATTTAATTTCGATTTTAATAATGTGATAATATTGAATGGTAATTTTGTAAATACTGATAAAACTGATATTCGACAGTCAATTTGTTAATACTGATGAAAGCAAAGATTTTAAATAATTTGTAATCAAAGAGAGAGAGAGGAAAAAGCATATTCTTTCATGCTGATAGTTATTTTTACCTTTTTCGTTCCATCTAATCTTTTTTATATTTTATCTTTCCGTGAAAGTTTTATAAAGGATTCTACAAAACAGTTCAGCTGCTTTTGCTACTTTTAATTTTATGATAGTGGACCGATCGAAGTGATGAACTCCGTTCAGCATTTCGTATGTCTGTAAATTTGTTTAATGCAGTCACCATAAACGCTTTGTTCAATTTTCTTCAAATTTGACACAAAGATTTCTTGAAGTCGTGAAAAACGGCTTTTATGTCAGAGTTTTTTTCATGCCATTAAAAGATGGTGGCCGTTTTAATAATTTCAAAGTATCTGTGGTACAGTGGCGACTTTGGCACCATTAAAACATTTGAATACTTTTGGTATTGTTTAGTTTAGTTACATTAACGTCCCATTTTGAAGCAACACAAGGTATATTTTGGGACGGACCTCGTAATTTTAAACCGCGGTCAGGTGGCGACGACGACACCTGGGCTGGCATCCCCCTCTCCAAGCTTCCGCATCAGCAGGATTTGGGTCTATAACTCTCTGGCCCCGAAACCTAGATCTAACCACTAGGCTACGGCGGCCATTCAATTTGGTATTGGCGGAATACTTAATTGTACTTTTGTTAACATTAATAACAGCAGACATTCAATTTTA
>BGPR01000593.1:249342-306171 GCA_013235015.1 Araneus ventricosus
TATATGAAAGCACCTAAAAAAGATTTCAAGATTTTATATTAAACAGAAAAAAAAAAAACACTAGGGAATAGAAAACACTTGCATCAGCAGAAACAAAGTCTTAGAAAAATGCATTTAATGTATGTAAAGGAATAAAACGAAGACTAATAATGCTGTAGAGCTCTATTTTTTAATATGTTATTTCATAACTTATGAAATACCCAGAACCCTATTATAACTCAATACGAATGAATATATTTTTTTCTGATTCAAAATATTATGTCATTACTCTGTCATCTCTTCAGAACATTATTTCCCTTAGCAACTCGAGAACTTTTTCGTGTGTCATTTTTCCAAGAGAAAAATGACTGAAAAAGAACAAAATATTTAACTGCAAAGTTTCTCAATAAAAAACACTTTGTTCAAAAATTAATACCTTTCTTAAGAAAATCCTTTTTCTGAATATTAGTATGGTAGTATTGAAAACTCAAAAAGAACGCAGAACATAAAAGGACAGAAACGATTTGAATAGTGAAAGTGGAGGTTGATAACCGTTTCACATAAGGAATAGATTTAATCAAAAAATATTGTTAATTAATTAATTGAGAGAATGGGAAAATGCTTCTAACTCAAACCAAAAAAATCCATTCTTCATCAGATTTCAAATTTTGAGACCTGTCAACACTCAGGAAACTTCAAATATCTCAAAAATCATTTGGATATCAGATCTAAAAATTGCAGTCAAGCTTCCCAACCGTACAAGGCATCGAAAAATGCACAAGAAAATCCATATTTTTGTCATTTTTAGGGTACTGTGTAGCTTTAAAAAAGAATAAAGTATTTTCTGAAGCACACAATATGAATTGGGATAAGTTACATGTAGCTGTTTTGATTTTCAATAGATAAAATATTTTTTTAATTGTCATACAAGCATCAAGGTTATCGTTTTTTATCTTTTCATAGAAGCAAAGCAAGTATAATGAATTTTATTTTTAAGTAATTTTTGATGAAGCTAATAAATATTATTCGCTTATCTTATTTTTATAATAGATATGCCATAACATTTTTTCTTTTTAATTAATAAGAAAATTATTTTATTTCTGTACTATATTGTCATTTGTTTGATCCATAAATAATAATTTGTAAAATAAAATAACAACCATAATAATTCATTGTTTTCTTTTAAGATGAAAGATTTTGAGGTTTCATAGATCTCAAAAAGCTGAGAACACTCAGGAACGCTAAAAAAATTTAATCTTTGAAAATAACAAAAACATTTAGAAGTTAAATTTTAAAATAAAGGAGCTGTAAAAGTGTAGAGGTGAGATTAATTTTGCATTGCCAAATGTACAAAGTTGGACTACGTGCTAGCTGAATTGAAACAAACTCATAAAATTAATAGAACATATATGTGTACAAGATATGTTTCATCATTTAGTTACCATCTCAAAACTGTTTTGGTCGCAGATGCATTAAGAGTCATTTAACTAAAATCAGAAAGTAAAATTTGAAGCTAAAGGAGTGATGAAGAATTTTTATACATCAATTATAAAATAGATAAAAATAGCATTGTTTAGAAATGGATAGACCATAAATATTTATCTTATTGTTTCTTACTTCCGAAGGTAAATCGCAACTGTTGAAACTTCAACGTTAAAAACAAGCATCATATAAATAAAAATATGATTTCCAGGATATACGCAAAAATAAACCATAATTTCCATACTTAAATTTCAAAAAATACCAGAAAAACATGTTTAAATACTTTACAAAAGAATGAAAATTGTTACACAATACCTGGTTTCAAAGATTAATAAAATAAATGCCCGAATTACTGAAAGAACGAAGTTAAAAAGAGGTCAAAATTTATAGTTAGAACGCTAAGTAAAAAGAAATATCAATAGTCAAGTTTTGAAAAGTATTACTTTGAAGCATTTGCAAGGAAATTAATCACAATGCAATAAAATATATGAAAAAAGTTTCTCTCAGGTGCTCTCGTAGAGAGCAACTAAAATTCAGCTTGCTGCAATCCACATATCTTTCTGAACCTTAACGGTCTTCAACTGGAACATCTCTTATATCAGCTGCTCTATATATCGGGTTTTAAAATTATGAAAGAATAAAATTACATAATGTTTCTGAAAAGCATAGTTAAAATACGAGTATATTTATTGAAAATACTTATATATCCTTTATTATTCAAAGTGTTTGCGTCGAATTTTAATACAATGCTCTGACGATGAATTGTTACGAATTCTGTAAGTTTCGTATAATTTTGTTAAAAACTCTGCGTGTTATAAGCAAAAAAATGTGAGTGAAAATTTCCGATTTTTTAAGAAAACCTTTATGTCTCTCCGAATTTCCCTGCTGTTTTAATGAAAATTCTTGTAAGTATTGCGCACAGCACAGAAACCCATACCATTGATAAAATTTACACATCAGTTGCAGTTTTGTGTGGAAAGAAATGAGCCAAAGTAATTTTCTTCTTCGTCAATTTCTGGTCGTCCCGTAAATGCCCTCGCAACCGAATATTCGCAGCAAATTGTGAGTTCCCATGATTATATGTTCCATGATTCTCCGCAAATGATTGTGAACTATTGTATCCATATTAACTCCAATTTTTTCACATTGGATGATTTATGCTTGACTTTTGGACACGGCTGCTTTTGCACCGCTGCTGGAGGGATTAACAGTCTTATTATATATCCACAAGCAGCAGCGAACCCACCAAGTGAGCACATGAGAACGAAAACCGGAACTAAAAATCGAAAGACTAAGATTGAATTAGTCAGAAGGCAAACAATTTTTATACGCCTCTAGATGTTTTCTTGAGTGATATTGGGAAATTTCACACATAGCATTATTGAAACCTAGATAGTCTATTTATGATTTTTGAGTTTTTTGTAAGTTTGTTTTCGAAATTCCTAAAGAAGACCAAGCTGATAAAAGGCCAAACAGCTTCAATGGCTCTACTAGGAATGCCTCATTAATTATAACATTTGCTTATGATTCGATTTTACTGAAATATATCTTTTCTCTTAAACATCCAGAATACTTTGGATGGAATTAGCAGAAATCTACTTATTACAAGCCAAACCGTTAATTCGACATTTGTCAATGGATTGTTTTTTCTGATTGCTGTGAGAAAACCTTGCATTAAAGAAAAGTTACTTACTTTTAAAATTTCTTTTTTCCTGATCGAAATTTTATTTAAGCGCTCTTCAAATACTTTGAAACTTTTTTAAGCTGCCCTCCGACTCTGTGGTTATCATTTCCTAAGGCGACCTTTTTTGGAACGGAATTTTGGGCCTAGAGACATTATGTCTATTAACTGCTACTGATGTCCATTAATGCCTATTAACTGAGCTGCCAGGTCTGTCTTCCGATTAGCTTCAGTTAGATACACTATTTTCGTCTCTCTGACCTTGGAAGAACTTTAGGAGAAAATAAAGGGTAGAAAGAACTGAAATTTCATACACCCAAAAGCAAGACAGGCAATTAGATAGAAATCAGACATTCATTTCCCAAAGTGCAGAGAAAAGTAAACTTCAGCCTCTACCGTCATTGGGCATTCAAGAGTTCATCTGTGCCCTTTAGGACTTGACTCGAACACTGACAACGAAACTGCTGATATGAGTGGAGATCATCAGCAAATGAAACTTTCAGTTCAACAGTCTTCAGGCAGAATGAATTACATTATCGCTCATTTCTCAATAACAACCTACGAATCGATTAGGGATTTGCTTTTCCAAATAAAAGACAAAATAAACCTAACCCCTTCGGCCCTGGCCTCCTAGTATTAGGACACATCTTTATATTACTCTAGATTCCACATTTTTAAGAATTTAAACTCCAAACTCTAGGTCCTGCTAATTATGCATTCAGGAATAGCAAGATGCTTTTATTTCTGCTCAATAATTGGCAGCATAGTCGTAACAGAGAAAATAATGGAGGCTTCTGACCATCTGCAGTCAGAACGCAAGTGCATGTTTTTTGAATCCTCAAAAAGATTATTATATTTAATCCTCTACTTATTGAAAAATTCCATAGTCTAAATCATACTATTTCTGCGTAATTCAGTGATTTTAACATAAAAATAATGAGAAATTGGACTGAAAATGAGAATCAAACATTTGCTCTACTAATAGGACATCGGGACTTAGAGCAAACAAGATGAATTTTTATACTTGTTCTATTATTAGAACACCAGGTGTCTATAGTACACAACTTTTACTTTGTTTCAGTGTTAACGATATTTCTTCTGAAAAAACATTGTGTTGGATGTAAATTTTGCATATTTTCAGATCATATTCAATTATTACCCGTTAAAATTGATGCAAAATTGAAAACTGAGGGACGAGGTAGTTCACATATGTGTTACAGAAGCTGGAAAAATCGCTTTAGTGAAATGGTACGGCAATCGCACGAACGTAGTTAAAAGATGGAGCAAAAAAGATGTTGCATTTGTTGAAGTTTCCATATTGGAAATTGTAAAGTTTTACAACAAAAGTATGGGGAAGGGTGGACAAGCATGACTTATTAATGTCATTGCACCAAACGGCTATAAGGAGCAAAAAATGAGCCCCATGCATCTTCAATCATTATTTCAATATGGCTATAATAAATTCTTGGTCATGGTACAAAAGAGATGCAAATTGTTCTGGATTTCCTGAGAGGAAAAAAATAAATTTATTGGACTTCAAATTTCAAATAGCAGAAGCTCGCTCATTTTCAAATCAGTCAGCAGCCCCTACCAAACCCGGACGTCCATCAGATAATAGCCATGGTCTACGACCCCCAAAGAGAAAGTTAAATCTTTCAGACCTTGCGATGATTTGA
This sequence comes from Araneus ventricosus, assembly GCA_013235015.1. Lineage (NCBI taxonomy): Eukaryota > Metazoa > Arthropoda > Arachnida > Araneae > Araneidae > Araneus > Araneus ventricosus. The sequence goes on from BGPR01000593.1 coordinate 254,161, forward strand.
GATTTGATGGGATAAACCATATGATTGAAAGAAATTCAAAGCAACAAATATAGAAATTGAAATGTTGTACTTTCAAAACTTCATCTTTTTGTGAGAAATATGAAGCATATTTATGTTTTCATGTTCCAAGAAATCATTTCATTCCAAATAATTTTAAATTGAACTTAAAATAAAAAAAATCTTTTTTCTTAATTGAAGTCTTGTGTCCTATTATTAGAACATTTTTAATTAGTTTGCTAATTGACAAAAAATTATTATATTTTATATTTATGTTACTTATATATAATATAGCATATTTAACCACTCACTTATTTTTTATCTGTCCTGTGCATAATTCAGGGCCGAAGGGGCTAAAAAACTAAACAGGAATAGAACTAGAGTTTTTAACGACTTCATTATCGTACTGTTTGTAGTACCTGTCGTCTGTATCGATAGTAAATATATTTAATAAATTTCAACGTGTTTATATTTATACAACTACATTTTATTTGTAGAAAGTTTTTCGCAAACATCTTGATTGGAGAACATTAAAATCTCTGCAATATTTAAGAGTTAAATTATCCAATGCAGCAACGTCAGACTACTCGTTATTTTCTAAAAATTATTTTAAAAGTACAATCTATTTTCCTGTCAATAATTTAATGTTTAAACCTTTTATTCATTTCCTTTCAGGAAACTTCATTATAGCTACAAAATACAAGAGAATAAATATCAGGTAAGCAACATAATTTCGAATGACATTTTTTCTATTCTGTAATTGATTGTTTTATTTTTTATACGAATTTTACAACATTTAAACATATTCACGGGAATAATTAAGCTGGAAATAAAAGAGAAGTAACATCATTACCCAATACCTACAGTTGTTGAACTTCTTTTTCCAGCTATAACCATTAAAATGTCCTGTATATTTTGTTTTGGAGTACACCAGTCGTGGAGATATCAAAATTCTCGAAAATTAGCTTTACGATAAAGACAAGCCGCTCTACAAAATGCCAAATGTTGTTTTCTTTGTTTGAAAGAAGATCGCAGGTTAAAGTCTTGTCAGTCTAAGTTAAACTGCCAATTATTTGGGAAAAACCATAATCCACTTTTGTGCAGAAATTTTTCTCAGCAAAATTTTCCTATATTTGAAAAGGAAGAAAAAGGACAAGAAAGAGATGTGCACCAAGATGATTATTGGCTAAAATATCCATAGTTTCTGCTGTTGTTTTACAGACTTAACTTTTGATCATACAACGTAGAGTTAGAGCGATAATAGATTCTGGTTCTCAGAGATCGTACATATTAAAGACGACCGCTAAAGAAATGGGTTACCAGTCCAAGAAAAAAGAGCAACTTCAAAATTTATTGTTTGGATGGTCATCGCTTGAATTGCAAGAGGCTTTAAACCCAATCTAAAACGCTTACAATATTTGAAAATTTTGAGAACCTCACAAACAATTTTCTTTCCTTAGAATTGGAATTTCCGTTGATATTTACATTCATATTTATTCCTCTCTTGCGTTTAGAAGAAATTAATGTTTCATCCAGTTTCTTTCTAAATTTTTACCAGCTGTTTTTGGGGGACAGCCTTTTTAACAAACAGACCCGTCTCGCAACTCAAATTTTGAAAATTGAAGAGGGGAATAAAATCTGTAAAGCAAGTATACTGATTTGATTAAGCTAACACATATCACCACTAACTTCCATTTGTGAGAGTACCAATTTTCTTAACCTGGTGCCAACAATAATCCCCATTTCACTCCTTTTAATCCAAGATCAGTTAAGGAAGAATTAGGAAATGAAAGGAAGATAAAATATAAATAATGATTAACAGAGGCAACGTCCGTTCTTTTAAAAAGAAATAATTCAATTACAAAATGTTACCGTTCACTTTGGTTTATTTATATTAAAGGCCTGCTTTAAACCGTGTTCAGATGTCGACGTGGAAGACAATCCAAACTTTTGCACCACATGAACGGTAGGATGTTTGACACCCTAATTAATATTAAACATGCAACAATCTTTGCTTTGAATTCATCTGAAAGAAGAATATTTGGCTCCAACTCCGAAGATCTTCCGTGTCAAACGACGTCACTAACCAACTTTATTTGAGTTCGTATTATTATTTCGCTTCAAAGTTCCTCTAATAGAATTTATGCGTTCTTCATTGAAAGAGCAAAACCTTTGTTTAATTTGGTGTTTAGGAGTGCAGATGGATGGTAGCAATTTCAACTTAACGCAGCTGTTTCATTTAACTCTTTTGCTAGAGGCCGAGATAACTTGCGTGAGAGCATATTAAGATTTAATGTAGGTGGTAACTTAACTAAATAAATTGATGAATATTTTTCGCAACGCCTTTTTATATTCAAATAGAAAAGAGAAAGCATTTGTTTCCTCAAAGGTAAGTCAACTGAATGTTAATATTATTCTCTGCATATTTCAAAACGATTATATTTGATTTAAAAAATATATTTACAACTTTTTAAAATATTTCTCATAAGTCGCATTAATAAAGATTAATGCAGAGTTTAGTTCAGTTAATTCTGAGTTAAAAGTATTAGAGTTTCTTGTAAGTGTGTATAAAAATGAACATTGCTTCTTATTCCTTTTTCTCTATGTTTCAGCCAGAGGACGTTGATGTAACGTAAGTATTTCTTTTGATGTTTCTTTCAAATCAATTTGACAGTTTGGCAACTCATGTAAATACCTTTCAAATTCTTACCTATTACATGGGAAAGCTATCAATATAAAAAATAAATAAAACTGTATGTTAGCAACTTTTATTGACATATTTATTAACATATACGAAGTATTGAAATTTCTAACAAAAAGTTCTGTTTAAATACGAATGTTTGACATTCATTTGCAGAAAATATTATCCCAAAACCAAGAAGGAGTTGTACTAGATAATCGAAATTTAGGAGGGGTGCTTGTATATCTGAAAGATAGAGTGTATTCAAATTTCACTCCAGACGAATAAGAGTGAGTGCCACAATGAACATGAAAATAATATGTTCTTTAGATACTTGATGCAACTTTCGTAAGCCTAATTTATCTTCCGGAATGAGCAATGTGAGCTTGATTTAAGTCAAGAAAACCATAAGCAGACGAAGAAGGCAGTATCCCCTATTAGCACAAGATATTGTACGACATACTCACGATGTTATTCGATATTCTGAATACCGCACAATATCGTGAGGATATTGCAGCAATATTGTACAGCATCTTGTGCTGATAGGGTCATCAGCTTACTGAGTTTGAACAGGTAGTGTTAAAGGATTACAAGAAGGTGAATTTTATTTTCGCGACATTGCTGAAGGCAGAGATGTATCCTTTGTGCATGATTGTGGGAAGCAATGGTCACTGGAAGGTACTGTCTCAAAAAGATCGAAGTCCGGCGTACACGGGCAACTACCGAGAGGGAAGACTGCCGTATTCGCCGCATGGCAGTGGCACATCGCACTGCATCTTCAGCCAAAATTCAAGCTTCTCTTGGCCCCAGAGTGAAATATCTAACGAAAAAAATCAATATACTTGAGGAACAGCTCCGAGACAGACTAGTTGAAGCGTTCATGCACTTAACTCCAAATCACATCGTTTGCGATTTCATTGGAGCTCAGTTGAAGGCGGAATTAAAATCTGTTGTGTTCTCAGATTAAAGTCGTTTCTGTATTGGTGCCAATGATGGTCTTATGTAGTTTAGAAGGAGGTCAGGTTAGCGCTTGGAACCAATCTTTGAGCTGTGCAAAGACACAGGACGTATAACTGGAGTTATGGTGTGGGGAGCAATTTCAAATGACAGCAGGAGCACTCTCGTCATTACAGCACGCACCTTGACAGAACGCCGCCCATGTCCCCGTGCCTGATACCATTACATCATCCGTACCGGTTAGATGGGCATGCACCTTGACAGGAAGTTTGTACGTTAAACTGGTGAATAAACCGGTTCTGCTGCCATTTTCGATGACAATTCCAAAAGGCATTTTCCAATAGGATAATGCTCGTCAACATATCGCTGCGCTCTCTCAAAATGCCTTTGCAGGGTGTCAACATGTTTCATTGGCCTGTGTCATTACCAGATCTTCCTCTCATCGTTCACGTATGGAGCAATATGGATGACCAGTCCAGCTCATCCAAAACCAGCACTGACCGTTTCTGATTTGACTGAGCAAGCTCAACAGGCATGGAACTCCATCCCACAAAACTGCATACGGCATCCACATGACAGAATGCATTCTAGTTTGCACGCTAGAATTCAAAATCTTGGCGACTATGGTGGTAATTATTATACTAACATTTCATACTTGTAATGGCTGTTCTCGAGCATACATTTACCTGTGAAATTGAGAATTTTATCCAATAAATTTTCCCCTCTATAATGTTAGCTTGACAAATGCATTACCTAAATTTTATTCCCCTAAAATTTAGAAATTTCTACTTTCTACTTGAATTTCATTTTTCACCAATGATGATTACAAACGAATACTTACATAATTTTTACCTTTCAATAAATTTCGAATCGTAAAGCGACAAATGACACGAACTAACAGCAATAAATATTGTGAGTTGTTTTATCATCAGTTGATATAAATGAACCTGCGAATTTTTAGAAAATTTAAAAACGTTCGTAAGATAGGTATATTTCTTAAAAGAAATCACTTGTGGCATTTAAATATTTAATTAATGACTAATATATAATGTCTGCATGGAAAGCTATGTTAACAAACAATATATCGATGCCCAAGAAAGAATTTAATAAATAAGATTATCGGATGAAGTACATTCAAATAGAAAAAAATAAAATCGCTGCCTGCTATTGATAACTTTTTTCCCTGCATATACATTGAATAAAGAAAAATAAACTAAATGCATAAAATACTCTGCAAACCACATTTCGTAAAAAATAAATAAATAAAATTTCTTTGGCTTTAACTTACTTCAATTAAAGCCGTGGTTTGAGAAAATACTATTTGTAGTCCTTATTAAAATATATACAGAAAAAAGTTATCAATAGCAGGCAGCGATTTTATTTTTTTCTATTTCAATGTACTTCATCCGATAATCTTACTTATTAATTTCTTCTGAATTATTCAAAAAAAGGGCTAAATGGATCAAATCCTATGCAACCCATATTTCGTAAAAAAATTAATAAAATTGCTTTGGCTTTCACTTACTTCGATTAAAGACGTGGTTTGAGAAAATAATATTTGTAGGCCTTACTAAAATGCATAAACGCAAATAATAAACTAAAATCAATGTGTGATACATTTTTGTAAACGTTTTGCGTCATTTGAATCCAGAAAAATTCTCAAAAGTTTCTTAAATAAGATGCAATATCTAAATAAAAATTCACTATATTCCATTTCTAATAACATTGTTTCTTCTACAGATCTATTATTATCATCAGCATTAGAAATAGCGAAATCACGTTGGTGCGTCATGACCCTTTGTATGGCGTAAGTGCTTGTCTAATACATTTATTCTTATTAATTATTATTTAGTAAGAACAGAAAATCATTCAATTTTATATGATTAAAGACTGCATCTTAACGGCTTTGGTTGAAACCATCACATATTGAAATTCGACGCCAAAAATGGTTTCTCAAAAATTGTTGCATAGCGTAACGAATTTTCTCGAAAAATATCCCTAAATTATAATGAATTAACAAAAATAATTGTTCATACAATATTGTATGCAAATCCCTTCATACAACACCCAGTAGAGCCAGCACAAGCCTTCGATATTCAAGCGTAGACTGAATATTGGGGAGGAGAAAACAGAAGGTGACAAATAGAAATGAAGAAATTTGAGGCAATGTGAAAATAATTTAAATAAAATGTTACAAATTTTACAGCAAATTTTCAAAATTAGCAGGAAAATAATAAATTTAGAGCGTTTAAACTGTAAATAGTTAAATGAGGTTAATTAAAATATGCAAGAGAGTTCAGTGAATTAAAAAATGTAAGGCTTTAAAAATAAAGGAAAAATATGTGATAAAATTACAATAACCAAAAACGTAAATTCCGGAAGGCGTAGGTAGATTCGACGAGCGGTATTTATACCTAGAGTTGATAATTTTATTTCCAAACTTCTGTTAATATTTAACCCAGATTTCTGTGGAAATTTACCTCTGTAAGGCCTTATACCATCGAAGAGAGCAATCCACAACGTCAATGGTATTATTCATGCAGCTTTGAAGTACAACAGAATTTTCTGAAAGTTCGGGGTTTTAATTAGAACCCGAATTCAAAACATGATGAGCAAAATGGGAAATTTTGATTAAGAAACCAGAGACAACTGCTGAAACTCTCAAAGAGAGAGATAGTTCCTTCTGTCCAATTGTGGCAATTCTTCAAATATTTAGGAACTTTCTTGTGACAACAAGCACAGCAGAGAAGAATTTTCTACATTAAAGCGCCTCGAGAATTATTTACACAGTTCAATGGGACAGACAAGGATCGGTAGGCTCCCTTGCTAACATTCATAAAGATAGAAAATCCAATGCTGAAAATGTGATTGAAATATTTGATAAGAAAATGTAAAGGAAATTATCCGCGACTAATTAGCAACCTTGTCAAGAGGACGGAACTTTTAAAATAAAAGTAAAAATACGAAATAATGTTTTTCCACAATATATTTCACGGATTCTTACATCCGGCCTTATATATATTTAATTATATAATTAAAGTAATTAAAATTGAATTGATAAAACTTCAATTAAGTTATTCTTAAAAATTTAGAGTTAAAAACACGGAAAACATTTTTCCACCGTAGCCCCCCTTTTTTATGGATTTATAAATCCGCCCTTGCTAGAAACCATGATGGGTGAAGATCTACAGAAATTTTCCCAAGGTCGTGTGAAGAGAACCAGTGCAATAAGCACTATTCTAATAAGGAATCTACCTAAAAGGGACATTACATGAATTTTAACGGAGAGAAAGGAACAACTACAAACCTGAAACAATGAATCAGACGAAACACAGCAAAAATACAACTACATAAGAAGAAACGACTTAGAACACCAAATTTAGAGACAAAGCGAATGAAGTTTAAAATAAGGAAGAAAGCCACAAATAAAAAACAAAGATACAAAATAGCAAATATCATGTACCAGACTCAAAATAGGAATAACATACAAAAAAAATTTAAACATAAAACCTCTACTTGGCGATAGCTAGTAGCAGCATTCAAAGTCTTCCAAATTGGTAAAAAAAGAATTAATTATATTTGAAAGATAATAGAAATTGAAAACGTAAAGAAGAATCTAGACCAAAAAGAGAAAACACAAAAATACAAAAAAACAATATCGAACTACCAACAACAAGAAACGTCCAAACATCCCTGAGAACCCGAAAGTCTAAACTAAAAGTTAATTCTATCTGTAATTCGGCTTCGAATTTTTCTTCAGATTTCTTTTCTGATCCCTTATAAAGACCTGGCACTCGTCACTTATAAAGATATCATCAGAAATCTAAAGAAAAAACGGAAATTTATTATTGGGAGAGATATTCAGCATATAAAATTTTCTCAAACATTCCATTTCTTTTAGTAAGTGCCAGTATCAGCGTTCAGGAACAAATCAAATTCTTTTCCTAAATCTGCCTTCTGAATTACTTCATTTAAAGTAAGCAGTTTTTCTATTGCAGTGTCTTCTACTCTCAAGTATCTGAAGTTAATTTTCGAATCAAATCTTAAAAAGGGTGTTCTTATAAGTAATTTACATTCAAAAATTTATAATTTAATATCCCATTTTGGAAGAATTGCAGGCTCCGATTGGGGTGCCCATTTTACCCTTTTAAAATTGGTATTTTTCTGTAATGGAGAGCGTGGTGCTGATTTCTGGGGTGGTTGCCTCTCAAAAGAAGAAATTTTAAAAAATGGCCTAGTACAAAGAATATTTTTATTGAAATGAACAAAAGCTTACCTGCCTCTTCTACCAACGTAATTTGGAAATGCATTGGTGGGTATCCCCCTATTGATTTAATAACTCTGGCGACATATTAAAAATTTAATTATATAGATAAAGCGTTATGGCAATTGTAATGATATTTATCCATATTGTTCTTACTTTTTATCTAAGCAGTTTTTAACATAAATGATCATCTAAAGGTATTCTGGCCAGTTTGCAATTGACTGCTACAGTATACATTTTGCTTACTATAAAGGCAGGCTTAAGGTTCTTATTAACTATGGCTATTGCTGCTTCATAGATTTTGGAGGGGAAGACAGCTCAGGACTAGGGAAAGCCTTGGGTTTTTTTCTGCACGAGAATAGGACTCTTGCATAGAATTATGTCGGAATTGAAGTTAACAATTTAATTTTGTAGCTGGTGACTTGCCGCTCTGGTTCGGGCCGCCAGGTTGATTTGCAAGATGTTTATTCAGATGCTGGTTGAGGAGGTGGTCAAGTTAATGCTGCCATGAAAAGAAAAATCCATTAGTAGTCCTTTGTTCGGCGGTAGGTTGCTACTTCGAGATAGTAGCAGGAACAGGAATTGTCTGAGGCTTTGTGACTAATTTCGAATTCCTTTCCGTAGCAGTAGTTGTAATGATTGCAGTTGAGGCACACGATCTGGGGAGACCGACATCTCCTGGTGTCGTGCCTGCCAGCGCAGCTTCCAGAGATGGTCCTAACGTCTTTGCAGTCTTTAGCCAGGTGCCCAAATCCTTGGCACTTTGCGCAACGTTTCAGAATTTGAATTGAAACAGGCCGAATTTCACTTTCCTCTTCAGATTAGGAAAGGAATGCGTAGCTTATATCTGATTTCCGTTTTTCATTTTTGAGTGCATGACTTTTTTGCTCTTTGTTTCCTCCTTTTTCTCTTAATAAGAGATTCAAGAGAAATGAACGGAATGGCTCTCATCGAAGTTAAGCGGGCTACCGACCTGGACGCTCAGAGCTGTTTGAGTGACCTTTAATAGAGGTCATTTTAACATTGTGTTTATGGACCGAAATTTCCGTGCCAAAATGAAATAACCGTTAAGAGGATATACCGCTAAACAGGGCGGCCTCTAATATGTCTTTCTAATTCTGAGTCTTCATTAAGCTAATATTTTTCTCATTCTTCTCTGATATATCTTTTAATTTTGAATTGGATATAAAAATAGGGAGCTGGGATGCCTATTTCTTTTTCTGAAGTGCTCCTATTTTGGCGTAGTGATCAGCGAGCTCATTACCGACATCGCCTTCACCCAGGCAATGCCCAACAACATCCAGCAAAACGTTCGTTGAATACGTGTACACCAACATTTTAATACAAAAGTCATTTTTAATGTATTTCCTAACTGGGTATGGACAATTTCCTTTCTTTCTTAAACGTTTTAAATTTCTTGATTAAAAACTTTGTATTTACAAGAAAATAGGGGACACAGATCATCAGCTATTTGATTGCATCGACTCTGAAAAACCATCCATACAAAAAACATCTGATAATTTTAAAAGAGAGTGGTTAAAAAATTTCCCCTTTAAAAAAAAAGCAACTTGTAAAATCCGGGAGATTTTCCAGATAATTTATAACATATGCAATCGATTATCCCAACAGTATCATACCTGACTTTCTTTCTTTTTTCTTCTAAATTCGGAATCGGTTAGAAATCGTTTCTATTCCTAAAATGTGTTATAGAATTCGTTATGCTTTTCTTTTCAAAATTTTTTATCGATATTTTTCACCTTTCTTTTTTAAGTTCTCTTTTTAAAATGCTTTCTCTTAAAAATTGTATCACAATCTTCGTTTTTTTTTCTTTTTGTTTTTTTGGATGCTTTTCAGTGCCCCTCCTGTTTCTTGGCCCTGCTGCAAGAGGTTCCGCTTCTTTTGAATTTTTTTATTTCTTTTTCTTCTGTTTATTTTTTAAAGTTTATTTATTTTAATTATAATTTATTACTTTTATTTTTTGGTTATTCTTATGTATATTTAATTACTTATTTTGCATGTTTGTATTTTATGGTATTTATATTGATTTTTATTGTATTGTATTACTTATACTATATGGTACAACTATAAACACAAAATCCGTAAAACTATCATAAAAAGCAATAGTATTGCATTATATATAGGGTTCGCAAAATGTTGCTTCATCTGAAATACAAATGAAAATAAAATTTTTAAAGAAAAATAAAGTTGTTACCCTTTCACTCCATTGGAGAAGGAAAAAAATTAAAAAAAGAATCCAGTTTGCAGACTTTTTCAATGGTCACGTGCAAGCAGGGTTAAGAACTTGGATTTATTTCTGTGAGATATCTGCTTTCGCCCAAAAATTTGTCCCTCGTGATCCGAAAAATCCAAAGAGAAATGAACGACTATGTAAGAACACCGACTCAGCAAAACAAAGAAGATAAAAATTACTTCGATTCAAATAAATTTTGGAATAAAAATCAACACCCATCAGTAATTAATTGACCGTCATTGGTACAAAATATAAAATAAATCACGAAGTAAAACGCAATTAGACTTACTTCCTCTGATGAGAAGCTATAAATGTCCCGCAAAAATACATTCCAAAAGTTCCCGCATTATACCGGAAAAACACTCCCTTATATTTTCCCCAGAAGAAAATATTCGTGCTGGAACCCTGCTCCATCTATTAAGCAAAAGGGAAGAAAAGTGTTTAGGAAAAAAGTAGATACTCCCGAGGAGAATAGCAAATGTTTAAATTAACAAAAATTAATCCTTTAAAACCAAAAAACCTTCATTAATCAATCCTTCTATGTTACAATAATTTTAGGGAATTCGTTATTATGTAAATTTTGAACCTTATTGCAAGTTTCTACTATATTCAACCTTGTTATTGCAAATGTTTAATCCTGCTATTTTTGGAAAAAAGGTTTTAGAAAATTATAGAATTTAAATTTGAATGGAAAGTACTGAACGTTTTAACACTAAACTCATATTCTTCTTATTTGCCAAACACACCTAGCAAAATCCTTTCCCTAGAAATCTCAATTTTTAATATCCAAATAAGATACTACTTTATTCTGTATTACGTTAGCTTTATTAAGTTTTAATTCGTCTGGATGACGATTAATAATAAAGTCAAATTTATCGGTGTTCAATAGAAATAAATCGTCTATATATCTAAAAGTTTATTAAATTATCCCTAATTATTTTGTTTTCAAAAAAAAGTGTAAGAAAATATTTGCCAGTGCACTGGAGAATGCACCATTGGTATTCCTGTAATTTGCCTATAAATTTTTTGTCATTAGAAAGGTAATTTTCCAGAAGGTTAAATATATACTGTTCTATCCAATCAATTTTATCAATAATAGACCCATTTAAATATTCTTCGTACATAAATAAGCAATCGTCTATTATTTTTTCGCGTGGTAAATTCGTGTAAACATTTTCGAAATCGAAAGTGTTCAAATTGCTAATTGCGTTATTGTTTAGAAATTCTAAAGTTTCATTGCTGCTGTTAATTATGAAATTTTCTACTTTTCCTATGTTTTACAGAATAATTTTAAGTAATTAAAATAAATATTTTACTGCGTGGGAATTATAGCAGCCCATGCCTCATACCACAACAACTTTCATTTTGATTTTTTTAAATCTTGAACTTTTCACTTTGATATTTTTAACAAAAGCAAACATTTTTCTGTTCATTTCCTTCTCACTACTTTTAATTAAGCTGTATGTTGCATTAGAGTAATATTCACTAATCAATATTTCCTTATAGCAATATTTACACATTTTGCAATTATTATTTGCCGTCTTATCTGCTATTGTTATAATAAATTTCTCCTTTAAGACTTTAATTTCCTTCATAATTGATTTATTAACAAATGTATCCCTTTCCCGAAGTTACTTTTCGATTGTATATCTTTTATATCCTTCAGAATCTTCTGCTTCCATTCACCAAACCCTTCCACTGGTCAGTATTACATTCTTGTCATTTTTGAAATAAACATGTCCAGATCTCTGCTAATAGAAATAAAGATCTTTTTGTAACTCAATTTTTCTCTTAATCTAAACTTTGTTCCCCTCTTCTTTAACTTCTGTAAATTGTAGGATTCAATAATCTTTAATTCTCCTGTAATATCTTGTTCCTTATCTGTATTTATAAATTCTTTAAATTTTTCATTATTTGATTGACAATGCGTTTCATTTATCTGATTTAAATTTTTACTATGAAAGCTATAGAAACATATCCATTTTTTAAGGCTTTAGATAATTTAAAATCTATCGAAATTTCTGTCTTCTCCCCAGAGGAGAAAATCCTTTGCTCTCTTGTATGACTTTTGATATCTCTAAAATTTCAAAAATAACGTCGAAATAATTAATTATACAATAATCCTAATCTACTATTACAATATTAATACTATACTATACTTATTTACTATATTATACTATAATTTTCTATTACTTTATTATATTCATCACACTTTATTGTATTCTATTAAGCAATTATTTGTATTGTATTGTATTACTTATATGGTTTTGTTTTGTATTTCAATATTATTTGCATTGAATTTTTTCTTTCCGCCGACTCGTGACATATTTCACATCCATTGGATAATCTGGGTCGGCGTGGAGATAAAAAGAGCAGGGGTGCTCTTAGAAGATTTTTATTGTATATCCTGAGGCCTCTTTCATTTTTTTGTCATTTCTAGTTTCATGTTCTCCTATTCTTCTTCCTCTTAATTTCTCAAATAATCCTTAAGTTAATGTCGTAACAAGACAGTCCGTAACCTCTGGAAATGTTTAGGGCGATGCGCCATTTTTGAGTTCTGGAAGATAGGGCATATTAGTTCAGCATTATGGTTTGAAGACTAAAGAATACAAAACGTATTAACTTAGGAAATTAGGGGTTACTACGCATTGTGTACCCAGTTGTTCCTTATCAGAATCGGAAACGGGTCATGTGGGACCCTCCCATTTCTAACTTTTTAACATGAAACAAAAAAGATTGAATTCATATGAAGATTAAAACTACTTAGTGCAACGTCTAAAGTTATCTATTTATCTTTTTGGTAATTATAAAATTAAACTCACCAGACCTACTTCAACAGAATGGTGTCTAGAGTTATAAGCACCAAAATTTCTTAGTTTCGTGAATAGCCTCTTATCTCAACTGTGCTCGTGTGACTGGTGACCTGACTACTGTTTTGAAAGGAAGACATAGAGTTTCCAAAATGTCGTTTGGGAATTTCTTTCCGCAATATTTCAACAAATAAAATAGGGGGTTTAACCAGATGTCACGTGTACGCAGCTACTCAGCCTTACTATATAGGTTAAAAATCAATATCAAAAACCTCAGGAATCGACAAAACCACATGAATGCGCATCCTGCCAGTGAGTTGAATTAAGACAGAGCGCCTTAAGACTATCCATCATCGGTGATATCTTAAACATGTTGTCTGTAACTTGGCAAATGAGGGGCTAATTCTACCCCTACATCTGTGGTTGGTCTCGTAAATTTTTCTATATTTCGCATTATTTTCTAAACAACTGATGCTTCGATGAGAGTTACATTCACCGTGAGGCTGTTTGTTATGCTCATATGTTACTAAAATGCTTGCATTCCAGTGGCGACCATCTAGTAGCATGACCAAAATGTTCACATTTTTTGCATCTTATATTGATATAAAGTACAGCACATAAAAGCCTCAGTGGAATCGGACTTAGAACCTGGGACTTTTTTAGTTCCGAAACCGGGAGCTTACTACTAGGCCACCGCAGCACAATAGATAATCCAATATATAAAGAAAGGTTGACTGATATTAACCATTTATTGTTTCCACTGCGATTCTTAATTGGGAACTTGATTTAAATCGTATAAGACCCTACTTCATTCCTTTCAAACTTTCAGTTTTAGCCAAAAATTCGAAAATTTCAAATCCTCCGGAATTTATTTTCACTTAATAATTACTTTTATTGAGCAATTTGCATTTTTAAGACCATTACAATTGGTATCAAGAATCCGCCAAGCCTAATGAAAATTGATCGGAAAAGAAACGCATCTTGTAGCATCAAGATAATAGCAGAAAACGAGGGATAAATGCTTAAATGGAAGTTATTATTATGTTGAACTTATAGCCCAGTCGTTGGGTCGTAAAAATTAATTAGAAGAAAGCTGGAAATTGTTTTGATACATTTAGTTTATGTCTGGAATGAACATATTAAGTTTTCCCCCTCCTGCTAGGTGAGCTTTAGCCGCCGCGTGCAGATTTGTAGTCAGAAAATAGGACTTTTTTCAATAATCGAACAATATCTAAAAAACAACTCATGCTATCAAAAACATTAATATACAAAAGTTGTAGGGCTCGAAATTCTGAATAAAATGAGAAAAAACACTTATTATATTCATTGGACATTAAGATCACAACTGCGCTTCAAATGTTTGCCTAAATCGCTAATTAAGCGCTTGAAGCGGACCAAGTTATCTGTTCCACCTGCCTCCAATTATTATATATACGTTTTAAATTTGTTCATGATGCTTTTATAATTATTTCTATGCTTTATTTAGTATATTTTGAGAGGAAAAAAACACTGTTATTATGATTTAACAGAGGGAACTTCACACGAAAGCTTCAGCAATGGTTGAGAGCGTGTTTATTAATTAGAAGCAATAGACTTCTCAACCAATGAAAGCTCCTCAAAATAACTCAAAGCTTATTCTGCATTCAGGTATATGCACGGAATTTTAAATAAATTACCGGTTATTTTACTAAATAAATCTTCAAAAATTATTCACTGCGCTTGAAATAAAAAAAAATACTTAAATAAAAAAGTGCCATAAACGAAACTGCCACGAAAGGAGAAGAGCACTATACAACTAACTTTATAGAAAACCCTGAAGGAATGAGAGTTCATAGTTCTCTTTCAAGTAAGCAAATTGCATTGTACAAAGGACATGTAAAGAGTCACACATCAAGAAGGAATCAATGGAATGTTTAAGAGATCTTTAAGATCTTAAGATAGAGATTAAAAAGGTCTTTTCATTTGCATTTATAAATCCAAAGTTTCCGAACAACAGTATTTTTCGGAAATAAATGAAAAGAAATTTTTTTGCTTTCCGAAATTTCTCGAATGCATCGAACATCCGACAACAGTATAACCATACATTGTATTAACTTTAAAACAATTGCCTTATCACATTTGCTCTGAATTTTTAAATCTTTAGCTTTCGGACTACAGAAAAATTAAACGGAATTTAATTTAAGCGGAGAAACCGAGTAATGCCTATTCGTGGTTTCACTTCCAAGGTGAAAGTTCACGATGAATTTATTCCTGTGAATCCTGACATAATTTCAGAAGAATCTCTCTCCTATAAAAGTCTGATGCAGAGTTATAGAAATATATTTAATTTGAGCTGGCTCCTTTTCCATTGTCACTCTTTGACGAAGGAGGACGGCGCAAGACCCGCAAGTCAGCATTTTATGATTTATTTTCTACTGCGACTGACGTGCATTTTACTTCAGCATGGTAGATTTCTGTTACATCGTGTGTTGTGGCAGGCAAAGGAATCATTTTCCTTCACAATGAAGAAATATGTCGACTACGCCAAAAAGCACTTCAATAAATGGAGCCACAATGGTTTTTGATGATTACCCTGAATATGCAGCGAAAAGTACAAAATCGGTAGAACGTATCAGACGACCAAAGAAACACATATCTGGTTATGTTATGTTTGATAAATCGATGTCAGGCACTATGTCCCAAGATAATTTTTTTATCAAATTATACGAAATCAAAGGCTTATAAATATATTATGTGTTATCAAAAAGAAGGTTTTTTTGTGAAACAAGCTGAGGAAGATGCTGATTGTCTAATAATCAAAAGTGCTTTGGAAATAGAAAAAAGTCACAATTTGTTGTGGTTGTTGGTGAAGACATCGAATCAATAATTCCGAAAATATTTTCTTCTTAAAGCCTGGGATAAGTAAAGCAAGAGATGCTTTATTTTGTGCAGCAACCCTGAGCATTGCTCAACACAATAAGGGACAATATTGTGCTTCTTCAGTGGTTGCGATGCCACATCTGCTCTTTTCAGGCAGGGGAAGAAGAAATTTATGAACAGTACTGAAATGCTAAAAGTTGTGAACATTTTCCGTTATGAAAATGCATTCCAGGATGACTTTGATGAATCAGGACAGAAAGTTTTGATAGCACTGCATGGGGTAAAGAACTCAGATTTAAACTTTTTCAAAAGTCACTAGTAAAAAACAATTTTAATTTTGCGTCTCTCCTTCCCAATACAGCAGCTGCACGTGAACACTCTCTCCGTGCATACCTACAGGTTCAACTTTGGAGTGGATTTGCTAAAAGCCCCTTAGATTGATGTTGGAAAGAAACCAAGCATGGATTATTCCCAGTCACCACACACAAGGAACTAGCTCTTCCAGCCTTTCTCTCTATGATATTATGCAAGTGCGCAAAAAGGTGTAATTTGACTTGCAGCTGTAAGAAATTTGGCATTAAATGATCTACAATTTGCTATTACTGCAAAGGGCAAAGGTGTACCAATTCTCCAGAAGAAATCAGCATTACAAACTCAGCTAACCAAGAGGCTGAAATAGATATCAGGATGGAGGAGATAATTTCAGAAGATGACTTGGAGGAAGAATCTCAAACATTGCAAGTGGAGAAAAGTGACAGTAAGCAAACCGTCATTAATGATTATGACTCACCTTCAACATCTAAAAAATTGAAATTGATATAAAACTTTTTTATCTATTTAATATCACTTTAATTAGGCGTAATTAAATAATAAGGGTTAAAATGAAAGTCATTGTTTTCCATTACGCTCTCCGCCATTGTTGAAATTTTCGTGTGATATTTTCCTTTCTTAAATCACAATAACAGTGGGGTTTACCCTCAAAATATGCTAAATAAAGAACTGAAATAGTTATAAAAGCATCCTGAACAAATTTAAAATGTATATATAAGGAGGCAGGGTGAACAGATAACTTGGTCCGTTCTTCATTAGCCGTTGATTCGTTATTCGTTAGTTCTTCAAGCGCTTCATTAGCGATTTAGGCAGACATTTGAAGTGCAGTTGTGAGCTTAATTTTCATTGAATATAATAAGTATTTGTACTCATTTTATTCAGAAGTTCTAGCTCTACAACTTTTGTATTTTAATGTTTTTCATAGCATGAGTTTTTTTTGAGATATTGCTCAATTATTGAAAAAAGTCCTATTTTCTGACTACAAATCTGCAAGCAGCGGCTAAAGCTCACCTAGCAGGAGGGGAGGAACTTAATCATTCCCTAAACTGAAGGGATTAAAACAATTTCCAGCTTTCCCCTAATTAATTTCGAATTCAACTACCCAACAACTGGGATATTAATGATTCACAGAATTCTAAAGTTACTTGCTTTGAAGGACGAACTAGGCTAGAGCTATTAGGAAATCAAAGCAATCGCTAAGAACATATTTAAATGAATTAAACACTGAACATCTCGATATTAAAAATGAATTATCACCAGATTTAACGGATTCATCATTTAGTAAATAATCCCAAGACTATTCATTTATTTTTTTTTACTGAAATTTTGTATTTTGAAATGCTCATTTTTGAAAATTGTGTGATTTCGAAACTATGTGATGCAATGTTTGTATTTGGAATTTAGTTGCATTTATGAATTAAAATTCCTTTACTTATGAATAATAGCCTTAAACACTTCAGTTGGGCTGTGCTGGTGTAGCAAATGAACAAATAATTAAATTGCATTTAAGATGTTTTACAAAATCATCTAATAAAATGCAATACACTTGTCAGAAAGTTTCGGCTAAAAAATCTGAATATCGCGTGTAAG
Organism: Araneus ventricosus; assembly: GCA_013235015.1. Taxonomy (NCBI): domain Eukaryota; kingdom Metazoa; phylum Arthropoda; class Arachnida; order Araneae; family Araneidae; genus Araneus; species Araneus ventricosus. The sequence goes on from BGPR01000593.1 coordinate 271,899, forward strand.
AATGATTTTCATCAAGGATTCGCAATGATTAAGCAGAAATGACTTAGAACTAAGCTTCAAACGAGGTCAAATCCCTTGTCTATCTGTGATGTGGAAATTTGAAAAGCGCACTAACAAGCACCGTGCTCATTTAAAGCTGATTTTTGGCTCTCAGAGATTAGTGATATAGCCCTTGGTATATAGCCGTTTAAAAGTATAAACACTAGACGTCATTCTAAAAGCAGGTAGCAAAAGTAAAGCATTTTATTGGAAACTTACATTTAGAATAATCCTACTCTTCTTTTTATTTCTCAATAAGTATATAGCAATGATGATTTTTTTTAATCCTGTTTGTTTTATTTGTGCAGAGCGGAGCAATGTTCAGTCATATTGGAGGTTTACTCGGATATTGGCTTGGAATCTCCGTGTTCACTCTCCTTGACATCATTGAGAAATGTTTTGAGAAAGCCGTCATTTGGAGGAGGGAATTCAAGAAGTATAAAGCAAAGAAAACACAAAATTTTGAAGAGCTCGTCTGAAAACTTTATTTGTTATTTCTAGTTCTGAATATCTCATCTGTAAACCTTATTTGTTATTTCTAATTCACTAACTTCAAACTTACTGCACAGGAGTCAATGGAAAGGAGCTCTGACGATATTTACCTCTTCCAAACCGAGTACAACATAAACTATTTCTACAATCCTAATGCGATAACAATAAGCTTGTTATTATTGCGATATATCACAGCTTAAGATATTGATTACAATAATTTCAACAAAATATCAAAATTATCTCTTTAATATTTTAAATTTGATTTCTAAAACCTCATACTCGTCATAACCGATTCAAATGCCAGGATTCGCCATATTAACGAACGCATGCTTTTTTGGCTCCAAGTCTATTGTTCATCATAGATTTGAATAGAGATGTTATTATCTCTTTTGCCAAGAAGTGTGCCTCCATTGAGGAATTCGCATATATAAATTTCATTGTGAAGCAATATTTTGTCAGTAAATTCACTAAAATAAAGTTTAATTGAATAAATATTTATTTTTTTAGATTCTTTTGAACATTCAGCATAAATTTATTAATAATTAAGTCAAGAATTTATTCATAAATTCACATTTTTGTACTCTCAAATCAAATGAAATAGTCTTATATGTATTTTAAAGAATTCTACCAACTTAAAATGCAAAATTTGCTGTTACACTTGCACAGATATTTTGTTCAGGATTTCTATGTAAGTTATAGCAGCAAGTTATTTAAGACAAAAAGCAGCTTCTCTTAAAGCATGCACTAAATAAATTATCAATTTTTATATTCGCCTCGACAAGCGTAGAGTTCAATTTTGTATTCCCAAAATGACGAAATATTTCATGAAAAAGTTAGACTTTATGAAGAATGGTATTGAAGGAAAGGTTTAATAAAAAGGCCTTATTCAGGATTCTTTTCTGAATCGCCTACAATAAAATATTAAAATGAAAGCATTGCATTCAGTTTTACGTTTTTCAGAGATGGCAACATGGTTTCTAAAATGCTTGGAAAAGTACAGAAACAATATTTTGTCTAAAATTTACAACAGAACTCTGGATAGAGATTATGTGAAATATTAACTTCATTTCGCAATGTTTATTTGAATTTAAAGTTTCGCAACAGGCAGAGAGAAATTGAACCCCTCTATTGTTTTAAGTTAAAAGTAAAACAATTATCTGATGTTCTAAAGACATGATTTCACTGTGTACTTGTGAATGGATTATTATTTGGAAAAGTGGCAAGCACTGAATTTTTTGTTTGTATGGAACTCTGATAAATATCGAAAAAATCACAAATAAATCATGATTCAAAGATTGTTAATTCTAAATAAATGACACTTTATTTCATTTGTTGTATATTATAGAAAGTCATTTGTTTTACATACAAATATTAATTTTTCATCAATAAAATATGTTGCACTATACAAGTGCCATCTCATTCTTCTCGGTTAACACTGATTTGGCAATATTATAATATTTTGAGACATTAACAGGAAACATATTTATTTTAAAAACGGCTTCATAAAACAACCTTTCTGATCTTCTTCCAAATCATTTCTGGTAAATTTACTATTGCATTATTTCATACCAATCGCTGAATTTCTGGTAAAAATGTTGTACCTTAATAAAGTCATAAAAGTTATTTGAGCGTTTAGCTGTTCGCAAATCTGAAATACAAATGCACCGCAAGGAAATAAAAACTCTCTATTTAGCATTAATCCCATAGAAAAAAGTTAAGATTCAAATAAAAATTTAATAAATTGAAACTATGGGAAATATTTATAATTTTCGTGTTAATAAATATACGTAACTTTTAGCCAAAGAATTTCAATATTGTAATAAAAAAGATACTGTAAAAAAAATTTTCATAACGTAAATTTTTTCACTTCTCGTAATCAGTTTAGTTGACCTAGTGAAGAGAGGTCTCTGTTTCAACTCAACCGTTCGACATTTCGACCATTTGTTATTCAGACCATTTTATCACTCTATCACGACCAAATGCCTTCATCGATTTTCTCAGAATTTGGCATGATTATTTCTTGAAATCATGAAAAACGATGCTTGTGCAAGGATTTTTATATTTTGATTGCATATCAAGATGTTGACAATTTTATTGGTTTAACTGTTTGGCGAGAGATTTAATTTTAATTTTGTTAATCCTAATGAAAGAAGAGACTTGTGTAAATAATTTGAATTTTTGAGAAGATGAACTTTTAAAGACTGTAACGCAGAGCAAATCTTAGAGTTTTTTGGGGACGCGCGTTCACAGTTCACAAAACTGCTAGTCTAGATACATGCGTAAATAATTAGGATTTATAAAATGCTAAACTTTCAAAGACTGCAACGTAGAGAAAATCTTAGGTTTTTTGCGGGCGGCAAGTTCACAGAACTGCTGGTCTATCAAGATGGTATTCTGACAAAAAGTTTTTTAATAAAGGAGAAGTAAATTAAATGAACCTCTTAAAAGGTTATAAAGTTAATATTTCTTGAATGTACATTGTTCTTTCATAGTAAGATTAGCATTGTGAGCGGAATTATAAATGCACGTTTTGTGACGTAATCATCGTAATAACAACGTTATGTAATAGTTTATTTTATTTACAAACGATTTTACCATTAAATTAAACCTTCTTTTCAATCTTAGATTTATCGGAAATTATAATGTAATGCTACCAAATTTGACACGTAGTAACTTCCTGCGTAGTAGTACTCCCTAAGAAAGTTTGCTTTAATTTTACATACATTTATACATACACGCGTTACGACGACATAAAATACATTTTTGTGTGCACATTCTCTTTACTATAATACGAGTAAATAGCAAATTAACAAATGTATATAAAAAGAAACGAAACATTATCATGCTATGACGCTAAGGACTAGAGGTTAGAATCCCGTTATAAATTTTATAACCTATGCATGTGACACCTTGTTGAAAAGCTCTGATGAGTTACATTTTCTTTCACTTTTTCTCATCCTCATGGCTCCGCCACTTATAAAATGAGAGTTGGTAATAGCCGAGTGGTTGAAATTCTCTTTTCTTTTTCACTCAGGACAAATCGAATCTGCCTACGCTTTCCGCCTTGCCAGTAGAGATTTAATTTCGTTGTTATTGTGATTTCATCTCACATTATTTTCTATTTTGTTCCCAAGTCATAAAATTTTTATTCGCTTAACTCTCTTGCATATTTTAATTAATATCGTCACACTATTTCCAAGTTAAAGTTTCTAAATCTAATCTTTTTCTGCTAATCTTGATTATTTCCAGTAAAATTTGCAATACATTATTTTAATTTTGGTCACCTTGCCTCGAATTTCTATGTGTGAGCTGGCCTACTTCATGGGGGAATGTTCTCATCCCGGATATTCAATCTACGCTTTATTATCAAAGGCTTGAGATGTCTTTTCTGAGTGTTGAATAAATGGATTTGTTATCAATATACTGGATTTGTGGTTATACCGGAAAATGTTAATAACGAACTGAAAAATTATTTCTTTTTATTTAGATACAGTTCATTTGCACAATTTGATATTTTTTCAATTTTAAATTTCAGCTTTCAGAAGATGAAAATCGCCTAAAATTATGGGAGAGGAAATTGAAAAGGGAGAACTTCAAAGCGACAAATTACCCTCAGATACGTTTAAGGCATTTTAGTGAAGGTTGTTTCGAGCGAGAAAAATTAGGAGGTACTTGGTAAAAGAAAAATGCGGTACCCACTATATTTGATTTCCCTTCTCATTTAAAGACTTCTAGATCATGCAAGCCCTATATGGGGATGGATATTTTTATGAGTGAGCTTAAGACAAACGGTCATGAAAATTAAATTTTTGAGCTCACCCACTTCATGTTTCTGAAAATAAAAATTCAAAATTACAGAAAGCCTCCTGGAGCAACACAATGTTGGAATTGCAACATGTTCAATCATTCGATTGCAAATTGTGGTTTTCAGACAAGATGTCTCAAATGTGGTGAGGACCACAGGATGAATCAATGTCCGATCACGACCCCCAGGAGAACAGTAAGAGTATAAATTGCGGAGCAACTGGTCATATTGCCTCATGGAGAGGCTGCCCATTATTTCCAAAAACCAAACCAACGAAAGGCCAAGGTGTAAACTACCCAAAAGCGCAAAGAGAATTCCTAGCTTCTCAATACAGGAGACAGGAAAATATATCCTACTCAATGCAAACACAAAAGTTAATACCCCGGCAGGTCGAACTAAACTCGCGTCAGGAAAGCGAATTTACCCCACTGACTGGTAGTCGTAAGATTGGATATGAAAAAGAAATTTTAGGCTTCTTAGAAGGAGTTAAAGTTATGTACGATACTCTGAAAAGTATACCTAATTTAATTAAGACAATATCAGAACTCCCGATGTCAGAAAAAACTGAAGATATGGTCAATCATTTAATAAAAGCTTTAGGCACAGTAGCAAATTCAGTCAGTAATGTTTCATAGTGCAAACCATAAAAATAAAATCAAAACCCTTCATAGTCTTTTGGAATGCTCACGGCGTAAGAAATCGCAATGCAGATATCCGCAATTTTTTAGAAGAACACTCCCCCGATATTTTTCTAATTCAGTAGACTAAGCTGAGACCGGAAATTAATTTATCTATACCCAACTATGACGTCTACAGAACAGACAGACCACAACGGAAAAACGCTCCTAACCAGGGCGGAGGAATCGGCATTTTAATTAAAAAATCCTTACCCCACCACCATATTCCGACCCCTCAATTGCACTTTGTTGAAGCTACCTCCATCTCACTAAATCTTACAAACAAAGAACCCTTCACTGTTACCTCAATATATATTCCCCCGGATACAGACCCAACTCTTTATACATTAGACCTGGAAACTTTAATTCAACTTGGTCCAAACCATATCATTTGTGGCGATTTCATCGACCAACACCAAAATTGGGGTTCACCAATAAACACAACGAGAGGAAAAGAATTATTTATATTCACTCAAGTTCTGGGAATGGAAATTCTTGCCACACCATCCCCAACAAGATTCGGTTTCAACTCAGCAACCATTTTAGATCTTGCAGTAATAAAAGTGTGACTTGCATAATAGTGTGACTTATATATTACGGACTGGACCAAATTCCAAAATTACCTGAAAAATCAAATTGATTATAGGCCCCTTAAAATAAACAGCAATACGGATATTGAAGTTGCAGTGGGAAAAATTTGTCAAAAATCTACAAAACGCGCACAGATTCGCGAATAAAACGGTCAAAGAATCATCTGCAACATATATCCACGCGAATATTTAAGATTTGATTAAAACGCGCAACAAAACGAAAAAAGGCTGGCAAACGTTAAGGAATCCATTAATTAAAACGGAATTGAACAGAATTGAGAAATTAATCAAAAAATTAGATAAAAATAGTAGACAGAAAGATCAAACCGAAGAACTTGAAGCGCTGAACACAGAATACGGTACACTTTGGAAAAAAACAAAGATAATGCGTAAGAAAGCGCAGAAAATCCCAGCGCTACTGGGAGAAAATGTATTTGCATATTCAGACTCTATCAAAGCCGAAACTATTGCCCTAAGTCTAGAGAAACAATTCTCATTAAACGACCTATCTCACAGAGAGACGGAAAAGGAGGTCAAAAAATCTACAGAAAATTTCTCCTCCCCCACACTCACCGATAACCAAATTGATAATCCCAAATGCATTCAGCCCTCTGAGGTAATCAAATTCATTAAAAAATTAAATATTAAAAAAGCATACGGGTTTGACTATATCATCAACAAAATGCGTAAAAATATACCATGCACAATGATTTTCGAGATTACAGAAAACAAAAACAATATCTTTAAATTCAGCTATTTTCCAAAAGCATGGAAGACCGCGGTAGTTGTGCCAATTCTTAAACCCGGAAAAGACCCAACTCAGCCAGAAAATTATCGGCCAATCTCGCTACATAGCACACTCAGTAAACAGACTGAAAACTTCATTTTTGATAAATTAAACGTGCATCTTGTCAGGAAAAAATTCCTTTGCCCGGAGCAATTTGACTTCAGGAAATCCTTAACTACAACGCACCAACTTCTAAGAGTAGTTGAGCATATTACGAGTGGCTTTGAAAAAGGTGAATGCACTGGAGCGGTCTTCCTAGACGTACAGAAAGCCTTTGATAGAGTCTGGATCCACGGACTAATCCATAAACTTATCAGATACAAAACACCACTCCATTTACTGCAGCTTCTAAAATCTTACCTGGAAGAGAGAAAATTCACATTTAAAATTGGTAACAGCATTTCCGAAGCCAAAATTATGAGAGCAGGTATTCCACAAGGAGGGAAAATCTTTCCCGATCCTCTACTCTCTCTATGTAAGACATTCCAAAAACGTATAAAATATTGTTAGGTATGTACACAGACGACACTGCCATTCTTGCTAAAAATAAAAACCATAAATATACGGCAGCCGATTTAAACCATCATCTAGCGAAACTGGACGACTGGTTTCTGAAATGTAAAATTGCCCTTAACGTCAATAAAACAGAAGCAGTGTATTTCGCCAAGGGTAGAAGAAAACACAAACCAATAGTTAAAATTAAAAACCAAACGATCACCTGGTCTCAGCAAGCCAAATATCTTGGCGTAATACTGGACGAAAAATTAACCTGGAAAAATCATGTTACAACAATAAAAACTAAACTTCGTGCAGCCTCAAGAAAACTTTTCCCTCTAATAGCACGAGATTCGGAAATGAATAGGAAATACAAATTGCTTGTCTGTACTGCGATCTTAAGTCCGTTAATTACTTACGGATGCCCCATCTGGAGGGCAGCAGCCAAATCAAATATCAGTATACTTGAAATTCTAGAAAATAATATAATCCGTCTAATATGCAAGGCTGGATGGTATATGCGAGATGAAGATATAATAAATGCGATTAAGCTAATCTCTTTAAAGGAATTTATCAAAAAAGTCTCAACATAATTCGATCATAATCTTGATAAAATTGATAATGAAGCCACTCAGCAACTTGAAAATTATTTCCCGATCCGAAAAGCAAAAGACCCCGGAAGATTCTATTATAATTGTAATTATAATTTTAAAAAAAGTTGGAATAGCTATCCTTGCTACCTGTTTCAAACCCTTGCCCCCCGCCCCATTCTTCCCAAAAAAATTTCTAAATCCTGAAGAGCAGTTCCAGACGGCATGTCACTTCCCTATCAGAGCAAGTAAAGAAAAATTATCACATCCAGAGATATGAGTTCTCTCAATAGCAGTAGCTACTCTTTACAGGCACCAGTTCTTGCAGTGCTCCAGCAACAATCCCATAAGGTCCAAATGAACTTCCACCCACACAACCTTTGCCTCCAACAACAGCAGCAGATCATCTAATTCCCAGAACTGAAATTATCCTGCATCACCATCTTACCATTACCGGGGATTAGGCCCCCTTCGGTGGTCATGGGCCCTAAAAATTACTTGCTTCATTCAAGCCCTATATGGGGCTGTACCTCAAAATCAAACTTAACTCAAATCTATTCTCTGGAAAATAAGACCCTACGAATGATTGGTAATGCTAGATGGTACCATAGAAATGAAGAAATTAGAACTGCATTAAAAATTCCCTCTCTCACCAAATTTATTCGAAAACTCTCTGATAAATTCTATGCTGACCCCTTGAAAGTGAGTAGTGCTTCCATTGCTAAAATCCCAATTTATGATCCAACAGACCCCTGTAATAGAAAGCGGCCGAGATACTCTCTCACCTTCTAAACTCCTTTCATGGCTAAATTTTCTGGTAGTTTTCAATCTCAACCATTAACTTTAATTTAATATAAAGAAAAATATTAAAATGAAAAATAATAAATTTAATTTTTAAAAACTCTTGTTTACAGTACTCCAATTCACTGCTTTATGGCTTCTCTGTCACTTTCACCTTACCTCGTAAGATCTATATTGCAACATAACTAGTTAAGACCTGCAACCATTTCAACCCTGACATCCCTTCAGATGACCACTGTGTTCCTGCCCTTCCAGACCCATCTTTTCTACGGAAACTGCATCATCCCATTGTTATCTCAACAAGTGAAAATCATCCCCGTCATGTCTGTCATGCATTAAGACACGCAAGTTGTGGGGCTTGCAGCCCCAAAGAATTGCGTTTCCCTTCAACAGAAGCTTGATTAGATTAAAATAATTTTTTTGTTTATGAGTTTAAAAAACAATAAGATAATGTAAATGAAATATAAAAGGGATTGTGTCCTAAAACCCATTTTTTTTTCATGTGATAAGAGGATTTTTTAAAGATAAAAATTAAAAGGTGGCAGTAAGAAAATCACATACACAGCATCTCGGAGGTAAAAACGAATTTTGCACTTACATAAAAGATTTATTTCACACCTATATAGTATATGAGTATAATTATTTGTACATAAATTATGTATTTTTTATGTGAAATTTATATGTTTTAGCATTCATTTTCATTATTTCAGCAACACAAATATCGAAAATGATTTACATCCAGTTTAACAATATGATAATAAAAGAAAAATTATTTGAGTCTCTCCTTTATATGACAAATTGTGAATCAAAAGTTATTTTGTAGTTTAAACTAATATTTTAAATAAAATTACTTATTAATTCATTGTATATTTAGAGAGCTACTATTTAATTAAATGAAATGTTGGTGAATGAAGCTTTCACTAGGAAATATTGCAGTTAAATTACTACCGTTGATGAACTCTTTCGTCTGTCGAGTCATATACTTATGAATCAAAATGAAAAAGTTAAAATATAAACTAACTAATTATTCTGCAGTTAAAATTAGATATCAAATTCACACATTTGATGTTTCAAATGATATTATCAAAACAAGAGCTATTTTCACTGTTAACCATTTGTTATAATATGCTGGACGCAACAAGAATTATCAGAAATATATTAAGAAACCTTTTTCTCGGCCCAATATTACCAAATGGTACTTAATTTAAACTACTGAAATCAGTTTAGTTCAGGAAACATTTGGTACGGTGTCAATATAATAGTAAAAAGGCAAACAGTATCTCATTTTTATTAAGTTTGAACTTATCTTTAAAAAATTAAAACTTCTAAAGGGACTAAAATACTGAAATAGCAAGTTAATACATTTCATGAGTGAAACATTCTAAAAAATATTTTCAGAGAGTAGCATCGCAATTTAAAATTAAAATAACAGAAAATATAACCAAATAAACATTTTATGAAAGAATTTGATACGAAAATTAAAATTGCAAGTATTTTGCTTTAAGGGCAAGCTCCATTTTAGCGCGGAAAAACAGAAAGAAATACAACGCAAATACTTGCATATGTAACGAAAGGTAGTTAAATATATTCATAAATGTAAAGATTTAACGCACGTCATGTGACATTTCAGCCGTGTGAATTGAGTACAATATGAAAATCAATTCTATGGTTAAGCGCCAAATATAGCTCACTTTCGGAAGGAGTCACGTGGGTTATGTTGGCCCCCTCTGAAACTGTAGGATGCGCGTTCCATAGATAGTAGTAAGGGTGAAACACGAAATGAATGCACGATTGATAGATGGCAGCACGAGACTACAGATCGATGAGAAGGCAATAAGGATGACCTTACCAGTGAGCATGAACAATCACGGAGAGAATATGCTCTTTTTATTTCCTCGAGAGTTCTGTTATCACATAGATTGGCCAGCAGCGCAAGAGTGCCGACTTTTTTTGACAAATCTTCTAGAAATAAAATCTTCCCCAAATCGACTTCTTCAACTGAAATTTATAAAAAATGTTGAAACTTTGAACTGGTACAATAGAAATGAATTGCAATGTTTCTGGGTTTTGAAAAGTGATTCTATAAAATTTATCCCTTACTCTCTAAGTACTTTTAAACTTCTGACATTTCGTTCGATTCCTGACATACGATGTTCTTTATAAAAAACATGAAACAAGTTAAAGACCAGGTGCGCTTCTGTTTATTCTTCGACAAGACTGCGCCCACATGATTGCACAGTTCCGCTTCAGAGTTAGTAAGAGATCGCAGCGCCATCTTTTATAAAGCCACTTTATCGCAATTTCCATAGAATAACTTTCGCGACGTCATGTATCACACATGAATAAATGGAATTTTTATTGCTGCATATTATATATTTCGGAACTCTTATTTTGATTTTATATATCATTTTAGTAACCCCTTAACATTTGCATAATTTTCAAGAAACAGTAAAAAAGTGCCTTTTTTTATTCATGAAAATTGTATAAAAATAATGTATAAAAATAAGTGTATGGACAATATATGTATCCATTTTTCATTTTTGTAATTTTTTTAGCTTGAGATCAAGAAAATTTAATTTTTCAGAAAAAGCAACAATCAGGGTTATTGTGACAACAAACTATCTCCAATTACATTAAAAATAGTCTGGTATATAAAATAAGTAATAAAATTTTTTCAGGGTATAAGAAATAGATTGTTTTTATTCTTTTTGGTGCTTTACTTTTGAATATTCCGACCCAGAAATATCACGGGCGAGAGAAATAGAATGCGGAACCACACCCCCCATTTTTGACGGGAGAGAGAAAGAAGGGGTTAATTATTACAAGTACGTTGGAAAGAAATCGATGATGTTTGCTACACTGGCGGCGAAAGGGTGGCAAAAGTGGGGTGGGGGCGAAAAATTATAGACACTTAAAAGCACCCCGGAGTATCAGGTGTAGACAACAAAATTTTAAAATTTAGTTACAAAATTAACTAACTTTTCAGGACAATTCTTTTATAATTCTTAGTTTTAGACTGCTAAAATGAATTAAAAATTTAATTTTTCCCGTAGAAAGGGGGGAATGCCCTCCTGAGTCGCGACCACTGAAACTCTGTTAATGATAAACGACAGTGCTTGCGAAAACACTGTACTCAGTTAATTGAGAGTACCAGACAGAGTCAGACTTCCCATACGGTCAACCTAGGGCGAAGCTGTCAAGGGGGCGCATACACGAAAGAAATAACCACCAAATATTTACAAATTTTTCAGTATTATTTTGAAAAGGCCACATAAAATGATTTTTTGAAAGAAACATTTGTTACATTAAACATATTCAATGATACATTTTTTCGGCTCCTGTGGACCCTACCGTTTCTTGTCCTTGTGCTTCCAAGCATTGAAATCGATTTAATAATACCTGTTCACTGCAATGATCATTTAAACCTACTCACGGAGAAAAGCGCGAACGAAAAAGTTATAGTAAGTGTTTCACACGATTTCCAGAAATTAGATGAAGTATTTTTGAAGGTGTTAATTTTATATTATTAGCAGTGAAAATATGGTTCAGGTATTATAAAGATTTTATTAAGTAGTTATCTTTATAAGAGATAAACTTTTGTTTATTAAATTTGAAATTGTATGTTAACTTTTTTGAGAGGGGGCGCACAAATGTTTAAATCTGGCTCTGGACAGAACAGTGTGAAAATAACTACCATATTTGAACAGAATATTTCTGATTCGGCACATTCACCTGTCTTAGACTATAGCGAATTAGCCTGATATCAAACTCATCGAAATCTTGAACCACAGAGATATATATGCTCCATGCTAAGTTGAGTACTGATCTGACCCGAGCAGAGTCTAGTAAAGAACTGCTCGCGAGCAGGATGGTCGATAATTCTTGTTCCCATGAGAAACCTATTAGTATCAACGTAGGTGACTAGCTACCACAGGTTGTTTCACCACAAGCACCCCCCTCGTAGGTCATTTGCGAACGGGGTACATTGTCATTTGTCTTTTAATTTATGGTTCATCACGAACCTTCAAAAATATTCTTTCTCATGCATCACTATGGAGCTGATTTTGATGACAATGTTTTCAAAACGAGTGTAAAAGTATGCATTTCTATTGATGCCTACTAAGCTAGCTGGAATAAGCCCAGATAATTTCAAAATCTGTTCTATTTGTGCTCTAACAGATGTCGCAGTGATCAATCACTTTGATTGAACAAAGGCGTCCTTTCAACCCATCAGACAAGTGGTCATTAAAAGGTACGAGTATGCAGGAAGCATTGATAACGATTTCGATGGTTCTCCTCATTTTTAGGCATTTCAAAACATCCGGTTTCAAATTCTCTTGAATGTAAAAGGGTTAATTGAAATTAAGTATCATTAATCACTTAATTAGCTTTCTCTTACATTATTTCTTTTTTATAATTTCTAGTTTGGAGTTGTTAAAATAAAATAAAATTTAATTTTTCTTGAAAAAGTGGGGGAAAACAGTCCCTAGTTTCCCCCACCTAGTCGCCGCCACTGGTCTGCTTAACTCCATTTATTCAAGATTACTCGAGGTGAGAATGGCAAGTTTAAAAAATAGGTAAAACTAACCCAAGAAGCATATAATATCTTAAAATTTGAAAAAGTAATATTATACAATATTTTTCTCAATATTGAATCAGTGTAAAATGTAATAATTTTGAAATATCATATAATATTTTTCATACTATTGTTCAATGTTATATAATACTATATAATAATATGCAATATTGAAAAGGACTATACAGTATTGAATAATAATACAAAATATACTGAATGTATAATTTTTTTGTCACGTACCACTTCCATCAAGATTTAAACCCGCGCCCACGGATTGACTATCAAGTATGTTACCCAATTGACTAGCGAGATCACGAATGACATGCGTAAATGATGGTAGGGCACTGTGAATAAAAGAATTCGGATCTCGAAAAAATATTATGTACATTCTCATCTAATTCTGAATAGTCTTTTTAATCAAATTATGTTTTCGTTTCAGTAAAAATGTAATTTGAAGTCAAGAAGGAAGCAATTTTCGCTCTTAACTAAGATATTTTATTGGAATAAATTCACATAGCTAGGTTCAAAAGTATGAAATATCTTTATCTTTTTTAGGGTTTATTTTGGTTTATGAACAAAAACTTTCAGCAGTATGTAATTTATAAAATAGATTTTTCTGTAAAATATTGCGTTTATCGTAGGTCCTTAAAGATTGTCTAATAGAATAATTTGGAGAAGGAGGGTTAATTTTTTTATTCCTCTTTCTATGTATTATGAGACACCTTTAACATGTGTCATATTTTTACAGTATTGAAATCCAATAAAAGATTCAGAAAGACAAATCATATGAACGTTTTACTAAATTTTCATATACATCGAACTATGTCGACAAACGTAGAATTTATAATATTGTTTTCATTGTATTCTACAGTATGCTGTCATCAGTTGATGACAAAAATAACTTCATATTAGAAAGAAATTTCTATTTTAATTTCGAAAAGTTGCTCCTTTCCTTCAAAATTTTAAAATGTTTAATTTTTTTTATTCCTCTTTCAGTGTATTGCGAGTTACCTTTAAGATTTATAATAATTTCGTCATATTGAAACTCAAATGCTTGATTTTCAATATGAAGTACTCGTTTTTATAATAGTGAATAACGTCAATCAACATATTATTTATAATATCGTTTGCATTGTATTGTATAGTATGATATATTATTCAGCCTCTTAAAGAAAAATTGTTCCTGCTGAGTTTTTAAAATAAAACCTCAAATCAAATCATATCCTGACTTAAAATGAATATTTTTATAAAAGGCATTGTTTTTATATTATTTATGAAGATTTAGTATCTCGGAAACATTATTACGTATTATACAATATTTTGTTACGATATTCGGTGTTCATAATAATGTATAACATTGTCCAAATATTTTATACCATTTCTGTACTACTGGGGAAGGTGTACGGTACATCTCTTGCCAAGCTAGCGCCAGAATCTAACCAATCCAAACTCGCCAAAGGTCCGCTATCTTTTATAGCTGTAAGAAAGCGCAGATTTTAATGATCGTCCTTGAAAAAATTGTTGAAATTAGACAAAAATTTATGAATTTTGCTATAATTTTTTCTAATTTAAGGGAAATTCGAAAACAACTGATGTCTTAAAAACAGAAAATTTGTACGGCAAGAATATAGTTTTTTTCCCCCAAAATATGGTGAGTTATTCAACCCAAAAAATCGTAGAAGTTTTTTCACAGAATATCACAGAGATATATCATAATATCCGGAAATATATATCATAATATCCTTAAAAAATTTTGAAAATTATGAAATTTTGCTAAAATTGAAACGAATTTAGGTAAAGTTAATGAAAAAATTATACATTAAAACAAAAAATTTATTATTGAGAGAATATGACAATAAAGCTTCCAACACAAATTTAAGAAATTTTCCTCTAATGCAAATGAATTACGGGAATGCAAGAACACTTTTTGTCTAAAAATAGAAAATTCTTATTGACAAAATATTATTATTATGTACAAAGTGTGAGGCACCCGCCTCCCAAACCGCCCCGGACTGCTGCAACTGATAAAATAAACGTGTAATTATTCTAGAGAAAATACCACATTAATATCAGATAATAGACAAAAAATAGTTAAATTCTTATTGGTGAAATATAACAATAATACCGGAATGAATAAAAAAATTGCGAAAATGTAATGAATAAATTTGTCATTAATACAAAATTTTTCTGAGAGAATATTAGAAATGAAAAGAGAGGGTCATAGAAAAATCATTTAAAACAGCGATAAAAATATCAGATAAGAACTAACCTCATTTTGAAGAAAGTTTTTAAAAAGTGGAAAGCAACCAAATAGAATGGGGGAAAAGCAACCATTACCCCCTAACGCACGAAGACATATAGCTAGAAATATTTCAACAGGCCCCTTTTCGCTTCTAAAGCTGGGATTTAGGGCTGCTATAGAGATCCCTCTGATTACCACATTTGGCGATTTATTGCCTAAAACAAATTCAAGTTTGGCGCTGTACTATACATTCTAGTTGGACCAAATTATGTTTCAAAACTTTTTTATAGTGATTTAAATGAATGAAGAATTTGCAAAATTTAAAAAATCTATTTACGCTTTTATATAAAACTTCATGAACCATCGTTTTATTTCTGTAAACATCGCTGTAGCATATAAAAAAAATTTATCTTATGAAATACTTTGACACAATATGCAATATTTCTTTAAAATTTTTGTAGACTCTATATCTTGAGCTATTACCGTTAAAAACAATTGCTATAATTATGATTGTTGTTATTATTGTGTACTGTTATAATAATTTCCATGTTATGAATCTTTTATCAATAAAATTCCATGTCATCTAAGTTAATACAGAAATACCTTTGTAAATTATGAATAATACATTCGTTATTGTATTGTAGACTATCTAATAAACCGGCGTTGATAGGGTTCCATATTTATCATATGCCAGCTTGCGTTTCTTCACCCCAACAAATACTGTCACATACTTTCCGCAAAAAACGTAAATCTTCGTTGAATCCTTTCTTGCTGAATTAAAAATCTAGAATAAAAACGCCAGAAGTATGAAAAAAACTTTTATTTTAAATTATTAAACAATATACCATATAATAACTAACGCAACTTTACATTGAATCATTATACTATACAGAATTTACCCGCTTTTGCTGATTAAAAATATAGTCTTAAAAATATTTCTAACGAACGAAATATTCCCAAACATATGCGATGCAAAATAAAACATCAAAACAAAAAGAGAGAGAGAAAGAAAATAGAGGAATGATTTTTTCCGCTGTTTAATAAATTAAAATACGGAATCATAATACATCGTCTAGAGCGACGTAATCATTTCCAGAAGAAGTGCGTTTCCGAAAACTTTAAAAGGTCGTTGAAAATATCAGTGAAATTACACAGCAGCTTCAAATTACTTATATTCACCTGAAATTGCAATGCCACTTTCTATACACTTGATATGCAAACCTTTATCAGTATAAAATGATCCAACACTCTAAAAGTACTAAGTAAACTCATTAGCCTGTGAAAATTTCAGGACGCAGCAGAAAATAGACTTTCTTTCCATCCGCGAAAATCGCAGGATAGGATGAGAAAAAATCTCAGCCTTAAACAAAAAAATTGGATGCCACAATGTAAATACTTCGAATGTGTACTTCGTGGATGAGTACAAGCCAGACCTTCTCTTACTAGAAGAAACAAAAATTAAGCATAATTTTAACCCTTTTCTCCCCAACTATACCTTCGATAGATAGGATGGTCCCCAAAATCCCCTGATCCTCTGATCATAATTCCGTCATAATTGAATTTGATCTCAATATCATCTCTATAATTTTAAATAGACGTAAAATTACTACTAACTGGTAAAACTTTAAAAATAACTTAAATTCTAACGTTAAATATGCCCTCCCTAATATCTCAAACCCCATTGAAATTGAAACTCAAATTAACAAAATAATGACTGATATACTAAATGCCTATCATAATAGCTCTAGGCCTCTAAAACCAAATGAAGAACTATACCTTCCACCCCACATCAGCGATCTTAAAACTGAAAGAAACCGTAGTAAGAAGGTCTGGCAAAGGTCCAGAGATTCTGTTTCTAAAAATATTTACAACATCGCACAGGCCAGGTTTCGAGCAGCAGTTACGGATTTTAATCAGATCTCCTATACAAATGAAATTGAACAGCTGAACGTTTATCATGGCTCCCTCTGGCGGAGAACCAAATGTTTAAAAACTAAATGATCAAATATCCCTCAGCTTAAAGTCCCTAATAATAATCTCCCAGCCCACACTAATCCTGAAAACGCAGAAATGCTTGCCAATCATTTTGAAATACAATTCATCCCAAATTATATTAGTGAATACTGAAATTACTGTCACAAAATCCATCACAAACTTTAATTCTAATATCTCTTCTAACAAATATACAAATGTTAAACCCTCTGAAATTACTGACTACCTCAAAAAAATATAAATTAATAAAACCCCTGGAGTCGACG
The DNA here is from genome assembly GCA_013235015.1 of Araneus ventricosus. Taxonomy (NCBI): domain Eukaryota; kingdom Metazoa; phylum Arthropoda; class Arachnida; order Araneae; family Araneidae; genus Araneus; species Araneus ventricosus. Next base: position 289,251 of record BGPR01000593.1, read on the forward strand.
GAATTTCTAATAAAATGCTTAAAAATCTCCCCCTCAAAATTATTTTAAAATTAATCAATATTTATAATTATCTTTTCAAATTTAATTATTTCCCCAATTGCTGGAAAACTGCTAGAATTTTACCTATCCTCAAACCTGGCAAGGATCCCTCACATGCTGTCAGCCATAGACCAATTTCACTCTTACCGACACTTAGTAAACTCGGAAAAAAATTAATCCTTAATAGATACATGAAACATGCGAACAAAATCAAAATTCCTATTCCACAGCAATTTAGCTTTACTGCCCAACTCTCGACAACGCACCAACTCCTCCGAGTTATTGAACATATTCATGCAGGTAAAACCATTCATTTAGCCACAGCGGCAATTTTCCTTGATATTGCCAAAGTTTTTGATAAAGTCTGGATAAAAGGCCTCATTCATAAACTAATTGCGTACCACTTTCCGTCCTACATTATCAAAATAATCTGCTCTTATCTTCAAGACAGATATTTCATTGTTTTGGTTAAAGACACTGACTCCTTTCTCAGGAAATTAAATACAGGCGTGCCACAGGGCGGAATTTTGGCACCTTACATTTTCATTCTTTTCATGAACGATATTCCCCAACAAAGAAATATTTCACTCAGTCTATATACTAACGACACTGCAATCCTTGCGCAGGGAAAAACCCCTGATCAAACGTTAACCCCCCTTCAAAATTACATTGTAAAGCTCGAGGCCTGGCTTACTCGATGGAAAATCCAACTCAACGTAGATAAAACTGAAGCGATTGTATTTTTCAAAAATTCTAATAATTGGCCAAATTTAAATATCTACAACACCCCCATTAACTGGAAAAATGAAATTAAATATCTTGGCGTCATCATTGATAAGAACGTTAACTTTCATTCGCATATTAATCATACTAGAGAAAAATTCAATAAAGCTTTTCGTGCTCAATACTCACTAATTTGCAGGAACTCTGGACTTTCTCTTGACAATAAACTGCTCATCTACCTTGCCTATCTCCGCCCAGTTATCACCTATGCAAGCCCAATCTGGGCCAGCGCTGCTAAAACCAATCTCCATAAACTTGAGACCTTAGAAAATAAATCGATCAGGATGATAGCCAAAGCACATTGGTACCAACGAACTGCTGAAGTTAGACATGTTTTTTAAAATCCCCTCCCTTAAACAATTCATCCAAACTGTCAACCAAATTTTATACCTCCCTTCCCTCTATTGCAAACCACGAAAAATCCAAAATTCCAAATTACGACATATCTGATAACAATAACCGCAAAAGACCACGTTTTACCATCAACTTGGTTGACACCTAGCATTCCCCCCGAGTCTTTTCACTCGCCGTGCTTCCCTTTTCCGCCTCCCCACTCTTTTATGTCATTTCTTATTCAATGATAAATCCTTAAATATTTTTATTTTTATCCCTATTGTCAAATCCTCTTTCCTACCTTGATTTAATAATTTTATTCCTTTAAATCCTTAACTTATTCTTTGAATCTCTTAAATTTTTTTTGGTACATGCATTTTCAATCAGGTTTATTTACCATCTTCACTCAAGTCATATCTGTTGGATTTATGGGTGGTGGGGCCTGCGGCCCTAATGAACCATAAGTAATATTATCACTATCGCTAATGTAAATAACAACCTTCCGTATATTGTCATCTATCCTAAGTTCCATAAACAGTCTATTAAATTTAGAAACATTACTTGCGGTACGAACACCCATCTTCTCGAAAACTAAGCAAAAAATATAAACCTACTCCACCAGTTCTCGACACAAACAGCCTATAATACACTCTTCTAAAAATAGCTATAGCCACAATAATATAAATGATATTTCTGTAGTAACGTCTAATCTTAATTTTATTAATAAAAGAATTATTAATGGAGACTATTGAAACAGTTAAAAATTGCTATTTTAACAGTAATAGACAAAGAAGTATTAATATTTTGGGGGATTATTTTTCCCCAAGTCGTATTATTCATATATACTTCTATAAAAGTAAAGAACTACCTAAATTTTTAAGGAATAGTGCATACTGTGTCAGCAGTATTAGTTTATATGATTAGCAATTCGAAAATCTACGAGAATTATACGATGAGAAGGAAATATTTTTATTGCATATAAAAAACATAAATAAACTTTTTAAACGTTAGAAATTTCTCACGAATTTGAATCGTTTTTCATATAACTTTGGAAAATCGTGTAAAAATCAGCTTTTCTAATCCCAAGGAATCAAAGGTGTTAAAAAATGAGGGCGCTGCGATCGCCTGTCAAACTGACTAGAGAAACCTGTTCCTGATACATACTTGGAGCAGGTCGTCCGTTTCGGTTTGCAACCTCATCATCAAGTCTATATCTACAAGTCCAGAATTCATGTCGGGATACATAATGCATGTCGGAATGCAAATGAAATCATACTCAAATGCAAGATGTTATCGATTGCGTTATTTAGCTTCATCTAGCGTCTGTACACTGCATTTCCTAAATCATATATATAGAAAGACAGATGATTATATTAGTTACCTCCACCAACTCTTAAAATTTTGGCACATAAGAAAATGCAGCAGAGTAAAGTTACGAAGTATAGGTTAATATTAACCGTCACTTAAAAAAAACATTCTGCTAAATTTTTTACCACTAGTTTCTTTAAAATAATTTTTTTAAAAAAATACATAAAGTTAGTTCCCTTGGACATCACTGTACACTTAAAAAAGGTCGGCAAAATTAGCTCTGGCCAATTCTGATTATAGCAGTTTGCGATATCTTGCTTTAAACTATTCTATTGGTATTAAAGCAGCATTAAAATGTTTCATAGATTTGAAAGCAGTAAGATCACGCATGCGCAGAAATGGCAAGTAAGAGGCCAGACGAGATAATTACATACACCACAGAGAAAAAGAATCAGAGGTCTCACTCCGCAATTTGATCAGCGCCCCCACTCGCCATCCAAGGGAACTAACCACATCGATATCCGCCGCCGTTACAAACGAAACTCCAAGGTCGCCGCCATGTTAGCTGTGTTGTGTTCGATGTCGATCTTAAGAACAAGTAAGTTTAATACATGTTTCCTAACTTACAATCAAAGTCGATTTAGGTTAAGCAAAAATTTGTGTAACATTTTGTTTCACTTTTATAAATAAAATAATGAAGTTTATATTTTGGTGCAATATCCGTTGTCTAAAACTTCTCATCCTAATGGAATAATACTGTTGACGCAGTATGCAATGTAGGAAAAATGGATGCATTCCTGTATTTTTATAGATTTATATTGCTTCTTAATAATATGACCTGGGAATAAAAACAACCTTAATAACTATCAATCCTTCTTTGACTATTGCTGTGAAAATATTTATTGTTGACTTTTATAATAATTTCCACGAGCTAATTCTTTTATCAGTCAAGTTGAAATTATATTTGAGCTTCTATGTTAATATAAATACCGCAGTATATTACAAATTATGTACTTAACAATACATTCATAACTATATTGTAGAAATTAGGATAAAGTTTCCTAGCATCTTCAGATTATTTTGCTTTTGAGTTGTTTTGTGTTAAGGAATTTTACAACATGAAAATTGTTATTCTTTGTGCTGAAAGTTAAAGTAATTTTGGGTTGTGTATTAAGTATTCTTAGTTATATCTTACACAAATCTTCCTAATTTAAAAACGATCTGTTGTGAAATGCTATTAGATGTTACAGCTGACTAAAAATATTTGTAGTCTAGTTAATGTTACACTATTTTATTATTACAATATTATATTGTAGATGCTTCAGTTTTGGCCACATTAAGAGAAAATTTGAATTTTCACAGTGGATGACTGGCTAAAGCTTTTTAAGTCATACTTACCTTGTTCTTTAGTAAATTTTCTTGCCTTTCTGTTAATTATAAAATCTTTCTCTGAAAAAATTTATATTTTGAGTTATGAATACTTAAATAATTTATCCCAATTTGTACCAGTTTTGCCCACCTTGCACCTGTTTTGGCCACTTCTATGCACCAGTTTTGGCCATATTAATATCATACTATATAACAGGAAACAATGAATATTAAGCAAAAATAAAGCATTTTTATGCAGTATGTATTTTATTACATTATTTTCATATTTTACATTATTTACATATTTTTCCACTTTTTTTTATTGAATTTGTAGAAAAGTAAAATAAAATGTTCATTAGTTGATTTTAGCTGTAAGTTTGATTTAAAGAGGCAGGAAGCAGAAAACAAACATTTAACTTGGTTGGTAATATACATGTTGTATAATACTTGCATAAAAATTTGTTTTTTTAAGGGTGGGTGGGTAAATTTTTATGCAAATACTTAAAGCATGCCTTTAGAAAATTTTAAAAATTAAGTTTCATCTGTATCAGTATTGTACACCTGTTTGGGATTATCTAAAACACTCGTTTCTTCACCTAAGAGCTCTTCGACTCCTTAAACCAAGTTCTGCTTTTGTCATCTATGATATTTGCCTGTGTTTTATTAAAAATCTCTGCCTTATAACTAATTCTAGGATGCTATTATATAAAAGGATTATATCACTTTCTGCCTGGCCTTCCATTTTGAAACTGACATTCTATTTTACTGGCCTGGATATCTTTTGAATAGATCAAGAAGTTTATCTTTGACAACTGTAAATCCCATTCTTGCAATTCCCAAAATCTATTCTTTCAACTGATTTTTCACCTCAATTCTTTAATACAGCATGACAATTACCATGCCCACCATAGCCGGAAAATGATGCCCTCCCCTGTAATTATGCGATGCAAGGTGGAATGAGGCATGCCATAAACTTTGCTAATCTTTACTGCAGGCTTTCCATTTTGATTGTCTTTAATTGTATTTCAAACTTTAGTTGGAGAGTAGCAAAATCTTTTGATGGAAATATCACCTGACTTCTTATATTGAAATTGGAATTTTTGCCATGTAAAATCTAAACAAAACTAAATTAGTTACTTTTATTTTATCCTGATATTCTTAAAAGTATTTTATGAGTAAAAACATAATATAAAAAACAAACCATGTGTGGCCAAAAGTGGTACAACACTTGTATTATATATTATTATAATGTTACATCAATTTATTTGCTGCTATAAGTATGTATATATTATAAATAAATCAGTACCTTTATATAACATCTTCTATTTGCAAATTTAAATTCCATTGTAAGAAGATATTTCTTATTAATTTTTATTAATAATGTAGAGATTTTCCAGTCGAAAATTTCATACTCTTTTGTATAAATAAAAAAAGAGAAAGCTTTTCTGATAAGCACACATCTTAGCTAATATTTTATTTAGAATATCAAAATATTTTGATCTATTTTAATTATCACAACTTGACTCAAGAAAGTTAATTTTATTGTTAATGACTTAGAATTCTAATTATTAGTCTTGGTTAGAGACCTTGTTAAGTGAATATTTTATTCATAATAATGCATGATAATTGAGTAGTGTTTTTTATATAAAGAAATTTATGTTATAGAAAATGGAATTCTAGTGGAATTTTATTTGTCCTTTCAGGCAGTTCGAGATTTTTGTAGCTGCCGATTCTACAGGATGACGAAGTTGGACAGGAGTTTTAAGTCCTGGTAGGAGCCACTCTAGGAAAGAAGGGACATTCTATTACGTTCCCCTCCAGCTATTGACTGGGGCCGCAGTGGCCTAGTGGCAAGGTCTCGACCTCGGGACCAGTGGGTCGCAGGCCCGAAACCCGATTCCATCGAAGATTTGCCGTGTATGGGACCTGTTGCACGCTAAATCATACGCAGTGTCCAAACGCCCTCCCGTTGGTGTTGCGCCGAAGTTTTGAGAGGGGGTGCCAGCTCAGGTGTCGTCCTCGTCATCTGACTGTGGTTCAAAATTACGAGGTCCATCCCTAAATAGCCCTCGTGTTGCTTCAAAACGAGATGCTAATATAACCTAACCTAATCCAGCTATTGATCTTTTTAAAAAATTACACTCCCTTATATTGAATATTTTTATACTATATATAACAAATAAATCTGGTTTCTAGGCAGTGTTTGTTAGAAATGTTATGTATTAGCATTCCAGCTATTGATTTTTTTTAAAAATTACACTCCCTTATCTTGAATATTTTTATACTATATATAACAAAAATCTTGTTTCTAGGCAGTGTTTGTTAGCAATGTTATGTATTAACAATGTTGTGTACTTTATTATGCTTCTTCAATAAAATTGTGACATTATATTTTGGGTTTTTCTGCATTTATTTGTATTATAACATCTTGTTACAAAAATCAATGAATGTATTTAATTTGTTTTCTAGGTTGAAAAATTTAATGTGTATTGTTGAAAAAATAATTTGTTGAAGTTTAATATATTCTAAAAGAGATGGTATAATATTAACTTAATCAAAAAATTTATTATCCTGCAGTTTTTTAAAAAATTGAATTTTCTTTATGAAAATAACATTCTATTAGTTTTTAAATCTTGGAACAAGAATGAATGTGAATTTATTGTTGAATTTTTGAAGTATTCTGAAAGTATAATATTAATTAAAACAACAAATTTAGTTTCCTATAGAGTTTAAGGAAAGCACAAGTGAATTTCCTTTATGGAAATTACATTTTATCAATATTCGTATCTTGGAAAAATGAATGTGAATTTCTTAAAGTAATTTTTCATTGAAGTTTTAACATGCTCCAAAAGAGATGGTATAATATTAGCTAAATTAATAAAAATTAATTTCCTGTTGGTTTAAAAACATTTTATGATCTGAAAGAATTTTTCTTGAAAAAGAATAAAGGAAATTATTAATATGAAAAATAGTTTAACTTCTCAAATTATTTATCCACTGGTTATTAATGATTGCTACCCTTCAAATAGGCAATTCAACTTTTTTTTAATGTTTTGAATGATGTTTAATATTTACTTTTAATTTCTGTATTAAAGAAAAGGCTAATTTAATGAGAAAAAAAAAGTTTTATGATTAGAATAATTATATAAACAATAATAAACGACATTATTATTAAAACAATGTCAAATTAACAATATATATATATATATATATATATAAAATAAGCTATTCTTAAATTTAATTATCGTTGAAAAACGAGTTAAATATCGAATAAATGCCTATTTATTGTTTACATCGTTGTCATGACAAAAGGGATTGGTTTTGTTTACAGTCGCGTCGCAGTGACGTCACGCTGACGTATTCTTGTTAGTTCCCTAGTCTGCCACAGATGGCGAACTGTCTATGTGAGATGTAATGTTAAAAAAGTTGCCATTGAGGTCTATGGGAGTGAGACCTCTGATTCTTTTTCTCTGTGACATACACCTTCTCATCTTGTATTGACTAATTGCTACATATCGACCTGCATCTACCCTTGCAATTTTCTTAGGCTGTGGCGCTATCTAAAGCCCTGAATACGTCTCTGAGAGACGTATTCAGGGCTTTAGCGCTATCATGTTTGGAAAACAAAACCAACTGCAAATAGCTCACTTACATACTACTACATAGATAGATTGTAACTGGTTCAATCCGTAGATATTAAAGTATTTTATTTTTTTTAAAAAAATGAAGATGGTATAGTCGAACCAGTAATAACACGCATGCGCAGAAACTTCAAAGAGAATGGCAAGTACTTTTCCTGATGGGATAATTGCATTCTATTTTTTTCATCTTATATTTAGGCTATATGTAGTTATTGTGTAATAGCAACTCAATTTCCTCTGCATTAACCTTAGACTGCAGAGCCGTCATTTTTGGAAAACGAAACTAACCTCAAGGGGCCGGAAAATGAGACCAATCCCTACTGTTGTGACAACTCTATAAACAAGAAGTAGGAACTTTATTTTTTATCTGATTTTTTGCAAAAATTATTACATTAATATTTTCCTTTGATATATAATTTACAGCCCAAATCATATAATCAATTTAAAATAACATTTTTTCGTGGTTAGCATTATTTTTTTATTTAATATAAAATTTAAAGTAAATTTGGAACATCAAGAAAACCCAATAGAATTAATTCGACTGTATACATGGTACAAAATTTAAAGCATCTGTATGAATAATTTAAGAATTAAAATTATCTTCAATTAAAATACTATTTCCTCTTTTTTAAGGAAAGTTATTTTGTAATTTTTTTTTTTAAATTTCGCAAGAAATTATCATTATTATTTTTAATAAATTGATATTGAACTATCTCTTACAAAATTTTTTAATACATCAGCAATACATTAACTTTTAACTAATTCATACTCATTTTAATTCCAGATACAAAATAAAAATAAATTGGATGTTATTTCAATAGAACAAACTCATTGGTGAAGTCAATTATTTTTCTGAATTTTTTCAACCTTAAACACAAATTAAACATACCAAAACAAATTAAACGTAAAATCCCATACGAAAGCAAGATTTTATAATAAATCCTAATTGCTCATAATAATATCATATTTTTTCTTTAACACGCGATGACGCTTTTTCTCTGTGCCCCACGCCATGTAAAATGTAAAAAATACCCAATTACCTTTAGTTGAAATGAGTCAAATCTATGCTATCTGCCTTTAAGGTCACCTTAAACAGACGGATTGTGTTGCAAGAAAAAATACTTTATTTTTTTTTATCGAAATTGAGCTTATGGGATGTCTGACACCCCCTTGCGCGTCCTCGCGTCAGATTTCTTTGTTGAATTGATTGATCGTATTAGGGACAGGGAAATAATTTTTTTCTCGCTATTTAAGCTTTATTGAGAAAATATTTGGATTCGAGAATATTCCATATTTTTAAAATGGAGAATTTTGCCGATACAAGTCTTTGAAACTGGATAATAGTGTAAATAAAAATCTCAAGAGATTGATGTAAAAGTCTGTCTGTACGTAATGTAATTGTATTCAGGTGGTACATGTCTTATCCACTTTCACAAAAACAATTGGAGGAAAAATTTAAAATTATTGAAACTATTCTGAAAAATAAAAGCGTATTACGCCCTAAATTTATTGGATCTAAAGGTAAAATCCGTCAGAATTGTTATTTGGATTACTAAAAATATGGTTTCCTCTGTACCTAAGAATATTAGAAACAATATTTTTCTATCCAAATTGTATAAAGATTATAATATTGATAATTCTTTACAATAAAAAATGTTGAAAACATGTGTGTAAGAAATATACTTTTCTTATGTGTTCGTAATGCGTTGAATAATCTAATGTATTATTATATTATTCAACATAATAATATAATAACATTCATTATACAAGAACAAATTTTTCGTCTAAAGATTTGTTCTTGTATAATGAGAACTGTTTGCACGAAACATTTGGAGCAGATATAACATAAATATGTTGCTAGTTTTGCTTAAATAGCGAAATAAGTAATTGGGGTGTCGCACACCCCATTGCGCGTCTTCGTGTTACTTTTCGTAGCGCGCCCCCTCTCGGATTAAGAAGTATATTAATTTACAAAACACAAGAAATACAAAAATATTCGGATCTTAAGAAGTTTCTGCATGATATATGAAGCTAATTTGAAATGTACAGTAAATAAAAAGGCGACGAACGGTCAAGAGATGCAATCTATAGTTAATGTTAAGTTTAAGGTGCGCAGCCGTTTCTGCACACTTTGGATCACCGATTCATAGCCGCCAAGAGGAACACGGTTTAGCTATGTGTTTACATTTTTTTGGTTGAGCATTGATGTTCTCATTTTGGAATTTAAAAAAAAGTTAGTTCCTAATATTCAACGAACAAACGTAGATACTATTTTCCCGCTTTGCTAAAAGCGAAGCAGTTGATATTTTTTAAGTTTAAAAAATTTGCCCGGATCGCGTGTGGAATATAACAATAAAATGTTCACTGCTCATTGAAAACAAATATTCTCACATAGCCAAACCATCTTGCCTTTGGTGACAAAAAGTTGGCGATGCAAAGTGGAGAGGAACGGCTGCGTTCCTTAAACTTAAATTTTACCGCAATCTCTCCCTTATAACAATATTCGTCCTTCAATATTAATTCATCCTAATGCTTTGACTATTGATGTTTAAGTTCTAAGTATGCTTTGGTTGAATTAATAGCCTTTTCTTCACGTTAACTTCAGAAGTCTTCCTTATGAACGTAATCTTAATATTGCCACCCAAAGCAATCTCACCAACGTTCACTGTGGCTTGGCGGGCAGAGCTCTGGACTACGAAACCGGCCGTCCGTGGTTCGAGTCCCGGCCATGGCAGTCTATCGAAGGACTTGGATTTTTAATTTAAAATGTTATTTAGTGTTTGTTCAGGTTCTGGAAAATTCTAGATATTTCTTTAAACATGTTTGGTGGATGTTTCTCGAATATTCTATGTGTGTATAAATACTGAGTCCCATCAGTAATGGGGGTTGTTCTCTGTCTTATGATGTTACGAGTTGCTTTGACTCTAATAAATCTGTCTGTTTATACTAAGCGTATCCTGTAAATTCTTCCGATCATCGTGACAGATTTGGTGGAGGCGCCGGGTAATACTCTTGCAAAGGTGGATAATAGTAACGACCTTCGTCGAAGCCTTCGTTTAAGAGGAATACCTCCTGAATTTGGACTGTATTTGCCTGATAGCAGACAGAAAACAAAGATGGCGGACGAAACTAAGCCAATAGTTATGTCTCTTAACCACCACCAGCCAAGGAGCCCATCAACCTTCCGAGGAGAGACAGGGGAAGACCCTGCGAAATGGCTTACATAATATGACAGGGTGGCAAAATTCAACAAATGGGATGAGATGATGTGCCTGGCCAATGTTTATTTCTTCCTCGATGGTACGGCAAAACAGTGGTACATAAACAATGAAGACATAGTGGGTTCCTGGGACGTATTTAAAACTGAACTAAGTGGATTGTTTGGAGAACGTCAAAAATATACCAGAAAGGCAGAAGAACAATTGAAGCACAGAGCACAACTCTCTGGAGAGAGTACGCAGGCTTATATCCAGAGTGTCTTGGGACTTTGCCGGGAAGTTAATCCCTCAATGCCCGAGGGCGAAAAAGTTTCGCACCTGATGAAAGGTATTGCTGAAGACATTTATCAGGCACTGTTGGCCAAAGACATTGCCACTACAGCTGCTTTCATTAAATGGTGCAACTACATAGAGGATATGAGGCAGAAGAGAGTTGGTCGGCGAAAGTTTGAGAGACTCCCAAACGTCGTTCCAGTGGCAGCTGTGGAAGACGAACCGGATTTAGTGTCCCTTATTCGCAAAATTGTAAGAGAGGAAGTACATCGGTTGACCGCCCGAACTGAGGAACCTCCCTTCGCCCATGCGCAGTCGCTAGAAGAGACAGTCCAAGATGAAGTTGAGAGGGCCTTGGCACCTGTCTCGGTGAAACCAACAGAAACCCGACGACGACCAACATATGCCACCGTGACAAGCAGATCTGAAGCTCCTGTTCAGAGGTCACCAGTACAGACAAGGAAAACTGATGTTTGGAGAACGGCCGACAATAGACCAGTTTTTTTCCATTGTGGACGTCCTGGGCATGTTGTGCGCTATTGCAGAGAGAGGAAAGCTGTTTTTGACAGTTATCGATCCCGCCCACAAAATTTCAATGAAGTAGAGGCTGACGACGATTTCCGACGACCAAACTTCATTCGCAGACCTACGCCTAGTCCTACTCGCGGCCGATCTCCAACACGCCGCTTCAGATCGCCATCACCATATCGCCGATCCAGCCAGTCTCCCAGTCGTAGAACTGAGGGAAACTGAACGGAGCGACCTTCCAAGGAGGTAAGGCCGAATTTGATGAAAATCCTCCGTCAGCAGCGAAGATGACCGGTAATCACCTGGAGGTTAAAGTAGATAATAAGCCGATACGTGCTCTTGTGTATTCGGGAGCCTCATTTTCTATTATCTCAGATAGGTATCGTCGCTATTTGAAGAAAGTTATGTTTTCTGAAACCAAGAACGTTGTATTCAAAGTCGCTAATGGAAGTTTTGTTCGGCCGATGGGAAAATGTATGTTGCGCGTCATTATAAATAGCCGAGAGCTGCTGTTTGAATTCGTGATTTTGCGGCATTGTAGTCATGACGTAATCCTTGGATGGGACTTTCTAGAAGCCTTTCAAGCTGTAATAGACTGTGGCCGAAGTGAACTATTTTTGGAAGACGTCTGCCAAGAACCCTCAACCCTGGATTCGTGGAAACTATACGCTATAGAGGACTGCACACTTGAGTCCCGTTCTTTGAGTATAATAGCAGTATCAGGCTGTCAAGTCGGAAGAAACCTAAATGTTGTGGTAGAAGGAAACAAAAATTTGCTCTTCGAACGTAATATTGCCATACCATCCATATTAACTTCATACAACAGTAGTGAAAGTGAGATATGGGTTACCAACATGCAGTCGGAAAAACGAGTTATCCTTAAGGGAATATGCGTAGGTCGAGCTGAGTTACTAGATGAAAGACATTTATGTGCGATAACTGATACGTCAAATCACATGGATGCATTAACGGAAACAACGAAATTCTGTATAGAGTATTCCCTAATGATATCTCCTGATTTAAGTAACGAACAAAAAGGCAAGCTAGAAGAACTGCTCCGAACCTTTTCTGGAGTTTTCGTGAATACTGATAAGTCGACAGCCGCACGAACGAATCTAAAACACCGGATAAATACTGGCGATTATGCACCGGTCAAGCAAAAGGCCTACCGAGTTTCACCAACCGAAAGACGTATCATTCGGCAAGAAGTCGACAAAATGCTTGATAAAGGTATCATCCAGCCATCTGAAAGTCCCTGGTCATCACCCGTGGTGCTTGTGAGAAAAAAAGACGGAAGTTGGCGTTTTTGCGTAGATTACCGTAAGCTCAATACCATCACGACGAAAGATGTCTATCCCCTACCCCGTATTGACGATACGCTGAACTCTCTGATGGGCGCTCAGTTCTTCTCCTCTATGGACCTCCGCTCTGGTTACTGGCAGATAGAGGTGGACGAAGCGGACCGCGAAAAGACAGCATTTGTTACCCCAGAAGGCTTGTACGAATTTAAAGTCATGCCGTTTGGGCTCTGCACCTGCGACCTTCGAGAGAATGATGGACAATTTGCTACGCCATTTGAAATGGACCATGTGTCTTTGCTACCTGGATGACACAATAGTGTTCTCGGAAACTTTTAAAGACCATATTAGCCGATTACGGACAGTTCTGAAATGCATTCAAGAAGCTGGCCTTGTGCTTAATCCAAAGAAGTGCCTTTTTGCAGCCCGAGAAGTAAAAATACTCGGCCATCTTGTATCACGGAATGGCGTTCGACCAGATCCTGACAAAGTGAGAGCCGTAAGAAATTTTCCAACTCCAAAGAATGTGCGTGATATACGAAGCTTTCTTGGACTTTGCTCATATTTCCGAAGGTTTATAAACGGTTTTGTTATCTCGCCGAACCTTTGTAATTGTTGCTAAAACATGATGCTATTATTCTGGGTGGAGGAGGCAGAAGCTTTGATAATGTGGCGGCAGCGCTTACTTGATCCAGTATTAGGATTGTACGACGAAAAACTCTCTACAGAAATTAACTGATGCCAGTGGTTATGGTATTGGTCCTGGTACAAATTCAGAAGGAAGACGAAACGTTATACATACCCCCTGAACTTTGAAAAGGCCGAAAAAAAATTACTCACTACTGAAAGGAAATGTTTGGCAGTTGATGGGCTATCAAACAAATTTAGACCATACCTATTTAAAGACATTTTACGATTGTGACGACCACCATTCACTATGTTGGCCATGAGTCTGAAGGATCCGCGGAGAGAGACTTAAGTTGATGGCACTTGACTCAAGAGCATGATTTTCTGTAATGTACAAAACCCAAAAGCATAAAGATGCCGACACTCTCGAGAAATCCAGTGGATGAAGACATTGGAACATCAGATCTGAAGTCTTAGCCATACAATGAATATGAACCTTGCTATCGAACAAAAGAAAGACCAATCTACAAAAAATAAACCTTGCAAAGACCTTCTACCTACAGATGAGGATGAATTAAATTAATTGACGGAATCTATACAGGGAAAAACTTGATCCAACTGGAAAAATGGCTACCCGTTATTCCCAAATATTTACGGAAAGACGTACTAAGCTATCTATGAGTCGCTCCATGCAGGCCATCTTGCCTGCGAAACTTATGATAGAATCGCAAAAGATTTTATTAATAGATGAAATGAACATCGTTAGATATGTCATGTAATGCACGATTGCTAGAGAAGAAAATCATTCTCAACGACTCACCTGGGTGCCTAGTTTATTCCCCCAGCTATGGCAATACCTTCCATCGCATTGGGGTTGATCTTCCGTGCGATTTCAAAATATGCTGAGGAAACAAATGACTCATATGTGTAAGATACCATTCACCGTTTTGCGACAACAAAAGCTTTTACCAATGTGTAAGTAGAAGTGAGCGAAGCTTCTGCTTGAGGAAATACTCTGTGACATGGAGCTCTCGAGATAGTTATATCGGGGAACCGTCTTCCAATCCAGACTTGAGGATCACCGTATGAGACAGCAGTACCAACCGCAAAAAATGGATTGATGAGCTTTAATAAAAACTCTGGCTCGACATGCTATCCAATGTAGTTAATATCGAGCAGAGAAATTGGGATGAGATTTACCTATCGTGACATTTGTTCTACATAGCAAAGGAAACAGGAGACAAACAGGCTTTACCCCATTCCCATTTTGCTCCATGGTGAAGCTCGAGACGACGTCTAAACTAATGCCGCCAGTCTGTCCTGATGAGTAGACAACGATTACACTCTAGGATGATTACGAGCTGAAGAATCAAGACAGTTAGCCAGACTGCACACTCTTAAAGCTCAAGATAAAGACCGCCGACGTTACGACTTAAACACTGAATGGTACGTTTGTCCTGAGATCTGTATGGTTTTACCCCAATCGAAAAGTTGGTCTATCTGAAAAAATCTTAAGTATCTGAACACGTCTGAAAGTCGATTCGAATCAAATTCATTTTTTTTAATTTTTGATGTTTCGATAGTTCATTCATTTACCTTTCTAAACATATTTACTTTGTCGTTGGTTAATTAGAAAGATGAGATATTAATTGTTTTATAACAAACCGAAACCGGAGTGCTTTAATTAGCTGAAAGTGCATTTGAAGGAAGAAACCTGTCAAAAAATTCTTTTAAACCTCTTTTGCAAGCTAATATGATGTCAGTATATTTTTAGGAATTTTTTTTAAAGTTTAGATATAATTTGAGCGGTGGAAAACTAAAATTGATTTTTTCTCAAAATTAGATTTTATGTATATTTTTCAAACTTCAAACATGATAACTCGAGATATATCATCTGATTGTTCTAAATTTTTAACACTTTCAATCAGTGAATGTACTAGAATAATGTTATTGAACAATATTTTTAAATATGGTCTTTATTTGAAAATGATATAGAAAATTTTGCATAAAAAATCTTATAATGTCGATCAGTTCGATTAGTTCTCTAAAATTTTTATTTATCCAAAGAATGTTAAGATTCTAGTACAAGCAATATCCATAGTAGTAGTTTATTTTAGTATTATTTTATTTTGAATATTACAAAAGTTTGACCTGTAGCATGTTTAGTTTTGGGAAATTTCCAAAAGCAGCAGAAATTCAAGAATTTGTAAATTTATAATAATTTATACTCAACAATCATACGCTTATTAATCTTATTAAATTTGAATCTAAAAAAATATTTTGGTGTTTCTATTTCCAATTTAAGAAAAAGTGCTCGAACGTGTTCGATACAAGAAGGTATTTTGGACCATACCAAGTACAACATCGCCATCAGATGTGATATGAGGACCAATTGATCCCTGCATCCTGAAGGAGAAACATGAGATGTCGTCCATGTGTACATGAAGCCCTACCATGACCCGTCACAGCAAAGTGAAGTCGAAGGTAGCCGCAACCAAGATGACACGCCTAGAGAGAAAAATGTTCCAAAGGACCCATGACTCTGTCCAGAATGAAAGCTCTTAATCAAACTCTATAAGATAGAGAGGCGCCATCTTTTTAAAGAGGGAAGCAATGCCACCCAAAGCAACCCACCAACGTTCACTGTGGCTTAGGCGGGCAGAGACTGGACAACGAAACTCGGCCGGGCCTGGTGGTTCGAGTCCCGGCCATGGCATTATCGAAGGACTTGGATTTTTAATTTAAAATGTTATTTAGTGTTTGTTCAGGTTCTGGAAAATTCTAGATATTTCTTAAACATACTTGGTGGATGTTTCTCGAATATTCTATGTGTGTATAACATACTGAGTCCCATCAGTAATGGGGTTGTTCTTCGGTGGATGTTACGAGCTGCTTTGACTCTTAATAAATCTGTCTGGTTTATAAGCGTATCCTGTAAATTCTTCCGATCATCGTGACAATATTACATGACGTAAAATTTGAATAAAATCATATATATATATATATATATATATATATATAAGAAAATCATGAATTATATCAATACTGAAAAAAAGTATTTCCTATCCCAAATCACTGATTTACTGTAAGTTTCTTACAATGAGGAAGATACAGATTTGAGATGAAAACTACTCCTGCTGCAGAAGCATAATATATGTGAAAATGTTAGTTATTCAAAACTGAATTTCAGTATTTATAATCATTTTACACAATCTATCACAAGAATTTTTCTATGAAATCTGATACATTTTAAATACAATTTCTTTGTATGGAAAACTTATAAGAAACTTGAGTCACCCTCATTAAAACACATTAAAAAATATTTTCCCAAAATCTATGTTTTAGCCAGCAGTTTTGTGCATTTTAAAAAATGAATATAGAACTGATTAACTATAATTGGTCCATAGGAAACCATCAGAAACAAAAAAAGTAGGCGTTGCTAGTAATTTGAGGAAGATGGAAAGAATCTTGTAGCAAGTACGTAAACCAAACGGAAGTACATCAG
>BGPR01000593.1:306196-359077 GCA_013235015.1 Araneus ventricosus
CCATCGCATTAGGTGATCTCTCAAATGCGATTCAAATATGCTTGAGGAAAAAATGGATCTATAGTGTGACAACAAAAGCTTTACCAACTGCTGAAGCAGAAGAAGTAGCGAAGTTCTTGCTTGAGGAAATACTTCTGCGACATGGAGCTCCTCGAGTAGTTATCACAGATCGGGGAACCGTCTTCCAATCCAACTTGTCAACTCTCGCCGAATTATGTAATATCGATCACCGTATGACGACAGCGTACCACCCGCAAACAAATGGATTGACGGAGCGCTTTAATAAAACTCTGGCCGACATGCTATCCATGTATGTTAATATCGAGCAGAGAAATTGGGATGAGATTTTACCATTCGTGACATTTGCTTACAATACAGCGAAACAGGAGACAACAGGCTTTACCCCATTCTATTTGCTCCATGGTCGTGAAGCCGAGACGACGCTAGACACAATGCTGCCAGTCTGTCCTGATGATGTAGACAACGATTACACCTCTAGGATGATTACCAGAGCTGAAGAATCAAGACAGTTAGCCAGACTGCACACTCTTAAAGCTCAAGATAAAGACCGCCGACGTTACGACTCTAAACACCGAATGGTATCGTTTGTCCCGGGAGATCTTGTATGGGTTTTTACCCCAATCCGAAAAGTTGGTCTATCTGAAAAACTCTTAAGGTATCCGAACACGTTCGAAAGTCGATTTTCGACCCAAATTCCATTTTTTTTTTTAATTTTTGATGTTTTCGATAGTTCATTCATTTACCTTTCTAAAACATATTTACTTTTGTCGGTACGTTAATTAGAAGATGAGATATTAATTGTTTTATAACAAACCGAAAACCGGAAGTGGGCGTTTAATTAGCCGAAAGTTGTCATTTAAAGGGACAGAAACCTGTCAAAAATTCTTTTAAACTCCTTTTTTGCAAGCTAATATGATGTCAGTATATTTTTAGGAATTTTTTTTAAAGTTTAGATACATAATTTGAGCGCGTGGAAAAACTAAAATTTGATTTTTCTCAAAATTAGATTTTATGTATATTTTTCAAACTTCAAACATGATAACTCGAGATATTATCATTCGATTGTTCTGAAATTTTGTGAACACTTTCTTCAAATGTTTCTCTAGTGAATGTACTAGAATAATGTATATTGTAACAATATTTTTTAAATTATGGTCTTTTATTTGAAAAATGACATAGAAAATTTGCTAAAAATCTTATAATGATCGTTCGATTAGCTCTAAAATTTTTATTTATCCAAAGAATGTTAAGATTCTAGTACAAACACTAGTCCATAGTATGTAGTTTATTTTAGTATTAGTTTTATTTGAATTATTACAAAAGTTTGACCTGCAGCATGTTTGAAGTTTTGGGAAATTTCCTCTAAAAAGCAGCAGAAATTCAAGAATTTTGTAAATTTATAATAATTTATACTCAACAATCATACGCTAATATTAATCTTTATTAAATTTGAATCTAAAAAACATATTTTGGTGTTTCTATTTCACAATTTAAGAAAAAAGTGCTCCGAACGTGTTCGGATACCTTAAGAAGGTATTTTGGACCATACCAAGTACTACATCGTCTATCAGATGTGACATATGAGGTACAAGATTTTGATCCTGCATCCCGAAGGAGAAAACATACAGATGTCGTCCATGTGTTACGCATGAAGCCCTACCATGACCCGTCACAGCAAAGTGAAGTTGAAGGTAGCCGCAACCAAGATGACATCTCGCCTAGAGAGAAAAATGTTCCCAAAGGACCCATGACCCGTTCCAGAATGAAAGCTCTTAATCAAACTCTATAAGATAGAGAGGCGCTATCTTTTTAAAGAGGGAAGCAATCCACCCAAAGCAATCTCACCCAAAGCAATCTCACCCAAAGCAATCTCACCAACGTTCACTGTGGCTTGGCGGGCAGAGCACTGGACTACGAAACCGGCCGTCCGTGGTTCGAGTCCCGGCCATGGCAGTCTATCGAAGGACTTGGATTTTTAATTTAAAATGTTATTTAGTGTTTGTTCAGGTTCTGGAAAATTCTAGATATTTCTTTAAACATGTTTGGTGGATGTTTCTCGAATATTCTATGTGTGTATAAATACTGAGTCCCATCAGTAATGGGGGTTGTTCTCTGTCTTGTGATGTTACGAGTTGCTTTGACTCTAATAAATCTGTCTGTTTATAAAGCGTATCCTGTAAATTCTTCCGATCATCGTGACAATATTTATATGACTATGTAAAAAATTTGAATAAAATCATATATATATATATATATATATGTATATATAATGAAAAATCATGAATTATATCAATACTGGAAAAAAAAGTATTTCCTTCCTGTAAATCACTGATTTTACTGTAAGTTTCACAATGAGGAAATATTAATATTTGAGATGAAAAACTAATTCTGCTGCAGAAGCATAATATATGTGAAAATGTTAGTTATTCAAAACTTGAATTTCAGTATTTATAATCATTTTACACACAATTACCGCAAGAATTTTACTATGGAATTCATTGGCACATTTTTAAACAATTTCTTTTGTATGGAAAATCTTATAAGAAACTTGAGTCACCTTCATTAAAATTAATAAAATATTTTTCCCAAAATCTATGTTTTATCTTCAGCAGTTTGTGTGCATTTTTAAAAATGAATATAGAATTGATTAACTATACTGGTCCATAGCGAAAACCATCAGAAACAAAAGTAGGCGGCTATTAGTAATTTGAGGAAGATGGAAAAGAATCTGTAGCAAATTTTTCATTTGGAAGGAGTTTAAAAATAAATATTATATATATAAGTTATTGTGCTAGTCAAGGAATTTTTCTATTAGCCTCCTATAATTCAGACAGCAGCCAACGGACTTCAGTATCAAATAGCGATTGCATCATTTTCGCATATTTTCCGACAGGTGTCTTAGTGAATTCCAACTTGACAGACGTGTAATATACTTTTATAGTTTTCTCTTGCTTTTCAAAGACTGCATTTAGGCTATATTGTCTCCAAAGTGTATAAAGATGTTCGAAAGTAATGTGTATAAAAGAAACTGTCTAACTATATGAGTAAAAGCGTCATGTTCGTTGACTAGTTTTGTTTACTTTTGTTTAGAATTTTTGTGTTCTTCGTATGACTCGAAATGTCACTCCACTGGTAAGTGCCACCTACAAATTATATTAGGATTATAAGCTTGTCGATCAGGAAAAAGGAAGTGAAAAAACCTTGATCTTTTACATGCACTCCAAATATAATAATGGAAAATTTGCTCTTACCTGTTAGAAGAAGGCAACATTCATTGTTTTCATCCACACATTTTATTGGCTGTAGTAACACATCATGAAGTCAAAGTGCAAGCAAGCAAAATCTAAACACTGCCTATGGCAAGCGTGAAATACATACTGAACGTAAACGATATATTAAAAAGGAAAAAACCCGGAGCTCTACCGGCATACATTTTTTTTTACATTTCAACATCCCCCAAACATTAATAATTATCTCATATAAGTAATTTTAATATAAAATTTTACATTTTAAGGTTTTTAAATTTCAATTAATTCAAAAAATTACTTAAATCGATATTAAGTTACATTTCTAAAGAAATATTTAAATCCTGATTTGAATCGTACCAAATATTGCTCAAATTTTAAAATATATATATATATATAATAAAGACTTCAGAGAAACAGAATTATAACATTTTTATTTGAAAAAATATTTATATTAGTTAAGCAAATTCGATCCTTTAATTTCACTAAATAGTATATACAGGAGGCCCACAAAAAGTAATTTCCGAACAACTGCAATTCAGAAATGTGGTGTCTAGGTATAGTAAAGTAGCGAGGCATTGCGCCATGGGATCATTTTCATCGCCACCTGGCGGCTGAATCCGGAGTAAGTATTCCTATTTCGAATTGTTTGGTTTCTTTGGCCCAAGAGCTATAAGGAATCGGTACAAGATAAAGAGAAATGCTGATAACAAAGCTGAAGAGCATCATCGATTTAGCTCAAAAAGACACCTTATGAACATTAATACCGGTATCAGAACATTTAAAACGCATAGTAGTTTTTTTCGCAATTTCCGAAATTGTCGCATCACAAAACTAGACTAAGAGAAGAATATGTTATCCTCCGGACAAATTGACCTTAATATATTTATTCCTGTTACAATAACTCAAATAGAAGGTTTAGACGACCTTTCCGCCTACATGGCAGGACCTTCGATGAGGTATTACTGTTGCTTGTGCCAGCGTGCAAACTAATATACAGAAAAAAGCGTGCAACGTGATTCAACTAATCCAACTATGTATTGTAGCCAACGGAGAGCAGTTTGATTACCGAAAATAAAGATGCGTTGTGATAACCTAGTTGGGTTTTTTTTCTTTCTTTTTAACACGTTTCCTAACGTAAAATATTTTGAAATCTCTAAAAATAAATGTACATTTTAAGCTTTCCTTTCTAGCTTAATGTCTAGAATACCCTTATGAAATTTTTAAATATGGAACTTTTTACCACACATTTCTATCTGAAAATTGTTACCTTTTGATTTAATATGCGATGAACGACGGACAAAAATTGGTGGGTGGCCCCTTTTCACCGACTGTACTAAATCGATGATGCTCTACAACTTTTTAATCGACTATTTTACTATACCGTACCGCTACCAAGATAAGAATGCTAATGATTAGTTGACCTAGGGTAAAGAAGTTAATTGCTTGGGACTCATCTTAGACTCCATACTCACCTTCAGAAGACATTTTAAATTTAACACAGAAAAATTTTGGGCTTAAATTCACTCATTAATACCCTCATTAGAGTATCACCGCTTGTCCAACATAACAAAGTCTTACTTTACAAGCAAGGCCTCCGAACAATCTTGACATACGTATGATAAATTTGGGGCCTAGCAGCAAAAACACACCGGAAAAAGTTTCAATTCTCCAAATCAAAATTCTTTGGCTTATAACTAACGCTCTACGGTACGTTAGGAATGATATTATTCACAACGACCTGACAATTCCCTAAAATAGAAGACTTCGTTAAAGAATTATCAAGAAAATTCTTCTAACACTTGGATAATCACTCAAATACAACATTTCGGGATATAGTCAACTATACCTTGAAAAACGTGAGATACCACTATCTTTATGCAACATCCAAACAGACAATTCCACTTCAGACACTTTCGCTACCTCTCTACTTCTTGTAACCGATTCGTGTGAAATAACTGATACTGAATCTAATTAACTTACGCTTATTAATCTAACTCACCCTACTAGGTTTAACTTTATTTATTATCTAATTCGCCAATGATTTTAGCCTAAGTTCCTCTAGTTCCTTTTACGCTCAATCTGAGTAGAAGTGCCAATTCAAGCTAAGTAGGAACTCTAATTACGGAGTTTCGCCAGGTGGCGCTGTAGGTGGACTCATGATGTAGAGCATATCCACTTTACTATACCTAGAAACCACTTCTATGAATCTAGCCGCAGTTTTTCTGATTTACGGAGGTAGGGGGATGTAAATTTAACGGGATCCCTGTATAGCAATTATTGCGACAAGTGAGTTTCATCTCTTTTCTGAATTTTGGAACTGGTTAGGAGGAAAATCTTCCAGAAAAAATGAGGAGATTCAAATCAACGTTAAGGATCATTTCACATTGCTGAAGGCAACGTTCTTTGAAGAGAGGATCGGAAACATGACGAGAGAGACGAACTGTTTAGCAGAGTACTTGGACGAAAGCCCACAACCTCTGATATCTGACGCCAAAGTTGGAGTTCCCTGACAACTAAAGTTCACTGATGAAATGAGTTGCATACTTCACAATCGATGTTCCGTGGGGTTCCGTCGACCGTTCAATCGGTCATGCCTGGGGGAAAGTGAAGGTGAAAGAAGGAGGGAAAGTAGAAAGGATCACTCTCAGGGATTGTCGATAATGTGCAAAATGGGGGCGGGGTGTAATTATTTACCAGTAAGTGTGTTCAGCACTTTGGTAACTTTTTCTCCTCTGGTTTTTGCAGTTTTGCACTTTTTCGCCGCTTCCAGTAACGTCGGGAATTCTCGGAGCAATTCTTTTATTTCCTTGAGGGCTTGTAGGGTGTCTTGTATGTCTGTCAATGCTGGGAGTGAGTCTTGTCGTTTGCAATCTTCTTGTTCACTGGGTGTATTTTTTTCTGGTGTTTTTGTTTGCTGCCTGGGAGTAGGCTTTCCCTGGTTGTCTTTGTGAGGTCTTGGGGATGACTGGTAGGGCTTTACAGCCCCTCCATGCTGCAAGGTGTTTTCTCCGCAGTTGATGCATATTGGATGATCGATTTTTTTTTCCTTAATCGCGCACTCCCGGGTTGGGTGCTCTCCGTTGCTCTTAATACATCTGAGTCGTTGGCAGCAATTTCTGGCAGAATGGTGAAATCCAGTGCAGTTGTAACAGATCGTTGCCTTGTTTTACTTTCTGTAGGATTCCACCTTGATTTTTACGCAGCTTAATTCCTTGAGATTAAAGAATTCTGGAAGTGTCCGGCCTTCTTGATTTCAATCAGGAACATGTCGAGTGGTTTCTGAAGCTTGTAGTTTCGCATCTGCGAGATTCTATTGACTGTGAAGCCTTTACTTTGCAAGTCTTCAACAATGTCTGTGGTGTTCGTTTCTGCGTGGAGGCCTTTCAGCACAACTTTGATGGGTCTATCTACGGAGGCTTCAAGGAGTATAAATTTCTCTTTCTTCTCCATAAGGAGCTGTATTATCTTCTGAGGGTTCTCTTCCGAGGTGGCTTTGATGTTAATATATCCATAGATAAGATTGTTCTCTGTACCGAGAAAATTCTCTGCTATTTCCTTCACTAGGGTTTTGAAGGTGGCTCTTAGTTTCAGGTTGATGGTGGCTGGATAACTTTTAGTCTCTGTTAGGGCTGGGATGTCAGTCAGGCTCTGGAACCTATTACCAACTTTAATGGACGAGGTGGTTTTCAACGGACAAGGATGTTCTGCTGCTTTCCGCGGCGATACTAGCTGGAACTCAACCTCCATATTTTCCGTGGTGGCTGGTGGAGCGGTGGCCTGCACTAGTTCGTTCATCTTCCTGAGCTGCATGGTCCGTATCAGCACAGCTACTTGCGTCAGTTACACTCTTGACTTCGGTGTACTCGTTGGGTGGATGTTTGTCGCAATTTAACACTGGACATTCTCCGTAAAACTTCATTATGTTATCCACGTGTTCCAAGGCTGTGTTGGCTTTTATTCCTTCGGTCGATGCCGGGTCTAGCTTCTTCAAGCGCTTTCTAGTCTGTTTCTTTCAATCCTAGAACTGCCTTTTCATCACATCTTGATCTTGCATTTTGATGCAGATATTAATCTGTTCTGCCGTGAGTGATCTGTTCTCTTTTTCTTTCGTAAATTGTTCGTTGAATTCCTTGAACAGGTCGCTAAATTCCTGTTCCATTGTACCACGTGGTGTCAGAAAACAAAGTCCGAATTGCCAAAATATATGGCAAATAAGTCCAAAATAACTGAGTAGAGGGTTGTACCCCAGACCATGCAACAACCTGGAGTACTAATCTTAGTGAAATCTCGAAGTATGACGAAAATGACATCATCGGTAACCTGGTTCACCGAAATGATAAATTACTGAGCCTTCATGGATTTATATCGAAAAGAAAACATGTTTGAAGATAACTTTTGGTAATAAATTCATTTTGTTCCATATATATGTCTTCTGTTTATGGTCCATCGGAGGTTCAAAAAAACCGGCCCTCCTACTTAGAAATCACGATGGATTTTATTTGACATTTGAAACTAATTCAAAATATGAGACCAAAAAATCTTCCTTAATATGCTCAGTAATCATTATGACAAAAAAGTATGACATAAATATTTTAAAATGTTATTAATGATCATACTTTGAATTGGATGGCAAAACTTTATTTAATACTAAACGCAGCAATACTCCTAATATTGATCACTGTCACTGTGTTTTTATTTCTCCGTTGTCCTGTAGGAATAGTAGCTGCAAAAATGCCAAAGCACTAAAAGGACAAGAAAAATTTTGCTAGAATCCATTTATATATAACATGAATTTCTATTTATTAAAAACCAGCAGGAAGCGCACGGTGTTGCCCGTGGCATAATGACTTAAACAAAGAAAAAAGGTTAGAAGGACATAAAATAAAGTTTTAAAAACTAACCAGAACAAAATATGTCAATATTGTTTTCTTAGGTGCCTGGGAACGTTGAGCAGCATTTTCTGTCATAAAGGTAGAATCCCTGACCATATTGAAGGTGGACACTTAGATGAATCACGGTGGGGTGTGGCTTGTGATTCGGGAAGTTCAATATTCTACATACTGCTTCGTTGCTCTGATGTATCTCCCCATTTGATACTAGTGGATTTCATTCAGGCATTTTCTCCACTGACGAGTACAAATACAGCCGTGTCGGATCCTTTCCTGATATACTTACAGAAGTACTTTATAGGCGTCGCAGAATATCAATACTCTTGCGCTTTGAAAATTTTTGTTGACAAAGGGCTGTACGGAACAATCCAAGTATTGTCCACAGACATTTTTAACGCTCGAAAACTGATGTTTGCAGTAAATCCCCATCCGACGATATAGTGGATATTCGTCCTGTTGTGTTTGTTTCAAAAATGACGCGGGTATCGCTTTGTGAAAATTCCATCCTTCATACATGGAGAATGTGGATCTATGCTTCCGATTGGACCCTGCACCATCAGCTTAGTTACAATGGGAAAAAGGCCTGGGTCTTCTTGTGGATTAGAAATTTCTGTACTAATAAAGTTATCCACTCTGTGAACGTGTAATGAGTCTTTGAGATAAATGAGAATGAGGGCATGAGGAAGTCCTCACTTCTGCCACTCTATTGTATACATATGACAATTAACTTTTCCAAAAATCTTTGCCTTTGTGATAAGATTCATGAGTGTTTTTTGCTTCTGATGAAAGACTCTTGTCAACAAATCATGACTATCCTGTGGTTTTTACCCTACAAATAGTTCTTGCTGTATCTCCGTGAATGTGACTACTTTTTAATTCAGTAAATCATGTTAGACGTTCAAAATAAACGTGATATAACGATAATTGTTTGCTCTATCTAATGGTGCATCGATTGGTTTTCTATGATCATTCTTTCCCATGGATCGCCCAAAACGTGCTAAAAATACCGAAAATAACACAGAACAATAAATAACAAAATTTTCCAGATTAAATTTTAAAATTCTGGCTTTGAGATACATTGAGTCACCATTATGACTACATGTATGCGAAATTTCAAGAATGTAAGTGCAATATTTTCAGTCTAAACATCGCACGCACACACACAAACATTGCCTTTTATATATAGGAAGGTGCAGCTATTTAAGCAATATTATTATGACAGAAATATTCACCTAACAGGGTTTCTAATCTGTTTGTTGTGACGGACCAGTCTGATTATCCAGGAATTCTAGCCTTAAACAGTGAGCCCTACACTCACAGGCATCTTAATAGATCAACAGATCCTGAATAATTCTTCTTCACACAAATTCCATTAAATATCTTTATTCCGGATTATTACAGTTATGAGCCCTTTGCTCACACGTTATTACACCGTCAAATCCTGAACGCTTCTAACAAAAAGTAAACAATCTTTGGAGTCTACATTTGGCAACCCCGCCAAGGCGCCAAACACAGTTGGCGCGTCAACATAATCAATGACTAATAATTCGAATTGTAAGCCATTTATATATATATATATATATATATATATATATATATATATATATATATATATATATATATATATATATATATATATATAACAGAGCAAGTTTGTTTAGTAAGTATATTCGTTTTTAACGTAGGGCTACGTTCCTCCCATTGGGGTCTCAAGAAGAAATTTCATTCACACGCCAAAAGGCTACAGAAAAAGTTGTATGGGAGATCCTCTATATCTCGGTAACTACATGTGTTAAAAACATAGCTAATATCTTATTTTAGATATAAAGGGTAACAACAGATGTTACAAAAAAAAGGTAAATCGGAGTTGTAGTTCAGCGACTACTGAGTCGGAAAGTAGGGCAAAAATACGCATGAATTGGTGATATCACACGCATGAAATGCGCTCGCACAATTAGCTGACGCTCTCGCTAGCCACGTTTTCGCGAGCGAGATTTCGTGATTGAGTTGAAAATTTTCTTTCGACAAATTTAATACAATAGTGGTTCCAAATGCAAATTCATAAAGAAGGAAACGCCAATGAAATGCCAAACGAGATACAGAGAAGTTAAGAAAAGAATTGCTGAAGAAGGAGAAGCAACAAAAGAAGCAGCAGAAAAAGGAACAAAAGAAGCAGCAGGAGATGGAACGAAAGAAGCAACAAAATAAGGAACGTCCGGCCTTACTTGAAAAAGTGAGATGTAAACGATATTATGAGAATAAGAAACAAAAGAAAATGGCAGAAGAGGCAGCGGCAGCTAGTTTGCAATTAAACGGAGGTGCTTCAACATCAACAGGGTTCGTTCAGAACTTTGCCTTTTCCAAATTACAGTGTAGAGTGTCTTCGATAACGAATTTGGGAAGAAAGCGATGGACATTGTCAAAACACTTTGTAAAACATTTTACAGAGAACGAATTTGGAAATTTCTGTAATGCTTGCGATACTCTGTGGTTTCTCAAAGATGTAACACCGGCGAGTAAAAATGAGAAGTTTCTTTTTGTGTTGCGCGGCGAGTTTCCTGATAAAGATGTTCAAGCCTTCAATTTGTGTGGATCGTGCAAGAGATCACTGTACAGAAGCAAAATACTACCATTGTCAAGAATTATTGGGACAGCAAATTATCCTAGTACTCTGGGAAATTCGTATATTGATTCAACTTTTACAAGAAATATTAGGCCCTATTAATTAAATTATTTATGTTACTTTTCATATCATCGTCCGATCCTACACAGAATTGTAACATAATATTCCACGATTGAAGAATTCAAAACAAAATAATTGACTTTGTAATATATTTTATTAAGAAATAACAATCTTCATAGTAACCTTAGTTTCATTTATGCCAATTTTCCATACATTAGTATTTCAGAGAAACAAAAGAGAATTACGAGCAAGAAGAGTATCGCGAGTAACAAAGAGAATCCGAGAAGCTTCCAGAAGCAAAAGAGAATCGCGAGTAACAAAGACAAATCGAGGATCTTCGAGAAACAAAACACTCAAACGAGTAAAGTAGTCCTACGCCTTTAACAATAGCGGCTGTTTGAAAAAAGACAGCCCCTCGTCATTTTTTTGTTCTTTATTTATGCGCGGGCCATTTATTTTGCAGTTACCAAATTTGACACAGTGGTGAATTAGAACAAGACGAATCACACACACAGCGATGAGAGGTTTTACAGAGCGCTCGGCCTCAAATAGGCCTCCATCTTCGAGCCTGATGATTATGAACAATAGGCCAAACTATGTTGAGTTGAACCTGATTGTGGGACCATACGATCCATGCCTGATAATAAAGTACTCCGTCTGACGAAGGTGACAGACTGTGTCAACCAGAAGACAAAGCTGGAAGAAGGATGGGGGATATGCCATCAAGCTGCTTATTCGCTCACAAGTGCATTAAGCACTATGAGCACTTTTTCTTGCCTTGATTTTGCTTGTTTGTAAAGTCGATCCACTTCAAGCAGGGTAGGAAATTCTTGAAGTAGGGTTTTCACTTCTTTCAGTGTCTGGAGACAGTCTTTTAAATCTGTCATATCAGTGACCTTGTCTGTTGTCGTCGCCGTATTTTTTCCTCTGTTTTTTTCGACTTTCCTTTTCTTATCTGTTGTTGCTTGAACATAAATTTTTCTGGGCTGCCTGGTTCAGGGCTTTTTGATGATTGGATGGGGCTTGCATCCTTTCCAGGACGTCAAATGGCCCTTTTCTCCACAATGCAGTCAGGATCCACGATTTTTTAGTTTATACTACACTCTCTCGTTGCATGCTGACCGTTGCTCTTGATACACACGGAGTGCATGTAGCAGTTCTTCGTCGAATGGTAAAATCCAAAACAGTTGAAGCATTTTGTTGCTGTTTTTCTTTCCTATAAGGTAAAAACTTTTACCTTAAAATAACATATTTCCTGCTCATTGTAGATATTGGTGTAGTTACCGTGTTTCTTTACATCAATCAGGAAGAGAGGGAGAGGTTTCTTTTCTTTGAAGTTCTTCATCTTCGAGACTCTTCCTATCTTGTATCCTTTTTCTTCCAGGTTTTGGATAATTTCTGCTATTTCTATGTCGATCGAGAGATCTCTCACTACCACTTTCACTGGTCTATCTTCGTCTGCTTCGCTAATCCCGAATCCCAAATTTTGCTGTTTGAGGAGGTTGATAATTTTTTCCCTATTTTTCTTCAGTTCCCACTTTTATTCCAATGAAGTCTTTTATGATTCTATTTTCAGTTTTGGGAAACTGTTGACTAATTTCCTTCAGGATCTTGTTTCTGTTTCCTATTAACTTGAGGTTGATTTCTGTTCCTTCTGGATATTTTCCTCTGCACGTTGTTTATACAAATTTGCCATTTCTACTGGTGTTGCTCCTTTTGGCAGGTGGGTCTCTCTGGCTGCTTTGAGGGGTGAAACCATTTGGAAGTTATGATATTTTGTCATTTCTTTTCCTGGTGGCGTCTTTGGCCTGTTCCGGATCGTCTGTCAATGTTGTAGTATCCATATCTTTACAGTTACGGGCATCCACTTCGCTGCGGGTGTCAGCATTCATAACAGGAGGGTGTTTTGTGCAATTAAGCGCTTGGCAATATCCATATCTTGCAATTATTCTATCTAAGCATGCAATTGGTTCGTTGTAAGCTTCAATGTCCTGCATGGCTTTCTTGGCTGTTTCCGTGTTCGGATGTGCTTTCTTCATACACTTTCTAGCGTTTTCTTCATACGTTTGAATTTTACCCGAGTCTTGCTCTTGTATTTTGTTGCAAATATCACTTCCCATTCAGTGGGGGGCCTTCATTCCTTGTCTTTTTTAATATTTTCCATCAATTCTTCGAGAAAGTCCACTCCAGCTGATTCCATCATACCACGTGGTTGTGATAAAACAAAGTCCAGAATTGCCTAAAGAGGCGAAAAAGTGCTAGATAGAAATACGTACACCAGACTATAAAATAATCAGGAGGACAATCCTTTGATGAATCGATATTAGCTATGCAGATGCTAACAGATTTCAAGTCGAGTTCAAATAAGTGCGGACAAACCATGTGCGTTCAAGTCTTAGAGAACTGTCTAGAAGGGGTTAAAAACACGTCCTTCACTGACGATTGTCTCAGCAGGAACACCAAATCTTATGACCCCATTCGAATCAATATCGAATAATAATCAATCGAATAATACAAGACAAAATTAACGTAATAAATTTTTAAATTCTATTTACATTTTTATTTACTTGTTTTTTAAGTGGTTAATTCGATCGTCTATTCTCTATTTTCTTTTTCTTCATTTTTATTCAAATACGCACAAGAAGAAAATTTATATTTGTGATGCCTAATTTATCAGTTCTTGCTTTCTTTTTATTTATTCTTATTTAGCCATATTATTTCTTCTTTCTTATTCAAATACGGGCGAGAATAAAATATGATATATATGTAGGATTTAATTTTCCACTTAGACCACAGTATTTCTTTGTAGCGCCGAACAGTTTTCGCTAATCAGAGATAACGAAGTCCTTGAGCGATCACGAGCTTTACGCCTGGTAAGCACATGATTGTGCGTGGAAGGTGAGTTCTTTTTAAGCAGCAAGCAATATTCAAATCATAGGCAGACAATGATATGCAATTAGGAACAACAGACGTGTATGGAGGAGTGGTTATATTTTAGCTCGGAGATAAGCGGTTGGCGTTGTGATGCAATGGCATAGGCTAAAAAGTAATTAATTTAATAATGCTTTCTTCGTAATGGTTTATACTTCTGTTAAAGTTATCTATGTTTGAGCCTTTAAACTCTCTTTAATCCTCAATTTTTCATATTCATCCTTATTGGTAATATGTAAATACCTCTTCAAGATCTTAATAAAATAATATAGTTGTCTAAAAACTAGGTGCAGAAAGATAAATTACCCTTTTAGCAAGTAAGGAGATGTCTAGGTGTATGATTTTTGCTTTGGTTTCGAGAACTGCTGTTATCCCCTACATATACCGGATGTCCCAAAAATGACTGATGGAAATCAATAAAAAAAAAACGAAACGTGATAGAAATGTATCGTTTGCGGCCTTACGCTTGGGAAACCAGGGAATTTTTTCCCACAAATTTGCATATTTAGTTACCATTTCCGGCAACAGATAGAACTGCATAATAGTTAAAATAAAAACCGGTATGAAAATGCTGCAAGAAATTAAACAATGATGTTTTCAAAATAACCACCATTTGCAGCAACAACGTGGTGCAGTCTGAGACAAAACTGTCCAGACACCCTTACAAACTTGTCACTTGGAATTGTCTCACATGCTGTACTGATGTGTTGTTTGAGTTTCGCTATTGTTTGTGGACTTTGGTGGTATACCAGGTCTTTAAGGTGCCCCCCCCCAACGAAAAAAGTCACATGGCATCAAGTCTAGCGAATAAGGACGCCATGCCATGCCACTTCCTGTATGCTTGCCGTAATCCAAGGCAATTACACGATCATTGAAATGTTCGCTCAGGAAATCAAATACTGCAGGCGGACGATGTGGACGAGCACTATCTTGCATGAACCAGGAGGCGTTTCAATGGTCGTCCAAAGCATTTAAATCGCCACAAATTCATCCAGAATCCCAAGATATTTGGTAGCATTTACCGTTTGCTCTCGAAAAAATGTGTCAATTATTCCTTTGGGGGAATCGCGGGCCTTTTGGGGAATACGAGGATGTAGGTACAGAAGAATGTGGGTTTTCGGTTCCCTAAATGCGCCAATTCTGCCTGTTTACAAAGCCATCGAGCTTAATATATGCCTCGTCCGAGAACCATATGTTTCCAACATCGATATCACGCTCATCCACAAGCTGCAGCATAGCGTACGCGAAATCATAGCATGCATCAATTGCATTCACACTCATGGGTCGGCACGTCTGGATCTTGGGAAGCATGTGAAGGTTGTGGCGCATGATACGGTGTGTGGTCATTCTTCGGAGTCCAGCACGAGATGCAACACCGCGAACGGATGTCCGGGCTGCTGTAGGAGGACCTGCTGTACGGCATCAGCATTCGACTCCATAACGGCACTTCGTGGCCGGCCGACATTTCCAATACGGTCATCATTGACGTTTCCCGTTCGTTCGAATTTTTCGAACAGAGCCTTTACCGCATTGTCCGACGGGCCGCTTCTCACATAAAATCTCCTTTAGAAACTGCGTCTCGTTTGAACACAGCTGTGTTCCAGGCGGTTATACTCCAGAACAAGAAATATCCGCTGTTCCAAGGATAAAACCATTTTCAATAGGTTTTACTCTTTCGCAAGCACTCACAAACAGATTGCGTGGCAAAATACCGAATGAAGATGTCACGGAATAAATTTCTCTGTAGTTCTCGATTACCTGCAGCGCCACCTGTTGCCGGAAATGGTAACTGAATATGCAAATTTGTGGGATAAAATTCCCTGGTTTTCCAAGCGTAAGGCCGCAAACGATACATTTCTATCGCGTTTCGTTTTTCTTTTATTGACTTTCAAAATCCATCAGTCATTTTTGAGACACCTGGACATATATATATATATATATATATATAGTATAGTAATATAAACCAAAATATATCTTGTCATATATGAGCATACGAAACAAAGTATACAAAACATTTCAAAATACAATTCAAAATCTAAATATTTATTAATTAAACAAAATTTAAATTATGTTCCTAGAAACAAAAAGTGCAATGAACATTCAAATCAAAATAAAACACACCAATAACTATGAATTAAACATAAAACACACTAATAACTATGAATTCAAAATAAAGCACCAATGAATTAAAAATATAATACACTAATATATAATAAACATAGATAAAAAATATACTTCAAATTATCATCTTTTTTATCTATAATGTTCTTTTAAAATAGTCATATCAATATTCACATATAAATTTTTGTTCAATTTTTTTTTACACTTGAGGTGCAAAGCAAACTTTTAATAGTGCAAATACATTCAGTAATATGAACCAAAATATAATTTGTTATATATGAACATACAAAACAAAGTAAACAAGACATATGAAAATGCAATTCAAAAACTAAAATTTTATTAAGTAAACAAAATTTAAATTATGATCCTATAAACAATCTACGAACTAAAAAACTTACTAAACATCCCAATAAGATTCTGAAAAATATCTTACAAATTACTGTATTTACAATAACTTTATTTTCAACGGGGGGAATATCTTTCAGCAAATTAAAGGCATCCCACAAGGGACCACATATTCATCTGTACTTGCCAATTTGTTTCTGCACTCTTTTGAACGGAATATCGCTATAATTTCGAATTCAGCCTTTAGATTCATTTATGACTTTATTATTTTTAACCATAAACATTTCAATACATCTAATAATGATCTGTGTCCAAACGAACTTAAATTAATCCAAACCAATAGCTATCAAGAACCAGTTATTTTTTAGAACTTAATTATTGATTGCCAAAATACTTTAAAAATAGATATTTATGACAAAAGAAACGAGTTTAAATTCAATGTCAATAGATATATTTTTTGGAACCCAAATATCTCTCCTAAAATTTACAAAAACACTCATTAATAAACTGATAAGAATTAACAAAACAAGCAACGATAAAAATTCAATCAAAAAGCAAATTCAGTACCTTAAATAATCTTAATAATAATAAAATTCCTACCTCCTTCCACGAACCTTTAATTATGGCTTTATGATGTAAGTAAAGGATTGCATATTAGAGTTCTGCTTTCGCAGTTTTAATACTGTGGGAGGGTCTCGCAAGTCAGACAGATTTAATGTAATTAACTCGAAAAAGCATCTTTCAGTCGTTTATTAATGGAATTCAATTCGAATATTATTTAAAACTTACCGTTTTCTCCTTAATTTTTCAATATACCCTTTTGTTATTATTTTTCCTCTTTGATCATCATATTGTGAGGTCTCCCCTTCCCTAATTCCCGCGACGAAGAACCACACAAGAAATCCCTAAGGTATCTGAGAGGGAAGCATAAGAAGTCAGAAAACTGGTCGTAAACGGCACCGTCTTACGCATACCCAGAGGGGTTCAAAAGAAGACGGTATCATTTGTACCCCCCCCCCCCCCCCCAAGTACAGCCGACAAAAGACGGGAGTTTGGCGTTGACCACGTCCAATAATTAGCCTGGAAGGAGAGCGCAGACTGTGGTTGGATGATTTGTTCAGCCCGCTGAAAAATTACTAAGAATTAATTCGTCGGCCACTCCTCTGGGGTCTGAAGGATAGGGGTTTAAGAAGGGAAGACAGAGAGAGAAAAAAGGAGACGATAGCTAAGAAGTAAACACACGGGGTGTTACTCCGAGGTGTTCGATTGCGGAATCTAAACTTTGATGAAACGGGCGTTTTTTGAGCCCGTGACAATTAGCCAAATCCTTGGCTGGGCTAGCACTTGTGGCGAGCTGTGGAATTGCATAATAGCATCCCTTTTGTGGATTGCTGGAAATTAGAGGGCGTTTTGCATAACCTAGCTGTCAAATACCGACCCCGGTATCCCTTACTTATCCGGAGTATACTTTTAGCCAGAGCCTGGCTATCTTAATCCCTGTGGTGGATTACCAAAATCGATTGAGCGTTCGATAAACCTCAATTTAATTTACCGATCCTCGGTGCCTATAGAATTCGCCCTGAGTTGTTACAATTTGCTGAACTCTCATAGTGCCTGAACTGACTATCAGTTGCGTCATGAGTAAACTCACCTTAGTAATTTCGACTAAGTCAAGTTACGTTCATTATTGACTCTCGCGATACATATCCGGGGCTCGTTATTCCGTATTCTTCAATGTACAAATCATTTGTAAATATGACCTGTAAATAGGCCATTATTCAAGAAGTGTTATTAAATTTTGTTGTGCTGTAAGTCTGTGTCTGTTGATCTCTGATCTCTATTACAAATAAAATCACCCTCAGAAATCAAATTAAAAAGAGATGGCAAATAACCTGTGACCCCAGATTTAAAAGGAAATCCACCCAGATCACCAATGAAATTAAAGCTGACATCAAACAATATGATCAAGCCTCTTGGACCGATTGGTTTCTTAGCTTCAATCAGGAAGACCTATCTATCTACAACGCAACTCGGAAATTCTCAAGGAAGTTTCACAAAATCCCTCCTATTCTTGATACGGATGGGCTAAAGTACACCCGCCCCCTCAAAAAAGCGCGAACGCATACTCGCTTGAATATTCTTTCCAGACAAACCCTGAGCCTTACGACAATAGACACATCTCCGAAGTTAATAAAGCAGTCCAGGATTTTCTCAATAGCTCGAGAAATGACAACAATATCAAGCTTACCACTCCCCTCGAAATTCAAGCTATAGTCAAGAAGATCAATCCAAAAAAGTTTACTGGACCAGATGCCATACCGAATAAAGCACTCAAGATGTTTCCTCCAAATCTGCTCACTTGTATCATCAAGGTATTTAACAAATGTCTGTTTCACCACTATTTCCCTCCTTCCTGGAAGATTGCACATGTGCTCATGTTCCCAAAGCCTGGACAAAACCATTATCTACCAGGAAATTATAGACCAATCAGCCTCCTGAGTAATCTAGGAAAGATCTATGAAAAGTCATTCTCGCTAGACTAAAAGAACTCTGCTCTAATCTATATACAAATCATTCCTGATGAGCAATATGGCTTCCGCCCCAACCACGGCTGTGTACATCAGCTACTTCGTGTTACCAACTTAATCACTCATGGATTCAACAACAAACTTTATACTGGTGGAGTTTTCCTCAATGTGTGCAAGTCATTCGACAGAATGTGGCATAATGGCCTAATTTACAAACTGATTGCAAATAAATTACTTCATTATCTGATTGACATCATAATTCTTTTCCTGCGCAATAGAACATTTAAAGTTAAATTAAATAGTACCCTTTCTGAAACAGGCACGCCACAAGGAAGTATTCTAAGCCCCCCCCCCTTTTCTATACTGTGTGCACTGCAGATTTTCCTATGAACAACCACATCATAAACTGCTTCTTCGCTGATGACACGGCAATCCTGGCCCAGTACAGCACTACTAAATTTGTTATAAGAAATCTTCAACGTGGACTTATTGAAATCGAAAAATGGTGTACGCTCTGGCGTGTTCTCATTAACACCAACAAAACTCGCTCTGTAATGTTCCGTAAAGGACATCCTAGGAATAATCTACAATATCTCACCTTTTTTGAAGAAGAGCTGTCTTGGGACATGGAGGTTAAATACAGTGGTTTAATCTTAGATTCCAAACTTACTTTCCGCATCCACATTAAATATAATACTGATAAATTCTGGGTGAAGGTTCACGTGATCATTCTTTTAATCGGTAGAAAATCACCACTTTCCCTCAACAACAAGGTGCTTCTGTTTAAGCAGATTCTTCGTCCTATCCTTACTTATGCATCGCAAATCTGGGGTCTTTCTGCCAAAACTCATGTCAAAAAAGTGAAAATTATGCAAAATAAGATCTTGAGAATTATGACCAATGCTTCTTGGTATATATGAAATGATGTTATACGCAAAGATCTCAAGCTAGAATCAACAGAAAATCATATCCAAGTTATCTCAAGGAAGTTCTTCCAGCAAATCACCAGAACTGATAATCCAACGATTTTAGAACAATTGAATTTCACTAACAATAACGGAAAATATCCATTCCCATATGCTACAACTAAATGGACCTCCCTCTCAAGCCTCCATAATGCTTTTTGGTCCCATTTGCCTCCAACTACTCTCATTCCAATTCATTTGCTCTATTTTTGTGTGTGTGTTTGAGTCTCCTCTGAATCACAACTGTCTCTTACAGAATATTTTGAAATATTAGCAATTAATTAACTTTCAAATAATTTACACTGAATTGTATTTTGAACGCAATTCCAATAGAAAAAATCATTTGTAAAGTTAATTATTTTTTCGGAATTTTTTCATACTTAACAACAAATTATGCGTCTTTATCCTCTATTGAAGCAAGATTTTGGAATAAATGCCAAATACTTATAACAATGTCAATTTTTTTATTTAAGAATTATATTAATTTATAAAAAACAAGAAATACAAAAATGTTCGGATCTTAAAAAGTTTCTGTATGATATATGAAACTAATTTGAAGTGTACAATAAATAAAAAGGCAACGAATAGTCCAATGATGCAATCTGTCACTCATAACAATATTCTGCCTTTAATATTAATTCATCCTTATCCGACACAAAGTATCGTACCTATGCGAAATATGCTGGACCAATTTGACGAATTTGCTAGGAAAAGTAGTTATATGAAGTTTAGGAAAAAGCACATAAAAAACAAAATAAGAATGATGTTTACAAAATTCTAAAAGGAGCATATTACGAAATAAAGGGGAAATAAATTAATGCCAATTGTATTTCGATTTTTCTTGAAAATCATACGAATAACATAAATATATAAAGTATAGTGAAAACAGAAAAATCAATTCTCTGTCACAAGCAGCATTTGCACATAAGAAAAATCATCATTTGTTCATAGCTTTATACAGGGTGCTCCGAAAATATCTTGCAAAAGTGAAAGGGTAGATTAGACGATGAGCATCCAAAATTACATAGGAACATGGGTGCGAAAACGCCATCTAGAGGCAGCAGATGGCATTTGAAATAAAATAGAGCTGACCAAAATGCCTGTATCTTTCTGATTCTAAAAGGTATTGAACTGCAATTTTTATATAAGTTGCCCTAAATATCGTAGCATCATTGCCTAGCAAACAACAACCATTTCTAGTTTTAGCAGAGGTAACAATGTTTGACGGAAACCAACATGTCAGAAAAAGGACAATGCCTGACTTGGTCGGATACCAGCCATGGATTGCAGGTGCAGGATAACAAAAGCGTTGAGTGACGGCGTCGCCAATGTGTCTGGGACGGAACAATGACAGAGAAAATTTGTCTTTGTGTGAATAGCGAGAGCGAAAAGATGTATGCTCTTCGAGTACTAAAGCTTTGTGAAATAGAATGTGATTTCCTCGTGAAAAGACCTTAACCGTAAAAAAAGATGAATTTATGCTTTGAAGGAGGAGATCGACAGTGGCTACTCTGGGGACAGGAACAAGAGAGATCGTGAGTTTATTTTCGGATTGAGACTGGCATTGCTCCCGGTAGGGATTTCGATTTCTTGTGTTTTGCGGACAGACCCGAACCTCAGGACTGATCTTGAGGGAGTTTGCGAAGAACTCCGGAAACCGTTCGTAATTTTTCCAGCAGAGTGCAGGTCAGTGAGAGTTAATTAATGAGGAGATACGTCCAGGAATTTCAATTAGAACTATTTCAAACCCGGTCATGTTATGGATGTTCAATTATTTCTAATTCTCGACGAGAGTGCAGTTCCTCCCCTCTAGAGTTTTTCAGTTTAATTTATAGCGTATATAAGCTTAAATAACCAAGAAAATGAAATTTGTAAATTTGCGCAGATGTGATTAAGCTTTATATAAAATTTCTGAACGTTAACAATTTGTTTGCATTTGCCTCCATCTTGCTCAGCCATAAACAGCGGCCATCGGTCGTGACATTATAATATAAATGGCTATGAAGTTGGGGAATAAAAAGTAGGCTACCTTTCTCGCACGCGCAGAAAAAAATATTTACTACAAATGCTCAAACCTTTTCTATTAATCGAAGTATTTACTTCAAATTTCAAGGCAATGCTTTTCTAACATACTCTCACATATAATCTGTAAGCCTCATACAGGGTGCCCAGCTAATAAGACCCTGATTTCAAAATTAAATATCTCAGAAACAAATATCAATTGACGAATGCGGTAAACGGTATGTTTATTAGCTAAGCTGTAAAAATGTTATACAGAAATTTCGAAAATTTAGTTACAAAAACCGTTAACAGATGGCTCTGTAATCTCAACACTATAAATTCCCTACAATTTGTTCTTCGAAGTCCAGAGCGATCAGTTCGACCGCTGAATCGTGAAAGGAGGTTAGCGTAGAGGTTGAAATCATGTATTCCATTGAACAACGTGTTTTTCTAGGACTGGAATATCACAGATTAGAACGCAACGGCAACGCCTACGGCAACAAGGCGCAGTTCTCGAAAACGATTTAATGTTCCAAAAAGACCCGATGCAAAAACCATTCGCAAGCTCTTCGTTAAATTCGGACGAACAGGCAGCGTGGATGATAATCGAGTGGGAAATGTTGGACCCAGGCAAACGGTAATCACTTCTGAAAATGTCGCTGAAGTTTCTGGAATTGTTCAGCAAAACCCAAGGAATACTGTCCGAAGAATTGCATCAGAGACTGGTTTGAAGTGTTCAAGTACGCAAAAAATATTGAGGAACAGCCTACGGATGTTTCCATACAAAATCCAAAGTCATCAGGCCATACCCATAAAAGCTGTGCGAAAAAGGTTTGACTTTGCGAACGAGATTCTCACATGATTGATAATGAAGGATTTGATGTTGGCTGCATCCGGTTCACAGATGAAGCACACTTCCACTTGAATGGATTCGTGAATAAACAAAACTGTAGATTTTGGGGTTCCGAAAATCCTCATTTGTGTGAAGAGAAACCACTGCATTCGCCTAAAGTTGCTGCTTGGGCTGCAGTATGCAGAAGAGGCATTAACGGCCCATTTTTCATGCGA
Organism: Araneus ventricosus; assembly: GCA_013235015.1. Lineage (NCBI taxonomy): Eukaryota > Metazoa > Arthropoda > Arachnida > Araneae > Araneidae > Araneus > Araneus ventricosus. The sequence goes on from BGPR01000593.1 coordinate 328,997, forward strand.
GAAACGATCTCTAGTGAACGTTACATTACAATTTTGGAACAATTTGTCAGCACACAACTACCGTTGGAGGATCGACCAAGAATCGAGTGGTTCATGCAAGATGGGGCTCGACCACGTCGTACAGAAAAGGTGTTCCGCTTTCTTGATGAACACTTCGGGAATAGAGTAATTGCGTTGGATTTTCTGGCACAGAAATGGATTGGCCTCCATATTCGCTCGATCTGACTCCTTGCGACAACTTTCTGTGGGGCGCATTGAAAGACACTATCTACGGAACCATCCCTCTACGCTGGATGAGCTTGAATCGGCGATTTGTGTGGCCTGCAATTCCATTTCTGTTGAGATATTGAAGGATGTGATGTCAAATTTCATTCTTCGTTTACGCCACCTCATTTTTTCGGACGGTGAACATTTTGAGAACATTGTGTTCTCATTGCAAAGAATGCTTGACTTGACTTTTTTTAGACTACTTGCAGAGAACATGGTTTTCGGCGTACAGCGCCATCTGTTAACGGTTTTTGTAACTAAATTTTCGAAATTTCTGTATAACATTTTTACAGCTTAGCTAATAAACATACCGTTTACCGCATTCGTCTATTGATATTTGTTTCTGAGATATTTAATTTTGAAATCAGGGTCTTATTCGCAAGACACCCTGTGCATTTTAGTTGAAAACGCTGCAAGTTATAAATAAAAAGCATGCTAAAAAAATTGGGATTTTTAAAAGAAACCTTTATATCTTCCGGAATATTCCAGGTATTCATACGAAAATACATGTAGATATTGCTTCCCTGCAGCTGATGAATTCAGTTGAATTTTCTCCTGGAAATTAACATTTATTTCCGTCAACTAAAATCATATTATTATCCTTCTATTACAAAAAATCTTTAAATATTTAACACTTACTTATTCTATTGATCTGATTAAAATATTATCGAACTCTGTTTAAAAACCCAAATGTTTAATATCTTCATTATCAGGAGGAACCTCTTTCAGCATAATGAATTTCGTATTCCGCTTAATGAATTTCCGCTTGAAAATAAATATCTCTTTTTTTAAAAATAAAGCTCGATAAATACATCGGCTTAAAATGTGACACTTCTCACCAATTAGGTAATTCTTCGTCCAGAAACAACAGAATCAGTGCATTTCAATCACAATACAAGTTTCTTGGTGTTAGACAAGAGCACATTTACTCCCCCTACAGCCTTCGAGCCTACCTATCAGAGCACCACAAAAGTTGAGGAAGTAAAGCAGAATGGTTGAAGAAAATGGAAGTGAAAGAAAGTCAAAGAATTCTTTACTTCTCTCTCCTGCATCCTCTTCGCCTACGGAAAGTCTACTATTACACACACTGGACTAAACATCAATAATGGAGATTAAGCCCTCTTTAGGTCTAGGGGCTCCATAAAACAACCTCTTCTCATCACAACTAACGATGCTGGATTATATAATATTTGGTCAAGTAAATGAAATGGTCAAACTTTAAATCAAAAAGTCATAAAATATTTTGAATTTGAATCACGTTTGATTCATTTTCTGAAATTTCAGTGCAAGAAAGAGAAAGAAAGAAAAAATAAAAAGAAAGGCTTTTTTGCTTTTAAAATCTGAGATTGGCTTAATATACTTTTCCTAGTGGGTCTGATCTATTCAGGTGGAATTTTTAGCAAACAAAATTAATTTTATCTCTAAAAATTTAGAGATTTTTGGAATGAAATTTGATACAGTTTTAGAAAAAAGCATGGTGGATCGAATTATTGAGAATTTTTCTATTACATAATGGAAAGATTTTGATAGAACATTTAATTAACTTTTTAAATTGCATTAATTAATTTGGTTTATAAGTGAAGTATAAAGATGGAAGAAAATGTGTTCTTCTGAATGAGCCTGTCCCTCGAGACATTTCCATGGATACAAGTTTTGTGAAGATCCGATAATAACTTCTGGAGTTTAGAGAGGTGTTCAATTTTTAAAGTAACCATTTGTAGATGTGAACCGTTTAGTTTGCTACAGTTGAGTAATTAAGAGTGTCGTCGATTTACGAAGAGAGAAAATAACAGAAGCCAAGAGACGAACTTGGTCATCGTAAATTGGCTAATTCTAGTCGATATAATAGTATTATTTTATAAATTACCAAATGTTTTAAAATTCCACAGTTTCCTGGGGATAGATGATAAGCATCACAGAGTGATGGATTTGCATCTAGTACCGATATGAATAATAACCAGCAGTTCTGTGAACCGTAGAACTCACAACCAAAATAAATAAATTCTCTTAGGCGCAATCTTGAAATGCTTAGACATTTTTTCGAATGAGAACTATATACACAAGTTACCTCTTTCATCAATATTCCTAAAATTACTATTGATTTTAGGAATATCTGCTTTTATAAGCATTAGCGAAAATGGTGTAAAAAAGTATTTTAGGATGTAAATATCGTCAAACATTGAAACCATTAAAATGGCCACCATCTTGAAACGGAATCAAAAAATAAAAGTGCATATATACATATATAAGTCGTTTTCAGTGACATCAAGGAACATTCACACCAAAATCTAAGAGATTCTAACAACTCGCTTATTCGTGTTTGCGTAAAAGATTAATAATTAATAGTTAATACGAAACTTCAATAGTTGATATAAAATTTTAGCTATTAAATTTTTATATTAATTAATATTAATTATTATATAATATATTATGTAATACATAATATATATATATATATATATATATATATATATATATATAGGATGAAAGATATTAAGATATGATAAGATAAGATTAAAGATATGAAGAAAGATATAAAAATATAAAACTTTAATAGAAGTTATATTAAAAGAAAATTATGTTTGCTTTGACAATAAATTATACCAACAAATTAAAGGACTTACACAAGGTGGACCAGAAAGTAATGCTCTACCTAATTTATATTTACGCTATTATGAAAAAGAGAATATTTACAATAATTCTTATATCATGTATAGGTATATTAATGATTTATTAATATGTTCAACTGTAGAAGACTACACACCACATACTGACTTTTATCCAGAGTATTTGGAACAAAAAACCTTCTATAAACCTTCATTAGTTTACTAAAAATTAATGAAGGTTTTTCTTCTGCAGATTTTCTAGATCTTGAAATTAAAATAGATGATAATAATTTAAGCACTGAAATTTATGATAAAAGAAACACTCTTCAGTTCAATATAAACAAGCCACCTTTTTGGAATAGAAACATCAGTCGTCAAATTTCTAGAAATATCGTCTTAAATTATATTCATAGAAACACTATTTTAGTCACAGAATGTTTCAAACACCAGTCTCATATTCATACATTTCTTGAAAATGCTATGCGATATGGGTATCATATAAATTCCATGTATGCTCATGTTAATAAAAAATATTTAACACCATTTAATTAAAAATATTTTAGATTTATTTTTGATGTGATCATATATATTGGAATTCACAAAGATATTAGTATCTCACTTCATATGTAGATGGCGCCACTAGATTAAGAATAAGATTGCATCGTATATTCATTTTTATTTTTGTGTACATTTCTAAAATAATATATATTATTATAAAAGGTTAAATTTATAATTAATTTTTTAATGTTGCTTATTGTAGTATTAATAGCTTTATTTAGAAATAATATTTTCACTTTAAATGCGGTACTGTCTTTAGGATAACGCTCAAGTCATAACAATAATTAGGACTATTGAACTGGTATGCTTTATGCTACATACTTTCTTGTTTCTAATGAAAGATTTTGGTGATTTATTCCCCTACTTTTTGGTTTTCGAACAATTGGCTTTCGCAGAGGGTTGGCGCCACAAATCTAGATTAATGCGTCAAATATAGGTTCCCAAGACCGTTTGGCATTTGATTGTTGGAATTCCAATTCTGGGTTGTCTTTTTCATAGTAGTAGTAGTACATAATCAAACTATCTTTTGGATTTCATTTGTATGATTATTGATAAGGTAACTTTATTTTAATTTTTAGATTAATATATGTATATATTGAAAATATGACAAATGTTTCGATTATTTGAAATTTTTAACTAAATATATATATATATTTATATATTGCAAACAAATAGACGAAATGTCGAACGGTTTAGCTGAAGCAGTGCCTTGTTTCACTGGGCCAACTTATAGATCTCTGATCAGTAGACCTCTAATCCAAAAGAAGAAAAAAATCTACATTGTTCTTTATTGCAGTTTTTATAGGATTAGCCATTATTTTTCCCCGAATGCGAATTATTTGCAGAAGTCTGCTTTTATCAGGATTCAAGAAATTACAATTAAATATCTGCTTTTATCAGTAATCGCAAAATTTCAATTGAATGTTTCGCTATTACCAAAATGTTTCAAATATTTTAATGGCGCCTAACTCGCGAAACCGTGAAACCATTAAAACCTGCAACCATCTTGAAAAGAATGTAAAAAATAAAAAATTCTATATCTACGACGTTTTCAATTATTTCAAGAACATTCATCGCAAATTCGAAGAAAATCTAGCAACGGGTTTGCTCGTGAATGCGTGTCAAACAAATTTACAGACAAACAGACGAAATACCGAATGTTCGAGTTGGAAAAGTTCGCTTCTCTCTGTCAATTATAATAAATTTATCGTTTGCCTTCTTCGGTGATCACTTTCATTTTCATTCAATTTTCTACTAATTTATATTCCGTATATGAGCTACTTGAAAGCTGGAGATTGACTGACGAAATATGCGTAATAGTGCTGTGAATATTCTTGTTCTACGCAGTGACAGCTGGCTGAACTGGTCCAATCGCATGGAGGCCAGGTGACGCTGATGTCAGAAAATGTGGCGCTGGTTGAAGTAAAGAAAACCGAATTTGAAAGATTTGTTCATTCATCACAATAAATAAACAATTATACCCGAACGACGATTTCAAATCTTGAAATAGAAAAGAAATGTCAAACAAGAAACGTAAGGAACATTCAAAATTCTTTGCATTAATGCGATTGATTCTACGTTACAACTTTTTCAAATTCCTCATCCAGTGCCATCTATTTAAAATCATCAAAGTACTAGAATATTTTTCACAACATTGAGGGCCACATTCAAATTACTTAACAATCTTTCTTTAAAATGTGCGAGAAATTTTATTAAATGAGTTAAACACTTCCTCTTAAGTTTATGATAAATGTTTCAAAGGAACATTGAAAATTAAATTAATTAAAGGAATTATTACCAAAGAAAATAAGCAGATATATTTATTATTATTATATTTTAACAGCAAAGAATTTTCGATTCAGATTATAATTCGTATTCATATTATAATAAAAACTTTCGAAATCAAATGCAGCACAAAATATTTACCAAAATTTGGCAAAAGTTGTGCTACATTTATAAAATTATATTATTTATAGATTTACCAGTAATTTAAAAAATAAAAAGATTATTATTGTTTATTGGGAAAAATTCTTCCAAAAAATTTCAAAATCCTGAAGAGCAGTTCCAAACGGCATGTCACTTCCATATCAGAGCAGTTAACGAAAAATTATCACATCCAAAGATATGAGTTCTCTCAAGAGCAGAAGCTACTCTTTACAGGCACTAGTTCTACAGCTACAATCCCAGAAGGTCCAAATGAACTTCCACCCACACAACCTTTGCCTCCAACAACAGCAGCAGATCATCTAATTCCCAGAACTGAAATTATCCAGCATCACCAACTTACCATTACCGAAGGGGGCCATGGGCCCCAAAAGTTACTTGCTTCATTCATCATTCTTTCGTAAATTGTATGGGTCACGAAATGTCAGCGCCCTTGGTACTGGCTAATTCTGTTAAATATAAATTTTCCCCCCTTCTGGTAATAATTATCACTGAGAAGGAGAATCGGAGGTCTCACTCGGCAATTTGATCAACGCCTCCACTCGCCAACAAAGAGAACTAGGCACTTCGATATCCGCCAGTTTCAAACGGAGCGCCAAGCTTGCTGCCATGTTTGTTGTGTTAGATGTCGATCTTCATAAGAACAGGTAAGTTTAATACGTGTTTCCTAACTTATATTAAAGTCGATTTTAGTTAATCAATAATTTCTAACTTTCAGTTTCACTTTTATAGCAAAATTATGAAGTTAAGATTTTTTTCTTGCAATTCCCGTAAGTTCCTAAAATTTCTCATCCTAATGTAATAATACTGTTGACGCAGTATGGAATATAGGAAAAATGTATGCATTCCTGTATTTAATAATATGACCTGGGAATAAAAACAACCTTAAAAGCTATCAATACTTCTTTGGCTATTTCCGTGAAAATATTTATTGTTAACTTTTATAATAATTTCCACGAGTTATAATTCTTTTATCAGTAAAGTGAAATTAGATTTGAGATTCTATGTTAATAGAAATACCGCTGTATATTATAAATTATGTACGTAATAATACATTCATAACTATGTTGTACATAAAAAGATAAAGTTTTCTAGCATCTTTAGATTTTTTTGTTGGATTTTGAGGAATTGTTTTGCTATATAGAATTTTACAGCATGAAAGCTGTTGTAATTTGTGCTGAAAGTTAAAGTAATTTTGGCTTGCGTATTATGTATACTTAGTTATATCCTATACAAAGCTTTCTAATTTAAAAACGGTCTGTTGTGAAACGCTATTAAATATATAAGCTGATTAAGAATGTCTGTAGTCTAGTTAATGTTACACTAATTTATTATTACAATATTATACAATGGCTCCCAAAAGTGTTCGCACACTTACGATTTTCAATGAAATAGGGCTCTATCCATTAATTAAAATTAATATTTCAGCATGGGTATTTAATAATAAGATCTATAATCTATTCTTAACAAAACTACATGAAATATTTTAAAAACATAATAAAACTTTATTTTTAAGAAATCAATAATCAAAAAGTAACAAAACCCTTTATCTCACAAAAGTCCTCGTACATTTGAAATATTTTCAGATAAATTCATAATTTAAATTATCGTCTGTCGCTTTATTTTTATTTTTGCATTGTGGTGGCATTTAAAAAATCGTTTGGCTTTAATTTTCGCTTGCTTACTCCGTAAGATTCTATTTATTATTTAAAAATGGCTCGTAGTGGTAAAGAAACAACAATTAGCATTCGAAAATTGATTATTTTTCATCATAGTAGTGGTAAATTAGATCGGAATATCGCTAAATTAGTTAATTTATCCCATTCTACAGTGCAGTATGTGATAAAACGCTTTAAAGAAGAAAATCGGACCGAAAACAAGGTAAGAAAAGGTAGACCGGCAAAGTTAACATAACGTGACCAGAGATTTATAATTAGAAAATTTTCGAAAAATCCACGTTTGAGTGCTTTAAAAGTTTCTGCAGAATTTAATGAAAAATTGTCTACTTCTCTCAATTTCACCTGAAACTGTTCGACGAGTTCTCAGAACAGCTGGATTAAATGGGCGTTCTGCCCGTAGAAAATTTTTTGTTAGTGCGAAAAACAGAAAGCTTAGGCTTTCCTTCGCAAAATCAATGTTAAATAAACCCGAAACGTATTGGAATAATGTCTTATTTGCAGATGAAAGCAAATTTAACATTTTTGGTTTTGATGGACGTATAATGGTATGGAGAAGAAAAAATGAGGAACTTAAATCCCAAGAACTTAGTTGGAATAGTTAAGTTTGGCGATGGAAGTATCCTTTTGTGGGGTGCATGTCAGCATCAGGACTAGGTAATTTGGTATTTATTGATGGCATAATGAATCATGCTCTTTAATTAAATATTTTAAGAGACAATTTAAAAATATCAGCTCAAAATTTGGGTATAGGAAACAACGTTTTTTCTATCAAGATAACGATCCTAAGCACACGGCTTTCAACGTTCGCCTCTGGTGTCTCTATAATTGTCCACAAAATTTGAAAACACCACCTCAGTAGTCAGATTTAAACCCAATAGAACATATTTGGAGAAAACTGGAGGTTAGAGTACGAAAACACGACATTAAAACGAAAAGCGAACTAAAAACAGTAATGATGGAAGAATGGATGAACATTGATGCAGAAATTACAAGAAAACTAGTGAAATCTATTCCCAAACGTTTAAAAGCTGTTGTGAATGCTAAAGGATATCCTACTAAATATTAATTTAACGAAACATTAGAATATTTACAAATATGTAGAGATTTTTTAAAAGTGTACGAATACTTTTATGAGATAAAGTTTTTGTTACTTTTTGATTATCGATTTCTTAAAAATAAAGTTCTACTATGTTTTTAAAATATTTCATGTAGTTTTGTTATAAATAGATTATAGATCTTATTATTAAATACCTATTCTGAAATATTAATTTTAACTAATGGATAGAGCCCTATTTCAATGAAAATCGTAAGTTTACGAACACTTCTGGGAGCCACTGTATATATTATTACTCATATTACAATGTCACATCAATTTATTTGCTGCTATAAGTATGTATATATTATAAATAAATCAGTAACTTTATAGTAACATCTTTTTTTGCAAATTTAAATTCCATTTTAAGAAGATATTTCTCATTCTTATTAATTTTTATTAATAATGTAGAGATTTTCCAGATGAAAATTTCATATTTTTTTGTATAAATATAATAAAGAAAGCTTTTCTGATAAGCATATTAGCTAATATTTTATTTATGACATCAAAATATTTTGATCTGTTTTAATTATCGCAACTGACACAAGAAAATTAATTTTATTGTTAATAACTTAGAATTCTAATTATTACTCTTGGTTAGAGACCCTGTTAAGTGAATATTTTATTCATAATTATAATGCATGATAATTGAAAAGTGTTTTTCATATAAAGAAATTTATGTTATAGAAATGGATTCTAGTGGAATTTTGTTTGTCCTTTCAGGCACTTTGAGATTTTTGCAGCTGCAGATTCTAGAGGATAACTGAGAAGATGAACAATGAATAGTAGGGGAGAGGCATGGCATGGGGCACCTTTCAACAAATACATAATGACTCATTTCACTCAATGAATATAATTTTTGTTGAAATAAAACAAAGTGTAATATACAATGATCTAACAAAATTTATCTGGTTTTAGGTCAACTTAATTTTTCTTATTTTCATTATTTGTTCCAGTAATTTTTTGCTACTTTCAGCTTTGACTTACATAACCCCATTATTTCGAAAATTCATAAAATCCTTAACCCAATGAATTTCAGCTATATTATTTTCATGTGTAGAATGTAAAATGTTACTCGTGAATGATTCTATATCTTTAGATAAGCAAACAGTTTTTATTGTTATTTTCTAAGAAATATGGTATTAGTAAATCTGATTAAAATGTATTTGTACAGTTAGTATTTTGATATATCTATAAAAGTTAGTATTTTAAATGTAAAATATTTTTTAATCACCTAGATGACAAAGAGGAAGGAAAAGTTTTAAAAATATATTCTTTTGTCACAAAAGGATTAAGCTCAGTATCAAAATTCTGAAAAACAATGGGGGCAATTCTGAATAAGTTCTTTTATGATATTTTCTGATAATTTCTTTATGTTTAAGCTGATAAATATTTTTCCAAAAGAGAAAAATTCTGCCTATAATATTTAAGCAGAAATTATAGTATCAAAATTGAACATTTTCCTTGATGCTTCGTTCAGTTACGTATTGCTCTATCTCTTTCAGAATATTTTAAAAACTTCCAACATTAATTTCTAATTCTCATTCATTCTTGTTCAAGATTTAAAAATTAATACAATGTTATTTCCATAAAGAAAATTCATTTCAATTTTTTTGAACTCTGCAGGATATTAAATTTTTTGATTAAGTTAATTGCCAACTCTTTTAGAATATATTAAAACTTCAACAAATTATTTTTCATCAATAGACATTAATTTTATTCCAGATACAAAATTAATGGATGCAATTTCAAACAGAATAATCTAAAGTTAATTTTTCAAATTTTTTCAACCAGAGAAAATATATTAAATACCCTGTTGAGTTTGTATAAGATGTTGTATAATAAATAAATGCAAAAAATTCAACAAAATGCACAATTTTATTGAACAAGCATAATAAAGTACACAACATTTTTAATACATAACATTTCTAAAAACATTGCCTAGAAACCAGATTTATTTGTTATATATAGTATACAAATATTCGATATAAGTGAGTGTAATTTAAAAAAATCAATAGCTGGAGGAGGGCATAATGGAATCTCCCTTCTTGCCAAGGGTGACTCTTACCAGGAGTTAATACTCCCGTCCATCTTCGCTCATTCTGCCCGGCATAGGAAAATGTTCAATTTTGATACTATAATTTCTGCTTAAATATTATAGGCAGAATTTTTCTCTTTTGGAAAAATATTTATCAGCTTAAACATAAAGAAATTAACAAAAAATATCATAAAAGAACTTATTCAGAATTGCCCCCATTGTTTTTCAGAATTTTGATACTGAGCTTAATCCTTTTGTGACAAAAGAAGATATTTTTAAAACTTTTCCTTCCTCTTTGTCATCTAGGTGATTAAAAAATATTTTACGTTTAAAATACTAACTTTTATAAATATATCAAAATACTAACTGTACAAATACATTTTAATCAGATTTACTAATACCATATTTCTTAGAAAATAATAATAAAAACCGTATGCTTATCTAAACATATAGAATCATTCACGAGTAACATTTTACATTCTATACATGAAAATAATATAGCTGGAATTCGTTGGGTTAAGGATTTTATGAATTTTCGAAATAATGGGGCCATGTAAGTCAAAGCTAAAAGTAGCAAAAAATTACTGGAACAAATAATGAAAATATGAAAAATTAAGTTAACCTAAAACCAGATGAATTTTGTTAGATCATTGTATATAACACTTTGTTTTATTTCCACAAAATTTATATTCATTGAGTGAAGTGAGTCATTATGTATTTGTATGTATGTATGTATTTGTTGAAAGGTGCCCCATGTCATGCCTCTCCCCTACTATTCCTCGTTTGTCCTCTCAGTTATCTGTAAAATCTGCAGCTGCAAAAATCTCAAAGTGCCTGAAAGGACAAACAAAATTTCACTAGAATCCATTTCTATAACATAAATTTCTTTAAATGAAAAACTCTATTCAATTATCATGCATTATTATTATGAATAAAATATTCACTTAACAGGTTCTCTAGCGAAGAGTAATAATTAGAATTCTAAGTTATTAACAAAAAAATTAATTTTCTTGTGTCAAATTGTGATAATTAAGACAGATCAAAATATTTTGCTGTCATAAATAAAATATTAGCTAATATGCTTATCAGAAAAGCTTTCTTTATTTTATTTATACAAAAGAGTATGAAATTCTCAGCTGGAAAATCTCTACAATATTAATAAAAATTAATACGAATGAGAAATATCGTCTTAAAATGGGATTTAAATTTGCAGAAAAAAGATGTTACTTTAAAGTTACTGATTTATTTATAATATATAAGTACATATAGCAGTAAATAAATTGATGTGACATTGTAATATGAGTCATAATATATAGTATAATATTGTAATAATAAATTAATGTAACATTAACTGGACTACAGGCATTCTTAATCAGCTTATATATTTAATAGCGTTTCACAACAGACCGTTTTTAAATTAGAAAGCTTTGTGTAGGATATAACTAAGTATACATAATACACAAGCCAAAATTACTTTAACTTTCAGCATAAATTACAAGTTTCATGCTGTAAAATTCCATATAACAAAACAACTCCTTAAAATCCAAAAAAAAAAAAAAAAAAAAAATCTAAAGATGCTAGAAAACTTTATCTTTATATGTACAATATAGTTATGAATGTATTATTATGTACATAATTTGTAATATACAGCGGTATTTCTATTAACATAGAATCTCAAATCTAATTTCAACTTTACTGATAAAAGAATTATAGCTCGTGGAAATTATTATAGAAGTTAACAATAAATATTTTCACGGTAATAGCCAAAGAAGGATTGATAGCTTTTAAGGTTGTTTTTATTCCCAGGTCATATTATTAAGCAATAATCTATAAAAATACAGGAATGCATACATTTTTCCTATATTGCATACTGCGTCAACAGTATTATTCCATTAGGATGAGAAATTTTAGGAACTTACGGGAATTGCAAGAAAAAAAAAAATCTTAACTTTATTATTTTGCTATAAAAGTGAAACTAAAAGATAGAAATTTTTGATTAACTAAAATCGACTTTGATAAAAGTTAGGAAACACGTATTAAACTTACCTGTTCTTATGAAGATCGACATCTAACACAACAAACATGGCAGCAAGCTTGGCGCTCCGTTTGAAACTGGCGGATATCGAAGTGCCTAGTTCTCTTTGCTGGCGAGTGGAGGCACTGATAAAATTGACGAGTGAGACCTCCGATTCTCCTTCTCAGTGATAATTATTACCAGAAAGAAAAAAAAATTATCGTTAACAGAATTAGCCAGTACTAAGGGCGCCGACTTTTCGTGAGCCATACAATTTACGGAAGAATGATCTTGACAAATTCCGGAGTACCCGACCCTCAAAAAGGGGCTACCTGTACTCTTGACGAGTACTGAGTCCAACATGGCGAGAAGTATCTGTCAATGAGCTGAATAGGATTCATTTCGGCAGTGAGGAGAGGCAGGGCGGGGGTGCGTACATTGGAGCTTCTTATATAGAAGCTAGGTCCCTCACACGGTAGATCTGAGAAGTCAGGAGTCTAGCGGTGGCCAGAAGAGAAGATCTTGAGACGGAGTGGAGGAGAGTGAAACTGTGAGAGCTTAACTGTGTTTGGTTATTATCTGAGGAGAGGGCCGTGGGAGAAATATTTTGTATCACGAATTAAAATGAGTATGAATTAGTTAAAATTTAATTTATTGCTGAAGTATCAAAATATTTTGTAAGAAATAGTTCAATATGAATTTATCAAAAATAATAATGATAATTTCTTGTGAAATTTTTTTAAAGAATTTACAAAATAACTTTCCATGAAAAAGTAAAAATAGTAATTTAATTGAAAATAATTTTAATTCTTAAATTATTCATCCAGATGCTTTAAATTTTGTACAATATATACAGTCGAATTAATTTTATTGGATTTTCTTGATGTTCCAAATTTACTGTAAATTTTATATGAAAGAAAAAAATAATGTTAACCAGGAAAAAATGTTATTTTAAATTGATTATATGATTTTGGTTGTAAATTATATATCAAAAGAAAATATAAATGTAATAATTTTCGCAAAAATTCAGATAAAAATAAAGTTCCTACTTCTTGTTTATAGAGTCGCCACGACAGTAGGGATTGGTCTCATTTTGCGGCCCCTTGAGGTTAGTTTCGTTTTCCAAAAATGACGGCTTTGCAGTCTAAGGAAAATGCAAAGGAAATTGAGTTGCTATTACACAATAATTACATATAGCCTAAATATAAGATGAGAAAAATAGTATGCAATTATCCCATCAGGAAAAGTACTTGCCATTCTCTTTGAAGTTTCTGCGCATGCGTTATATTACTGGTTCGACTATACCAACTTCATTTTTAAAAAAAATAAAATGCTTTAATATCTACGGATTGAACCAGCTACAATCTATCTATGTAGTAGTATGTAAGTGAGCTATTTGCAGTTGGTTTTGTTTTCCAAACTTGATAGCGCCACAGCCTAAGAAAATTGCAAGGGTACATGCAGGTCGATAATCAGCAATTAGTCAATAAAAGATGAGAAGTTGTATGTAATTATCTCGTCTGGCCTCGTATTTGCCATTTCTGCGCATGCGTGATCTTACTGTTTTCAAATCTATGAATCATTTTTATGCTGCTTTAATACCAATAGAATAGATTAAACCAAGATGTTGCATCTGCTAAAATCAGAATTGGCCAGAGCTAATTTTGTCGACCTTTTTTAAGAGTTCTATTATATTATTTATAGAACCTTATGTACTTTTTTAAAAAAATTATTTTAAAGAAATAGTGGTAAAAAGTTTAGCAGAATGTTTTTTAAGTGACGGTTAATTTTAACCTATACTTCGTAACTTTACTCTGCTGCATTTTCTTATCTGCCAAAATTTTAAGAGTTGGTGGGGGTAACTAATATAATCATCTGTCTTTCTATATATATGATTTAGGAAATGCAGTGTACAGACGCTAGATGAAGCTAAATAATGCAATCGTTAACATCTTGCATTTGAGTATGACTTCATTTGCTGCAGCTTTTTGTAGCATTATGCATCCCGGCATGAATTCTGGACTTGTAGATATACACTTGATGATGAGGTTGGAAACCGAAACGGACGACCTGTTCCAAGTATGTATCAGGAACAGATTTCTCTAGTCAGTTTGATAGGCGATCGCAGCGCCCTCAGCTTTTAACAACTTTGATTCCTTGGGATTAGAAAAGTTGAATTTTACACGATTTCCCAAAGTTATATGAAAAACGATTCAAATTCGTGAGAAATTTCTAACGTTTAAAAACTTTATTTATGTTTTTTATATGCAACAAAAATATTTCCTTTTCATCGTATAATTCTCGTAGATTTTCAAATTGCTAATCATATAAACTAATACTGCTGACACAGTATGCACTATTCCTTAAAAATTTCGGTAGTTCTTTACTTTTATAGAAGTATATGAATAATACGACTTGGGGAAAAATAATCCCCAAAAATATTAATGCTTCTTTGTCTATTACTGTTAAAATAGCAATTTTTAACTGTTTCAATAGTTTCCATTAATTATTCTTTTACTAGTAAAATTAAGATTAGACGTTACTACAGAAATATCATTTATATTATTGTGGCTCTAGCTATATTCAGAAGAGTGTATCGAGTCTGTGTCGAGAACTGGTGGAGTGGGTTTATATTTTTTGCTTAGTTTTCGAGAAGATAGGTGTTCGTACCGCAAGTAATGTATCTAAATTTAATAGGCTGTTTATGGAACTTAGGATAGATGACAATATACGGAAGGTTGTTATTTACATTAGCGATAGTGATAATATTACTTATGGTTCATTAGGACCGCAAGCCCCACCACCCATAAATCCAACAGATATGACTTGAGTGAAGATGTAAAATAAACCTGATTGAAAATGCATGTACCAAAAAAAATTTAAGAGATTCAAAGAATAAGTTAAGGATTTAAAGGAATAAAATTATTAAATCAAGGTAGGAAAGAGGATTTGACAATAGGGATAAAAAATTTTAAGGATTTATCATTGAATAAGAAATGACATTTTCTCTTTCCTTTAATTAGTTAAGTAATCAATATTACAAAATAAAATAAAAGAGTGGGGAGGCAGAAAAGGGAAGCACGGCGAGTGAAAAGACTCAGGGGAATGCTAGGTGTCAACCAAGTTGATGGTAAAACGTGGTCTTTTGCGGTTATTGTTATCAGATATGTCGTAATTTGGGATTTTGGATTTTTCGGGGTTTGCAATAGAGGGAAGGGAGGTATAAAATTTGGTTGACAGTTTGGATGAATTGTTTAAGGGAGGGGATTTTAAAAACATGTCTAACTTCAGCAGTTCGTTGGTACCAATGTGCTTTGGCTATCATCCTGATCGTTTTATTTTCTAAGGTCTCAAGTTTATGGAGATTGGTTTTAGCAGGGCTGGCCCAGATTGAGTTTGCATAGGTGATAACTGGGCGGAGATAGGCAAGGTAGATGAGCAGTTTATTATCAATAGAAAGTCCAGAGTTCCTGCAAATTAGTGAGTATTGAACACGAAAAGTTTTATTGAATTTTTCTCTAGTATGATTAATATGCGAATGAAAGTTAACGTTCTTATCAATGATGAGGCCAAGATATTTAATTCCATTTTTCCAGTTAATGGGGGTGTTGTAGATATTTAAATTTGGCCAATTGTTAGAATTTTTGAAAAATAAAATCGCTTCAGTTTTATCTACGTTGAGTTGGATTTTCCATCCAGTAAGCCAGGCCTCGAGCTTTGCAATGTAATTTTGAAGGGGGGTTAACGTTTGATCAGGGGTTTTTCCCTGCGCAAGGATTGCAGTGTCGTTAGTATATAGACTGAGTGTAATATTTCTTTGTTGGGGAATATCGTTCATGAAAAGAACGAAAATGTAAGGTGCCAAAATTCCGCCCTGTGGCACGCCTGTATTTAATTTCCTGAGAGAGGAGTCAGTGTCTTTAAACAAAACAGTTAAATATCTGTCTTGGAAATAAGAGCAGATTATTTTGATAGTGTAGGGCGGAAAGTGGTACGCAATTAGTTAATGAATGAGGCCTTTTATCCAGACTTTATCAAAAACTTTGGCAATATCAAGGAAAATTGCCGCTGTGGCTAAATGATTGGTTTTACCTGCATGAATATGTTCAATAATTCGGAGGAGTTGATGCGTTGTGGAGAGTTGGGCAGTAAAGCCAAATTGCTGTGGAATAGGAATTTTGATTTTGTTTGCATGTTTCATGTATCTATTAAGGATTAATTTTTCTCCGAGTTTACTAAGTGTCGGTAAGAGTGAAATTGGTCTATGGCTGACAGCATGCGAGGGATCCTTTCCAGGTTTGAGGATAGGTAAAATTCTAGCAGTTTTACAGCAATTGGGGAAATAATTAAATTTGAAAAGATAATTATAAATATTGATTAATTTTAAAATAATTTTGAGGGGGAGATTTTTAAGCATTTTATTAGAAATTCCGTCGACTCCAGGGGTTTTATTAATTTATATTTTTTTGAGGTAGTCAGTAATTTCAGAGGGTTTAACATTTGTATATTTGTTAGAAGAGATATTAGAATTAAAGTTTGTAATGGATTTTGTGACAGTAATTTCAGTATTCACTAATATCATTTGGGGTGAATTGTATTTCAAAATGATTGGCAAGCATTTCTGCTTTTTCAGGATTAGTGTGGGCTGGGAGATTACTATAAGGGACTTTAAGCTGAGGAATATTTGATCATTTTGTTTTTAAACCTTTGGTTCTAAGCCATAGGGAGCCATGATAAACGTTCAGCTGTTAAATTTCATTTGTATAGGAGATCTGATTAAAATCCGTAACTGCTGCTCGAAACCTGGCCTGTGCGATGTTGTAAATATTTTTAGAAACAGGATCTCTGGACCTTTGCCAGACCTTCTTACTACGGTTTCTTTCAGTTTTAAGATCGCGGATGTGGGGTGGAAGGTATAGTTCTTCATTTGGTTTTAGAGGCCTAGAGCTATTATGATAGACATTTAGTATACCAGTCATTATTTTGTTAATTTGAGTTTCAATTTCAATGGGGTTTGAAATATTAGGGAGGGCATATTTAACGTTAGAATTTAAGTTATTTTTAAAGTTTTACCAGTTAGTAGTAACTTTACGTCTATTTAAAATTATAGGGATGATATTGAGATCAAATTCAATTATGACGGGATTATGATCAGAGGATCAGGGGATTTTGAGGACCATCCTATCTATAGAAGGTATAGTTAAGGAGAAAAGGGTTTAAATTATGCTTAATTTTTGTTTCTTCTAGTAAGAGAAGGTCTGGCTTGTACTCATCCACGAAGTACACATTCGATGTATTTACATTGTGGCATCCAATTTTTTTGTTTTTTAAGGATATTATAATATATATTTCCGGATATTATGATATATCTCTGTGATATTCTGTGAAAAAACTTCTACGAGTTTTTGGGCACTTGCAGTTACGGGGGGTGGGGGGTTGAATGACTCACCATATTTTGGGGGAAAAAACTATATTCTTGCCGTACAAATTTTCTGTTTTTAAGACATCAGTTGTTTTCGAATTTCCCTTAAATTAGATAAAATTATAGCAAAAGTCATAAATTTTTGTCTAATTTCCCAATTTTTTCAATGACGATCATTAAAATCTGCGCTTTCTTACAGCCATAAAAGTTAGCGGACCTTTGGCGAGTTTCTCATGGATTGATTAGATTCTGGCCCTAGCTTGGCAAGAGATGTACCGTACACCTTCCGCAGCAGTACAGAAATGGTATATAATATTTGGACAATGTTATACATTATTATGAACACCGAAGAACACCGAATACCGTAACAAAATATTGTATAATACGTAATAATGTTTCCGAGATACTAAATTTTCATAAATAATATAAAAACAATGTCTTTTATAAAAATATTCATTTTAACTCAGGATATGATCTGATTAGAGGTTTTATTTTAAAAACTCCGCAGGAACAATTTTTCTTTAAGATGCAGAATAATATATCATACTATACAATACAATGAAAACGATATTATAAATAATATGTTGATCGACGTTATTCAGTAATATTAAAATGGGCATGTCATATTAAAAATCAAGCATTTGAGTTTCAATATGACGAAATTATTATAAATGTTAAAGGCATGTCGCAATACACTGAAAGAGGAATTAAAAAAATTAAATATTTAAAAATTTTGAAAGAAAGAAGCGACTTTTCGAAATTAAAATAAAAAATTCTTTCTAATATGAAGTTATTTTTGTCGTCAACAGATGGCAGCATACTGTATTATACAATGAAAACAATATTATAATTTCTACGTTTATCGACATATTTCGATGTATCTGAAAATTTAGTAAAACGTTCATATGATTCGTCTTTCTGAATCTTTTATTGGATTTCAATACTGTAAAAATATGACACATGTTAAAGGTGTCTCATAATACATTGAAAGAGGCATAAAAAAATTAACCCTCCTTCTCCAAATTATTCTATTAGACAATCTTTAAAGACTTACGATAAACGCAATATTTTACAGAAAACTCTATTTCCTAAATTACATATTGCTGAAAGTTTTTGTTCATAAACCAAAGCAAACCCTAAGAAAGATAAACATATTTCTTACTTTTGAACCTAGCTATGTGAATTTATTCCAGTAATAAATCTTGGTTAAGAGCGAAAATTACTTCCTCTTCGATTCCAAATTACATTTTTATTGAAACGAAAGAATAATTTGATTAAAAAGACTATACAGAATTAGATGAGAATGTACATAATATTTCTTAGATATCCGAATTCCTTTATTCACACTGCCCTACCATCATTTACGCATGTCATTCGTGATCTCGCTAGTCTATTGGGTAAGATACCGGATAGTCAAACCGAGGGCGCGGGTTTAAATCTTGATGCAAGTGGTATGTGAAAAAAAACTATACATTCAGTATATTTTGTATTATTATTCAATACTATATAATCCTTTTCAATACTGTATATTATTATATAGTATTATATAACATTGAACAATAGCATGAAAAAATATCATATGGTATCTTAAAATTCTTACATTTTACACTGATTCAATATTGGGAAAAATATTGTATAATATCACTTTTTGAAATTTTAAGATATTATATGCTTCTTGGGTTAGTTTTACCTATTTTTTTAAACTTACCATTCTCACCTCAAGTAATCTTGAATAAATGGAGTTTAGCAGACCAGTGGCGGCGACTAGGTGGTGGTGGGGGAAACGGGGGACTTTTGCTGCACCCCACTTTTTGCCGGAAAAATTAAATTTCATTTTATTTTAACGACCCTAAACTAGAAATTATGAAAAAGAAATGATGTAAGAGAAAGTTAAATAAGTGATTAATGATGCTTAATT
The DNA here is from genome assembly GCA_013235015.1 of Araneus ventricosus. NCBI lineage: Eukaryota > Metazoa > Arthropoda > Arachnida > Araneae > Araneidae > Araneus > Araneus ventricosus. Next base: position 348,536 of record BGPR01000593.1, read on the forward strand.
TCAATTAACCCTCTGACATTCAAGAGAATTTGAAACCGGATGTTTTGAAATGCCTAAAAATGAGAACGATCGAAATCGTTATCAATGCTACCTGCATACTCGTACCTTTTAATGACCACTTTTCTGATGGGTTGAAAGGACGCCTTTGTTCTATAAAAGTGATTCATCCCTGCGACATCTGTTAGAGCACAAATCGAACAGATTTTGAAATTATCTGGGCTAATTCCAGCTAGCTTAGTAGACATCAATGGAAATGTATAGATTTATACTTGTTTTGAAAACATTGCCATCAAAATCAGCTCCATAGTGATGCATGAGAAATAATATTTTTGAAGGCTCATGATGAACCATTAATTAAAAGACAAATGATAATGCACCCCGTTGGCAAATGACCTACGAGAGGGACGCTTGTGGTGAAACAACCTGTGGTAGCAAGTCACCTACGTTGATACTAATAGGTTTCTCATGGGAGCAAGAATTATCGAGCATTCTGCTCTCGAGCAGTTCTTTACTAGACTCTGCTCGGGTCAGATCAGTACTCAACTTAGCATGGAGAGTATATATCTCTCTGGTTCAAGATTTCGATGAGTTTGATACCAGGCTAATTCGCTGTAGTCTAAGACAGGTGAATGTGCCGAATCAGAAATATTCTGTTCAAATATGGTATTTATTTTCAAACTGCGCTAAGATAATTCAAGGAATATTTCACTGGGTGGAAGAATACGGTCTGTGGCTTTTACTGTTCTGTCCAGGGTCAGATGTAAACATGTGTGTGCCCCCTCTCAAAAAAAGTTAACATACAATTTCAAATTTAATAAACAAAAGTTTATCCTTTAAAAATATAACTACTTAATAAAATCTTTATAATACCTGAACCGTATTTATTTTTTAATTCAAAATTTCACTACTAATAATATAAAATTAATACCTTCAAAAATACTTCATATAATTTCTGGAAATCGTGTGAAATACTTACTATAACTTTTTCGTTCGAGCTTTTCTCCGTGAGTAGGCTTGAATGATCATTGCAGCGAGCAGGTCTTATTAAATCGATTTCAATGCTTGGAAGCACAAGGACAAGAAAGGGTAGGGTCCATAGGAGCCGAAAAAAAAAATGTATCCTTGAATATGTTTAATGTAACGAATGTTTCTTTAAAAAAATCATTTTATGTGACCTTCTCAAAATGATACTGAAAAGTTTATAAGTATTTGGTGGTTATTTCTTTCGCGTATGCGCTCCCTTGACAGCTTCACCCCAGGTTGACCTCATGGGAAGTCTGGCCCTGTCTGGTACTGTCAACTAACTGAGTACAGTGTTTCCGCAAGCACTGTCGTTTATCATTAACAAAGTCTCAGTGGTCGCGACTCAGGGGGGCATTCCTCCTTCCTACGGGAAAAATTAAATTTTTATTTCATTTTAGCAGTCTAAAACTAAGAATTATAAAAGAATTGTACCAGTTCTTATAAAAATTTAGTAACAAAAGTTAGTTAATTTTGTAACTAAATTTTAAAATTTTGTTGTCTACACCTGATACTCCGGGGTGCTTTTAAGTGTCTATAATTTTTCGCCCCCCCCCACTTTTGCCACCCTTTCGCCGCCAGTGTAGCAAACATAATCGATTTCTTTCCAACGTACTTGTAATAATTAACCCCTTCTTTCTCGCTCCCGTCAAAAACAGGAGATGAGGTTCCGCATTCTATTTCTCGCGCCCGTGATATTTCTGGGTCGGAGTATTCAAAAGTAAAGCACCAAAAAGAATAAAAACAATCTATTTCTTATACCCTGAAAAAATTTTATTACTTATTTTATATACCAGACTATTTTTAATGTAATTGGAGATAATTTGTTGTCACAAAAACCTGATTGTTGCTTTTTCTGAAAAATTGAATTTTCTTGATCTCAAGCTAAAAAAATTACAAAAATGGAAAATGGATACATATATTGTCCATACACTTATTTTTATACAATTTTCATGAATAAAAAAAAAGGCCCTTTTTTGCTGTTTCTTGAAAATTATGCAAATGTTAAGGAGTTAATAAAATAATATATAAAATCAAAATAAGAGTTCCGAAATATATAATATGCAGCAATAAAAATTCCATTTATTCATGTGTGATACATGACGTTGCGAAAGTTATTCTATGGAAATTGCGATAAAGTGGCTTTATAAAAGATGGTGCTGCAATCTCTTACTAACTCTGAAGTGGAACTGAGCAATCATGTGGGCGCAGTCTTGTAGAAGAATAAACAGAAGCGCACCTGGTCTTTAACTTGTTTTATGTTTTTTATGAAGAACATCGTATGTCAGGAATCGAACGAAATATCAGAAGTTTAAAAATACTTAGAGAGTAAGGGATAAATTTTATAGAATCACCTTTCAAAACCCAGAAACATTGGAATTCATTTCTATTGTACCAGTTCTTATAAAAATTTCAACATTTTGTATAAATTTCAGTTGAAGAAGTCGATTTGGGGAAGATTTTATTTCTAAGAGATTTGTCAAAAAAAGTCAGCACTGTTGCGCTGCTGGCCAATCTAGGGGTAACAGAACCGCCGAGGTAAAAAAAAGCATATTCTCTTCGTGATTGTTCATGCTCACTGGCGAGGTCATCCTTTTTGCCTTCTCACCGATCTGTAGTCTCGTGCTGCCATCTATCGATCGTGCATTCATTTCGTGTTTCACCCATACTACTATCTATGGAACGCGCATCCTACAGTTTCAGAGGGGGCCAAAATAACCCACGTGACTCATTCCGAAAGTGAGCTATATTTGGCGCGTTAACCATAGAATTGATTTTCATATTGTACTCAATTCACACGGCTGAAATGTCACATGACATGCGTTAAATCTTTACATTTATGAATGTATTTAACTACCTTTCGTTACATATGCAAGTATTTGCGTTGTATTTCTTTCTGTTTTTCCGCGCTAAAATGGAGCTTGCCCTTAAAGCAAAATACTTGCAATTTTAATTTTCGTATCTAATTCTTTCATAAAATATTTATTTGGTTATATTTTCTGTTATTTCAATTTTAAATTACAATGCTACTGTCTGAAAAGATTTTTTTAGAATGTATCACACGTGAAATGTATTAACTTGCTATTTCAGTGTTTTAGTTCCTTTAGAAGTTTTAATTTTTTAAAGATAAATTCAAACAATAAAAATTAGATATTGTTTGCCTTTTTACTATTATATTGACACCGTACCAAATGTTTCCTGACTAAACTGATTTCAGCAGTTTAAATTAAGTACCATTTTGTAACATTGGGCCGAGGAAAAGATTTCTTAATATATTTCTGATGGATAGAAATATATTCATATATTTCTGCTAATTCTTGTTGCGTCCAGTATATTATAACAAATGGTTAACAATGAAAATAGTTCTTGTTTTGATAATATCATTTGAAACATCAAATGAATTTGATATCTAATTTTAACTGCAGAATAATTAGTTAGTTTATATTTGATGATAAAATGAAAAAAATTATTTTGATTCATAAGTATGTGACTCGACAGACGAATGTGTTCATCAACGGTAGTAATTTAACTGCAATATTTCCTAGTGAAAGTTTCATTCACCAACATTTCATTTAATTAAATACTAGCTCTCTAAATATACAATGAATTAATAAGTAATTTTATTTAAAATATTAGTTTAAACTACAAAATAATTTCTAATTCCCAGTTTGTCATATACAGGAGAGACTCAAATCATTTTTCTTTTATTATCATAATATTAAACTGGATGTAAATCATTTTCGATATTTCTGCTGCTGAAATAATGAAAATGAATGCTAAAATATATAAATTTCACATAAAAATACATAATTTATGTACAAATAATTATACTCATATACTATATAGGTGTGAAATAAATCTTTTATGTAAGTGTAAAATTCTTTTTTACCTCCGAGATGCTGTGTATGTGATTTTCTTACTGCCACCTTTTAATTTTTCTCTTTAAAAAATTCTCTTATCACATACAAAAAAGTGCCTTTTATATTTCATTTACATTATCTTATTGATTTTTAAACTCATAAACAAAAAAAATTATTTTAATCTAATCAAGCTTTTCTGGCATTCTTTTCTGTCTTTAAATGAGAAAGGAAATCAAATATAGTGGGTACCTCATCTTTCTTTAACCAAGTACCTCCTAATTTTTCTCGCTCGAAACTACCTTCACTAAAACGCTTTGAATATACCTGAAGGTAATTTGTCGCTTTGAAGTTGTCTCTTTTCAATTTCCTTTCCCATAATTTTCGGCGATTTTCATCTTTTGGGAAAAATGTGCAAATGAACTGTATCTAAATAAAAAGAAATAATTTTTCAGTTCGTTATTAACATTTTCCAGTATAACCCCAATCCGGTATATTGATAACAAATCTGTTCATTCAACACTCAGAAGAGACATCTTAAGCTTTTGATAATAAAGCGTAGATTGAATATCCGGGATGAGAATGTTCTCCCATGAAGTAGGCCAGCTCACACATAGAAATTTGAGGAAAGGTGAACAAAATTAAAATAAAGTATTACAAATTTTACTGCAAATAATCCTGATTAGCAGAAAAAGAATAGATTTAGAAACTTTAACTTGGAAATAGTGAGAAGATGTTAATGTAAGAGAGTTAAGCGAATAAAAATTTTATGACTAGGGAACAAAATAGAAAATAATGTGAGATAAAATCACAATAACAACAAAATTAAATTTTTACTGACAAGGCGGAAAGCGTAGGCAGATTCCATTTGTACTGAGTTAAAAGGAAAAGAGAATTTCCACCACTAGGCTATTTCTTACTCTCATTTTATAAGTGGCGGAGCTATGAGGATGAGAAAAAGTGGAAGAAAATGTAACTGATCAGAGCTTCTCAACAAGGTGTCACATGCATAGGTTACAAAATTTAATTAAAGTTTGCAGCAGTGAAGTAAATAGTTGCTTGCTAACAAATACTACTGAATTTAAAAGATCGCATGTCAACGTCTTTTTGCAGTGATTTAATGATTGAGTTTTATTAGTAATGAAGTTCATTCAATAATTTTGATTAATTCATAATTTGTGATATCCATGAAATATTTCCCACATTTGTGGTGTTTGTTTTCTGCGCAAATTTGCGTATGTTTCACAAAGGCTCCATCTGTAAAAAATAATTTACCAAGCAATGAGGAGATTACAATACTGTGTAGATTAGAATATATCTCTGTAGATAATTTTCTTGACACAGTTTCGATGTGAAACCATCGTAAAAGAAATGCTTCAATCTGCTTTTGTTTTCAGCTTTCTGAAGTTGATCACTATCAGAGTATATCTTTTTACCTGTGATGGATCTCAATGGATTTTTGTCGGTCTGAATCTAGAATGTCCCGCTTGCACTCAAATGTGAAGCTAGCATGAATCTTATATCGTTTGAACGAAGATTTAAACAGGTCGAAAAACTACTACTACGCCACATCACATCCGTTCCTAGAGCGTAGATCGCTCCTGATCAGTTTAGGATGGATTTGACTGGGAATGGAGTGGCCTAGGATGGCTCCTTTTTTAAAAATATCTATGAGAAAAACATATTTAAAAATGATTTGAAATAAGATTTAAAGTGTGGGGTTATTTTTAAAGCATTCGAAATTTGGGAAAAGTAACAGCAAAATTGTTGCTGAACTAGCATTGTACAACATTTTCTTTTTTCTTCTGATAAAATGCACCATTCATGGAAGGGAATGGAAGAACTTAAAGCCATGAGTTTAAAACTTACATAGGATATGTTAACTAGCAAAAGTACCAAAATGGAAAAGAAAGAATCCAAATATAGAAAAATATAAAAATACGAAAACTTACTAACAAAGGAGCAAAAGAGGGAGAAAAAAAGAAATTAATCCAAATATACAAATATATACAAAAGCAGGACGCACTAGTGAAATATGATCTCTAGAATGGGGTGACATGTAAAAATGGAAGATCAAATTACAACAAACAATAAAAAAAGAAAGCAATAAAAAGATAACAGACAAATGATAACAAATAACAAATGCTTACTCTTAAAAAGATATAAATACATACTCGTAAAAATACAATTAAAAAATTAGTTAAACATACTATTTAAAGTGATAACACTGGAATGGTTAAACATATTTGTACGTACAGTAGGTAAATTAAGGATAAATGGAATTTTACAGGAGAAGGTTTGAAGTTTGCCAATATAAACTATTTTACCATAAGAAAACAGGCAATTGAAACTAAAACTGCGACATTGTGTTTCGAAGAAATATAATGCCCCAATTTCCGCAAAGAAAGGGAAATTCTGGCCCTCTTCCGAGTGATGTTTCTCATAATGCTATTAAATTTTCATTTATTTATTTGTGAAATAATCTGAATTCGGAAGAAGCTTCTGTCTAATTAGATATAAAAGTGAATTTTTTCTTTAATTCTTTAATATTTTCTACTACTCACCAAAAAACTAAAAATTCTTAAGTTACGTAGCGAGTTACAAAAAGCTATGCACAATAGGGCGGGCGGAAAAAGTCGAAGTATCTTAGATCTTTTTCAGGTAGTGCGGAAAAGTTGCCAACTCCCATCATTAAAAAGTGTGCAAAATCTTATAACTCTGCATTGTACGGTCTTATCCCAGTGAAACTGGGGTCTGATCAGATATCACAAGACACAGCAATACGGTATATTAATTTTAATTAAGTTTCTTGATTAATGAACTTTTACAAAGAAATTTACAGAGATGAAAAACATTCAAATAATCTGCCTAAATCCGGATGACATATAGAGAGTCAAAAGTTCATAACTGGATGCAATCGCAGTTATAAGTGTGAGTCTACTCGTAAGTGATCGATTAGCAATCGATTTAGGAAACTGATAAAGTTCAGTCAAAAATTCAACTCAGGACGAGTTCAAAGTCCGATGGCTGGAAATAGAAATTTGAGGTATTCTACCGCTCAAATAGTCGAAATAACTACCAAAGAGTTACGTGATTTACCAAGGTAGATAATAGGCAGTGAGGTATGGCACGCTCACTAATTCTGAGCAATTCTCAAGGAATTCTCGGATGCTTTTCCAGCTCTCCAAAGAGTTATCCAGCCACGGTTTGGCTTTCGATTTTCACGGGACTAGGCGCCCGTACAAGTGCAGGATCTCGAGCTGAGACCTGACTTCCTATCTTCACCGATCTCGAGAATCGAGATCCGAATCCGAATCAAGCTCCGAATTCAATCGAGTCTCAATTCAAGCCTCCGTCGCTTCTTCCAAACTCCAAACTTAAAAACCCCTTCGTCCGATTCCTCTGAGGCGTGGCCGAAAGTTTCCGTCTTAGTGATTTCTCGGGTGGTTAACCGCGGTCACCAATCGCGACCCACCGCCTCCTTTTCTCATCTCATCATTCGCAGAGGGCTGAAACTTCAAAGGTTACTTTGTCGGCAAGTCAGCATGTCGCCGCGCCCGGGAGATCCGACGCGTTGCCTTCAGGTTGCGTAATCCAGGGTGTAATTTACGACCTAAGACAACGTCGCGGCTCCTTCTCTTCTAGCTTTTGGCGAGTTCGTTGGAGGTCTTTTCCTGTGGGTAACTGTGGGCCGGAGACCTCACAGCATTGATATCTTCTTTCGTCTCAATGGGCAGAAAGTTGTGAAAATTGGACTAAAAATGGTTAAAATTCAAAAATTAATAAAAAACACAGATTTTGTTGATTGGTTTGCGGTAGTGTCGCCTCAGTGGCGCTGAATTTTGGAAATTAAAGGCACATTTTTTTGTAATCTTTTTGGGGCTCAAGTTGTGACATTTGTTTTCTGGATTATAGTGTAGCTCTGATAAATCCATCCCTGTTCTGCGGTCGAGTTCTTTTTCTGGAGGCTTTAGTGACAAGTTTCACAATTCGCTAAACTGCTTGCGTGTGTGAAGGAAATTTAATAAAGCCCCAGCCGTCATTGGCACATCGTCCTGTATCATCTTCAAAAGTTCATGAACCGTTCTGAGTTTAAAAGTTCTGAGAACTGTGTGGAGGCGGTGTGACATAACAAGCTTGCTAATCAATGAGATCTTTCGTAGTCTGTAGCTTCAAATTTAACAGGAGGAATACAATTTCCACTTGGGCCAATTTCCCTTTCCTTGATAATTCGCCTTTCCTTGATGTTGCGAGAGTTCCATTATGGCCTGTCTAATCAGTTAACATAGCCCAAAACACTTTTGCTGGAGCCTCAAAGTAAGCGTTGCGAGAAATAACTGGTTCAATTATACCACGATACTTTCTGGAGCCGCAAAGTAAACGTTTCGAGAAATAACTGGTTCAATTATATTACGGCAAGTATCGAGATGAGCTGATGAAATGCCACAAGTGTCTAGCAGCAACCTTTATGGAATGATGAACCTTAATTCGGAACAATGAGGGAGCTTAAACTCTTAGAATGAATGCAAACAAAGTAATAAACTCATTTGATGGGTCTGATGTTGATATATAAAGCCTCAATATTCGATTTGCAGTTGTTATCGAGCGGGCCAGATTCAACGTTCCCGATTGACGGTTCTGTAGATATGAAGAACAAACGCCAGAAGTAATGGTTGTGCAAATGTCTAATAAATATTTCTAATCGCAACTTAAGTTGGTTGGGAGCAATGCCTGGTAAGTCGCATTCAATGCCATTAAAAGAAACAAGTGGCAGATTCTCTCATCTGTTAAGGTTTCGTAAAATGTCTCCGGTGTAAGACGAGGGACCAGGGGACCTGCCTTCTCTGTACTCAAATAGGTGTCGTAATGACAACTCGTTGAAATGAGGTAAGGAGATAATCCATTGGATTGATCTCTGAAGTTTCAATTCAAGCCTGCGAATTATACCATTAAACACTTCAGTGTTCACGACTGTGCCGTCACATCCCAGAACAATAAGATTGTTAAAATCAGCCAATAACGCAGTGGTTATGTATTTATAAATGCTATTGGAAATATCAAGACAAGATCCACTTTCAGGTGTTATGTGCCTAAAGTACGTGAAACCAGGCTCCGACACTATAGAGTAATACTCTTCTACAATTGTTCTTTGCAACGGCTTGTAATCGAGTATTTCGGTTGTTAAAATTTTGTCACGTCGTCAATCAAATTAAGGCCCGATAGAGTGGTACGATTTTCATTTGATTTTGAGACCAATTATTTTTTAATTCTAGATTTTTCTATCGATATTTTATTTTTGTCTGTGACCAAGCTGGTGTCTGATTCCATTACTAAATCCAAATCTTATATAACATTCGATGAAATGGCAGCCGTGGTTCTGTTGGACACACCATATCTGTGACTGGCAAGAGCTGTTTTATCCAGTTTATAACGCATTTGCACAGTCAAAGTGTGATGTTGAAAAGATTTGCTTGCAAATGTAGTGTAAAGACTCATCGTTAGTGCCTTCCTGGTCTTCCTCCGTCTCCACCTCCATCACATCTTCTATTTCAGTTACCAAACAAGTTGCAACTCGTAGAAACCGGTTCTCGTGGCGAAATTAGTAAGAATGGCGCTGAAAAAAGCCCGATCAGGCGGTTCTTTGGAGCCAATGAGAAGGCAAAAGATATTAACCTTTTGTAATTTATATGTTTGAAAGGTTGGATAAAGTTTCTGTTCCCATCATAATGAGGTTAGTGAAACATGTATTTATTAAATTAATTAATTTAAATAATAATTTCAGAGATAACGGCTACTCAAATAATTTTTTTAAAGTCAATAAGTTACTTAAAAAGGATTGAAGAGCTTTTAAACTTCTGTAAATTTGGTTCAAATTTTTTTCCATAGATGGAGCCAGATATGCTAGCTTATAGACTTAATTTCATTTGTTCTGGTATGTCTCGAAAGCGTCATTCTTACTTGTATTGGCAGAGGGTAACGTTGTTTACTTTATCTATTCTCTATTGGATTTGTTATAAAAACTTTATAAAGTTTTTCTTTTTCTAAAAAAGTTTCTTTCCTTTATTTAAGTTATTGAATAAATTCAGGCCACAGAGGGAATAATTTTTGACTATGTAGTCACTCCCTTGTCAGAAAATGTGTCCATATTAGAACTCTGATGGCGAGTGGCCTTTGAAAATGTTCGGCATTCGAGTTCTCTTTCATTTCTTCCATTCTAATGATGTTTTAATTTTTATTAAAGCATGATTTTTGTTGTTTGATTCTATAGTAATTCATTAGTTAATTATGGACAATATTGTTGATGAAATTACTGGATGCTGCTGCATTGGCGCACAAAAGGTGTATTGTTATCGCTATCATTTACTTCTTCTGTATTTTCTTCTTTTTTGTATTCAATCACCTGTTTTTTTATTTTATTGGAAATTGCAGCATTTTTGCGCCATTCTGTCTTCAACAACGTTTAATTTTTGATATCTTTTGTTAAATTATTTCACTTGTACTTGTTACTAAATATAACTGACGGGACAGATGAACTGTATAAACATTTAGATTTCGTAAATTTTTCAGCAGTACATTCATTGAATGTAATAGCATAAAATATAATTCTTTATGTCATTTAAAGCATTTTTCCAGTTTTAAGTAAATCCCTATCTCTAATATTTTT
>BGPR01000593.1:359087-396331 GCA_013235015.1 Araneus ventricosus
AGTTTTAAGTAAATCCCTATCTCTAATATTTTTGAAGTTAGTTGCTGGTTCACTATTAGAGTTGGACATCCTGTACATTGGAAACTATTTTGTGACATAAATATACGTCAATTTTAACAGAACAGTTTCAAAATTGCAAGAGAAAAATATACTTTAAGCAAATTTTCCATAAAATTTCCTCCGTATCTAAAACTTTTGCACTTCTCGTAATCAGCTTAATTGCAAGTAAAAAGAGGTCTCTGTTTCAACTCAGAATTTCGACTTTTCGACCGTTTGTATGTAAATTTGTTTGTTAACCAGTAAGGACCAAATGCGCTGATCGATTTTCTTAGAGTTTGGTATGGATGAATCTTGAAGTCATCAGAAACGATGCATGTGTAAGGATTTTTATTGTTTGATTGCATATCAAGATGGCGACTTTTAATTGGTTTCAGTGTTTGGCGAGAGATTTAAATTTAATTTTTTTAATCCTGATAAAAGCAGAGACTTGAGTCAATAATTTGGATTTAGAAAAAAACTAAGAAAAACTTCTTAAAAATTCATGGAGGCATGTTGTGCTGCTCTTTGGGCCTATTGGATCCCTTTTAAGTGTCTTCTGGTGTTTTTTAATTTTGTTAGTCCTGACTTCTGTACCCTAACAGATTTTAAGCATTTGATGTGCGTAGTAATTTATGTTTTTACTTGCAGTTTTATATATAAAGTGAAAGCACTTGAATTGTAATTAAGTGCTCCCCACACTAGGTAGGATGAGCATTTTTGTCCAGTCCTCCATCCCACATGTGTGGGTGAGCAACTGTGCTTTATTACTAAACTCTGTTCTAATTCTATATTCTTTCTATATTCTATAGTTCTAATTTATGTTTACACACTATGTCCCGAACAGGGGCATAGTGTGTAAATATAAATTTATCTTGTTATCTCCCCACCGACTGTTGTAGGTCTTACACCCGGTTGGGTTGGTTGGTCGGTGTGGGTCGAAAATAAAAACAAAACAGACTACAATGTAAAGAAAATCATCTTAGATTTTTTGGACGCGAGTTCACAGAACTGCTAGTCTATCATGATGACGCTGTATCGTGAATGAACAATCATTTACTTTGTGAACCGAATTTGAAAATGTGCGATTTTGTAATGTGATCATCGTCATAATAGCGTTGCCTAATAATTTATTTTATTAGCAAATGATTTTACAATTAATTAAAGCCTCTTTTTCAATCGAAGATTTATCAGAAATTATAATGTGATGCTTTATCAGAACTAAGGAAAGTGAAATATCCTTTCTTTTTGTATGATGGAGATTATTCGAAAAAGTGATCAAAGCAAGTAGCATTTTAAAGTCATTTTATTATCCATGGAGAATTAAATGGCTCAAATTTGCATTTAAAAATATAAAGACAGAAAATTACAAAATCATTTCATCCGTGCAGAAAATACTGCTTCCAATTCATGTGAGGTGGATTTTGGAATCTTAATTATTCATAGTTTCACCTTCCTCGAGGTCTCGAAATCATCTAAAACTGCAATTGCTACCGTTGAAACGCTCCATACCTGTGGATGAATAAGTAATAAATAAATGAATGTTGAAAGCTTTATGATTCGTTCGGCTTTAATCGAGGAAGAATGGACTTTTTTTGTGTGGATTTTTAGATTTTAGCGTGGCAAAAATGTTTTACTGTTACTGTTAATATATATCTCAAGGACGTTTTGAGAACGCAGTGTATTCATTTGATATTACAGTCACAGGACAAACGTCGCTGTTGACGTCATCTAACGTTGATTGAACTGCTTTCAAACTCTAAGATACAACTATTAATGTCATCTAACGTTGATTTACTTCCTGTAAAACTCTGAGATGTGACTGTGAATGCCATCTAACATTCTAAACTAAACTGGCGCTGCGCATTTCGCGTATATTACGTGTGCATGACTGAACAAAATTTAATTCTCTTCTGAAAAAGTCGTCACAAATTTTCGAGAGAATGCTTTTGTTAGAACATTTGTAATTTACTCGAGATAAGTATTGGCAATGGCAGAAATATAGATTTTGCTTCTGAACGCCTTGTATTGATGATGAAGCTGTTTTTGTCATATACAGCAAAGCACCGTTTATACTTTTCTCATTTATACGTCGTTTACATTTATATGTCGTTCCATCAAAGTCCCAAATCATTCGTATTCATTCTGATGATAAAGTGTTCTGGTGATATATTGATTAAAAAGATACGGTTATAAGTGGTTTTCTCCGGTTTGAAGTGTGAAAAAAATTCCATATTTCTAGTAACTTAACTGTGATAAAGATAAAATGTCTACGAAATTATTCACAATCGATGAAATTTAAAGATGACAAATCGCCTGATGCTAATTTAAGTGATGATGAAGATGATATTCCACCTTTCTTTCGAGACGCAATAGACCCAATCTAAAAACTTCGAATTTCTATATTTTGCCAAAAGAATATTGAAAAATCATTCAATGAACTAAATTCCGTTCATAGTTCTGTAGTTAGACTCGGAGACAATCATCAAGTCAGACGACGGTTTTTTAAATTAAACGCCTATCTGCATGTACATAAATCGTATAAGATATGTATTGTACATTTAGTACTCAAGATATGTAATAAAGGTATGATTTTTCTCACATTCATGTAAAATGTTTAATTTAAAAACTTACTTAAGTTACTGATTTCCATAGTATGTAATATTATACAAGTACTATCTTAAAATTAATACTTTTAAATGAATTTGCATTACTGACATTAAATTTGTAATGATCACAGTTATTTAGTTAAAATTCAATAATATATGTCTCTTTATTTACCCTTGAAAGACGTATAAACTGTGCTTTACTGTATAAACAGATGAAAGGTCTCGGAGGAAATGTATCATAACATATGTAAGGCCACGGTGACTTTGCGATAAGGTTTCCGCTTGAAATCCGATTGCACTGAAGAACGTTAAATCTGACGTGGGTATAACGTTCTGCAGCTGGTATGGTGCGGAAGTTTAGACAGGTAGGTACCAATGGAGCCATCGCAAGATACATGCTTTAAGGGGGCATACGACTCTTAAACCTCGAAAAAATGGTGGAAAACAGTCAAATTCGATACATTACATCTCTGAAACAATCCAATTCAAAAACTCATTTTTTTTCTAGAAAAATACCTGTCATTTCGCTTATAGTACACAAATTTTCAAACCTTCAATAACCTAATAATAAGTATGGGTACCTTTTCAAAATAATAATAAGTATGGGTATAATTTTTGGAGAAAAAGTCATCTTCCGCGCATGATTAGGAATAATATATTTATTTAAACAAAATATTTTGGGTATCTAAGTAATCCAAACACTCTGTTTAAGAAACTGAACCTCAATTTATTAACATTTAAATTTAATTTCTATTTTATATACCAATTTAAAATACAAATGTTAAAAGTAGTTACAATTTCAACTTTTCTCATCCCCCAAAAACACTTATTTGGAGAAATATGAACAAAAACATGGTTCAATTTGTGGAACACAGCAAAATACATATTCGGTAAATATTTTATCTAAAAATATTCATTATTTCTTGAGATATCGTGCGCGCAATATGAAAAAAAACACATTTTGAGATGTATCGCTTTAAAGATATGGCCATATTCAATATTTACGTTGAATAGTTGATAACATTTACCTTCATAACTTTCATAACTATAGGAATTTTTTAACGCTGATTGTTTTAAATTGTTCAGAAAAGACAGAACGCCGCCCCATGCCCCCGTGCCTGATGCCATTACAGCATCCGTACCGGTTGGGTGGACATGTGAATAATATATATATTTTTCATAAAAACGAAATTTTCGAGGTTTAACACTCTTATGTCCCCTTTTAATATTTTAGATTAAAAATGAAATGATATTACAGATTTTGAAAGTCATTACTAATTCATTTCAATCGATAAATATCTGAAAAATTCTGTTAAAATGCGATGATTTAAAATTATCAGCAATTGTAAGCACTCAGCTGTTTAAATCGCTGGTGCGTGAATAGGAGCGAGACGTCCTTAGAAGAAAATGTTACCTCCTTTGTCTCTCCAAACAGAAATCGAACTTTAAAATAAATAAATAATTGAGAAGTGTAGCTTTGAATGAGTTTTATCTGTTTCAGAATACTCTCATCCTTCATTTATACAAGGCTCACACCTTGTCTTCCATTGCTGGAATGGATCCTCGATATCCTTTAGTTGGATGACTGCGAATTTTACCTCTCTTATATTGTTTACAACTATGGACGTCTCATGATGGATTGTAACTACGGCATTTAAAAATACGGCGATGAGGGGTAATCAATACTCGGAAAGCCTCCACAATCCTTTTTGCGTAACGTTCTGACCTATTCCCTCGCAATTCATCTCATATCTTCAGAATAAAACACCCCTTTAATTGTTTCACCTTGTTTAACAAATTGTTGTTGAATGACACCTTGCGAATAAAAATAACACAGCATTAAGGTCACATCCGACTGATTCGGACGTGTGTGTTTCCGGTGTAGATATTTCTTTCACTGCGACGAACGAGCTTCGTTTCACTGTCATATCTGTTAATCCAAGTTTCGTCACTTGTTTTGAAATGTTTTAGACCGTTTTTATCCGATTTTTAACGATCTAGCTACATCTTCTTAACTGTGACCGATTCGTTTTAGCTCGGAGGAATTTGAAGTTTTGTCCCAATCTACAACGAAATCGTACAAGTAAGTTCAATTAAAAAATGTATGAATCAAATTAATTGAAATTAATAATTAAGCTTCGATTAATTAAGATTCCTAATTGATTTAATTAATTGAAATTCCACATAACTCTAAGTTGGACTAAGATGACGTCAGAAGAAGGGGAATAAAAAAATCGGGTTGGACCCCTCTGTATGAGTACGGCTTTGAAGGGTGTGAAAAAAAGGGGGGTTGGACTCCTCTGTAGGAGTACGGCTTCGGAAGGGGGTTCTATTTTGTCCGCCGAAGGAGGACTCTTAACAACCTTTTGAAAGGCCTGAAACAAGCTTTTAATAAAAGCTTGGGGAAATCTTACTTAAAACCTTACAGAAAATCTTGTTTCTTGTTGACTTTCGAACCTTTCCGCTACCTTGCCGAAAAGTTCAACCCTTGTCATGGAAACCTTTGTGACAACCCTTTACCCTTCCTGACGACAAGGTTTCCAAAACCTTTTACACAAGCTTTCTTTGCTATCTGGGATGGCAATCCATGCATTGTCTGATGAGTTTTTAAATGTGTGGCTATGCATACATATTTAAAATAATAAAAGGTCCTTGATAATAGAATAATATATTTTCATTTCAGCTAAGGAAAAATTATCTACAGTAATATCCTGCTAACATTTACCTTTATATTAAGAATAAATTAAAAAAGTTTATTTGCAAAAAAAATATTCCACTTAATATTCAATTTCAAAGCTTATCTTTTTGTAATTGAAATAATGACAACGTTGTTTTCATTCCAATATTGTACAGGGATGTTATAATTAAATTCCGCCTATTCCGAAGGCGTTCAAGATCTCTATGGCTCCAAACAACGCAAAATTTCATTTTTGTTTCGTATGGCGTCCTCATGGGTTGCTTCATGGTTGCTCATCTGCTTCCCTGTGGCTTCGGCGGGATTTAAATCTTGCAAATCACGAAAATTATAAAATTTGTAAATATTACAATAAATATCTGGCAAATCGTATCATGTTTCCACGGTCCGTGTTTTGCTGTTCCAACAGACAGTAGAAATTGAGATGAGTAGGGAGGAGATCTCCCCTTCTGCTCGCTTCCTTTGGTCTCCAAGCATTTACCGACATTTCTCCGAACTCCAAGCTACCCAAAACCCTCGAGGAACAACTATTCTTTGCGGTATTTCGACGGAAGATAAGGGGTACTCTTCGAAACACGGACCATAGGAACGTGGTCTTACAACATAAAGGGGATTTATTGGCATTCGTAATTCGACTAGCCGAAATGTTCTCACGACGCATACGCAATCTACAGCAGACCGTAGAAATTGAGATGAGTAGGTAGGAGATGTCCGTGCATCTTCTCGCTTCATTTGGTTTCTGAGCATTTATCGATATTTCCCCGGTAAGCTCGAGTCACCCCAAAACCCCTCGAGAATCAACGATTGTTTGCGGTCCTACGACGGAAGATTAGGTGAACTTCGAAACACGGACCATGGGAACGTGTTACTACGAACAAAGAGGTGGGAAGGAGGGAGGAAGATAGTGAAACTAATAGCAGACAGTATCAGTCTCCCTAGTAATCATGAGTGTTAGTAATGTTAGTAGGAGAGGAAGGCAGAAGTTAATCGCCTCACTTCATTTCAAAAGAGGGAACAACATTTCATGAACTTGTAGTTAGGGTTGTTGTCCATTCATTGACCTACGCTGAGTTGCTGGTGGACGATCATCCTTTCATTTTTAAAAAAAAAATCAACAAAATTCTCTACAGAATTTAATTTAACATCAATCGAAAGATAAAATTTTGCACTGTAAAATGGTAAGAATTCATTTCTTAACGATGATTCTTTAAGAAGTTATTGGCGTTAAAAAGGCCATAAATATTTTAAGTAGACTTAATTCTTAAAGAACTAGTAGTTTTGTGAAAAATAGAATTCTAACCTTACCCAAATAAGAAAATTAAGATTTGTTTTTCATAGCAGTCTTTAAAATTTTAGCCAATCAGAATGAAGACAGTATTTTTTCAAGGACACCGGGCATTATAATTCGACTCCCAAGGAGTTACCTTCTTTGTCCCCATATATGCACTATCTTACAAAGTTATATTTACGACAGATGTACAATATTTAACAACAACATTATGTAGAAATTTTACTACCAAACAAATACAAAAATTTTGTAAAACAAATGCAGAAGCCAGTGTAATAAAATATTTCATCAATGCAATGAAAATCAAGTGAAATTTTAAATTCTTATAAGACATTTATTTCCCATGAAGGCAATTTTTATAATTATAACCTTGAAAGTGGAAATTGCACTTGAAGATGGAAGAAGTGTCTTGATAAAATAATAAGATTGGTATATATCAATGCAATATGAAAATTGTCTTGATAAATGCACAAAAAACAAAAACTTTACACAAATAACAGATAATCAAATAACTTTACACAATAACAGATAGCGCTTGATAAAATCGCTGAAAAACATTTCCCTGAAAAAGAAAAATCAAAATTAGATAGAACTGAAGAAGAAAAGAACCCTCTAAACCTGGTACTATTATCTTATATCTCTCTTTTCTTTCGTTTTTTATTTTCAGTGCTAATTATTTGCCCAAATCTTTGATTTAATCAGTGTTGATAAAATTACAATTAAATGTATGTTTTATTAGTATCGACAAAATTACTATGAAATGTCTGATTTTATCATATTACCAAAATTACAATTAAATGTCTGATTTTATCATATTACCAAAATTGAAATTAAATGTCTGGTTTTAACGGTGTTAACATAATTACAATTACACGTGTATACTTTACCAAAATGATTCAAACGTTTTAATGACCCCAAATTCACCAATGACTCGTGAAAACGCTAAAGTCAGTTAGACGGCCACACTCTCTTAAAATGAATTCAAAGAATAAAAATCCATGCATATACATTATTTTTTATTGCTTCAAGGAACATTTATGCCAAATTCGAAGAAAATCGAACAACGCGTTTGACCGCAATTGCGTTACAAACGAATTTACAGACGGACAAAATGCTGAACTTTTGAGATAAAACTTAGACCCAGCTTCTCTCGGTCAATTAAAATTTCAAAAAATGGCTCTGAGGTGCACATTTTAACATCCAAAATATACCTGTGCCAAATTTGGTAGCTCTAATTACAACCATCTATTTTGTCAATCGCCAATATACAGAAAGACTTTCATCTTTAGTAGTAGCTCTGTGAACAGTACGCCTCGTGCCACCCCCTTACCCACAAAAAAAATTTAAGATGTGTTTGTCATCGCACCCTTTAAGGTTTATCCAACGTCGTCATTCATTTTGGAGACAACATTATCATTTGGAGACATCATAATTTGTTTCTCGAGGAGGTACATTCTTTGTCTCAATGGGCGAATACAATATCTTAGAAAGTTATATTTACAATCTTAAACCAATCAATGTACAGTATTGGATACCTATATTGTTAATAAAGTTTGCTCTCTGTATTTAAAAAAACAAATATATTAACTTAATAAAATTACATGAAAATGTACTGGAGAAGATGTTTATTAAATTTTACACTCGAGAGTGGAGGTAGTTGTCAAGTTTTTACAACATGAACCATTTGAGTATTATCGTGGAAAAAGCATACTTTCGAAAAAAGAGAAATAAACGATTAGAGTGAACTAAACAGGAAAATAACACCTCTCATTTGGATTCTCATTCAAACAAGAGTGATTGCTAATAAACACATTAAGTTCTTTTAACACTGGCATTCTCAGTAGTTTATCTAAAACTAATATACCTACCGAAAGAATGTTTTCTGCTATTTCTGATGCTGATAAAGATGAAAGTCTTTCTGTCTATTTGCGATCAACAAAATAGACTGTTGTCCTTAGAGCTACCAAATTTGGCAGAGTTATACTTTGGATTATAAAGATGTGTTCCTTCAGCAATTGTTTCATATTTATTTGTCCGAGAGAGGCGAGGTCTCCGTTTTAACTGAACCGTTCAGCATTTTGTCTGTCTGTAAATTTGTTTGTTACGCAATCACGGCCAAACATGCAGTTTGATTTCTTCGAAATTTGGCTGAAAAGTTCCTTGAAGCAATAGAAAACGATGTGTATTTATGGATTTTTATTTTTTAAATTTGTTTCAAGCGGGCGATTAATTGAATTTACTGTTTGGGCGAGTCATTGGTGAGTTTGGTACAATTAAAACATTTGAATAATTTCGGTAAAAGCGGCACATGTAAATGAAATTTTGTTAATATTGCTAAAACTAGACATTTAATTGCAGTTTTGGTAATATGATAAAGTCACATATTTAATAGTAATTTTGTTTATACTGATAAAACATGCATTTAATCGAAATTTTTTAATACTGATTAGAGCTAAGACTTGTGCAAACAATTCGCATTGAGAAAAATTCACATTTCTTCCTATTTAGTTCCATCTAATCTTGATTTTGTCTTTAAGTGAAAGGTGTTTCAGCGATTCATTAAAAGGTTCATGTTAGAAAAATTTTAAGAACATTATCTGTTACTTAAGTAACACTTTTTTCTTTTTTTGCGTATTTGTCACGACGATCATATTGTGATAAACAACCATCTCATTAAACACACTACAGATAAAACTCCAATAACAGAGTGCATGTCGAAAATAACATGAAGCACACAAACAACAAAAGATGCAAGCAGCAAACCCTAAAGCCATTGCAAATCGTAATGGAAAAAAAGTTGATTATCAATAATTAAAACATTCATTCATTCATTCAATATCCAGGAGAACCGACTCGACCTTAAGGGTTTAGAGTTTAGGAAATTGAAAACACATAGTAAAAGCAAAATTTGTAAAGATCTTAAAAACATAAAGAAAATTGTATAAGAAATTTTAATAAATGAATACAGTCGCATATAAAGCATTAAAAAACGATGATGAATTTAAAAATTAAATACAGTAGAAAATGAAAATATTAAAAACGCTTAAAGATTTTTAAAATTGAATGCAGTATGGAATACACGAAAAACAAACTGGAAATAGGTTAATAGGGGGAAAATCGACGAACCATTTTTATTATTCATGATGAGACACTCCTAAAAACATTTTAGTTAAATTAATAGTAACTTTGTTGTGGCAATAAGTCTAAATGAACCATTTTTATTGATACTGGGAATTTTATTATTAAACAAGCAAAACAACTGGTTAACGATGCAATTTGTTTTCATTTTTTGTCATTATATATATGTGAAGTGCGTGCTTGGGAAGGATTACTCCATAAAACCCCTCATTTTCATGCTGCGAGAGAGCTTTTATTTTATATTACAGATTAGGGAGATCCCAGAAGCTGTATAGTCGGATTCCACGTTTTTCTTCCAAACAGTCTAGTTGAAGTCTTGACAATTTACAGTCAGTGCGATGGGCAGCTGTGGAAACGAAGTCAAAGTAAGTTACTTACTGACACAGTGACTTTTTCCTTTGATTCCTGAGTTTTTACGCTGACATCCTTACTACACTTTAAAGGGTGTATCCTTATTGTACACATCATTCGTTCATTTTAGAGAAATTTCAGCCAATGAATTCGTAATTTTTTTGACCCGCTTGTTAAAATAATACACCTTATTAATTAATTAGAAATTATAAAATATCAAAAATCGATCGAGCATAACTTCTTTTCTCTTAATGCAAATATAGTTAATTATCAAATTCTACTTTATTTGTTTTCCGTATTCAGTATGTTTGATTTCATTTAAAAAATAGTTTTTCTTAAAAACCTATCATTTCTTGCATTTTACCTAAAATTTTATAATATTGGTACAACTCCAATAATATGGTTGTTCTCTAACCCATTTCGATAATTTGAAAATTCATATCAATTGGGGAGAGTATTATTATATGTTATATATATGGTAAGGACAAAATTAGTAATTTGTTATTATTAAAACCAACCTTGATTATATGTAATAATAACCGCATACAAATTCCAGTTATCTTTATTAATAATCTTAATCACATTGGCCGTAACATTTATGTATTTTATAATAAATATTTATAATTACAATATGTATTATGATATATTAATATATATATTATAATTACAATTTATGTATATCATATTATATATAAATTAAAATTAAGTATAATGTTAGATGTTTTTAATGCATATTCAAAACATCAATTAAAACTTTGTATTCAAACGACAATCTCCTACCTTAAAATAGTAACTTGAATTTCAATCCAATTTTAGACCATGAATTTCAAGAGCATATATATATATATATATTTAAAAATATATTTATTTCTCTTTTCTACATTATACACAAATTATAAAATTATAGTCGCCAGTTAAACGGGTCTGCAAAAATAAATAAATAAATAAGCTAAATGGGATTTTTTAGATGACCTTTATATTTACCGGTGAGCATTTACCGGAAATGACCTCAATGTCGTGACACATGCTCTTTTAAGCCTCAGACATTTTAATCTTATTTTTGTTTCCTGCAAAATACTTCTTTTCCTTTTCCTCTCACTTCTACTTGAAACAACTTCCCCATTATCTTGCAGTGGCAAGTTGACACTCGGAACTTCATCAGGTTTTAAAATTTTCTTTTTATTTAAACCAAGTAGACGATTTCTTATGCCATCCATGTAATCGCTTGGCCTAAAGGGATCAATACATATCCTAGCGTATTTTACATTCATATGATCTTACCTTTTACATTTTGCGATCCAAATTTATTCAGATTCGGAGATGCTGAAAACATATGATATATTACACCTTTGTCTTTCGTTTTCCTGTAATAATTTGAGCACATAGCGACAGCACAAGTAGACATACTTACAAGAGATGAAAGATTTTCTCAATATCTCACCAAAATAACAAGTATCACAGAACAACATAGGAAAAAATAGCTTAGAATTAAAGAAACGGCAGTGGACTCCCTCGGACCCCACAAGCTTCCTGTCAGCGTAGTGGCATCAAAATTGGTTTCCTCCACCCTTTTCAGCAATTCTAAAACTTCAAAGGTATGAACCAAGCCCTTCTATTTCCCTGGTCCTGTATTGAAGACATTTTATTTGTTTTAAAAGTGTGTCTTCGTCCGAACAGAAGATGTTTCGAAAGAGCAGCAGGTCCAGTATCTCCCCCTCTGAACTATGGACAATCCATCAACCCCAGTGAAGGGACTAACCGCAAGAATCCATTCTATTCAGCTTGGAACCTATTCAAACCATAGAGTAAGATTCAAACTAGGTTTTACTGCTTTCGGCGATCCCATTTGTGGTGCGACTAAATTGCACTCTATGTCTTCGAGATGGACAGTTGGTATCTATTTTCTGCATATTGCCCGTGTCCATAACACCAGATGGCAAAAATAAACACCTTTAGTCAAGACAAATGCCAGACCGTTTGGCCAAAATAATGAAGGCTATATTACTTATTTTTTATGTTGTGAGTTTCTAAAAATGTGAACATCATTGAAGTTGCTTAAAAGTTGATGTTCTTTAGATGTCTGTGTCTTCAATTTATTTGCTGTTCATTAATAATTCTATTTTAGATATTGACTGTACTTTCTATTATTAGTTGTCTCTTTTATATCCTTGACTTCAATTTACTTCCAGTCTACACGTCAGCATATAAGTCTATGAATGTAAAATTAAGTTACTTAATTTTAAAGATCAACAACAATGCCATTTCTATATATATATATTACTAAACTCTGACGGCACTATAAAACTTTTTATATTGTTTCTTGATTTAGTATTCGGTAAAAGATAGAAAATTTAGAGCCGATCACAAATATAAACAGAGCTTAACTGGCTTAATCCGTTTTGTATGCACCTAAACACTTATTATATAGATAGTCACATAATAATCTATATTCTAAAATAGCCAGTAATAATTAATACATATGAAGGATTGTGAATAACCTTCTTATCCCCTGAATAATGGTTTAAATAAAACAATGTATTACAAGCCTTTTGTACTGAAACTTGTTATAGATGCGTTTTAAGAGCACGAGTTAATATTTCTCAAACTGAAGATTACTTTTAGAAAACCAATGCACTAAATTTTGGAAGAAATAGCTTATTCATATACTTTTATTTAGTACGCAAGATATTATCTTCTAATATAATAAACGGAATTTTAATTCACCACAAAATTTGAAACTTTGATACTATAGTCCAGGTACCAGAGCATCCAGTCGCCAATTTCCCAAAATTAAATTTGATTCTTTATATATAATTTTTTTATCGTAATGTAATGACGTGTTTCAGGCGCAGTAGAGTTTTTTTCTACCCGATTGAAACGAAAATTGGACAATTAGGGTTAGAAGCCCACATACCAAATTTCATTTATGCAAGTCCTTGCGTTTAGGAACTATCGTGTTCACAAGCATGCGATTACAGAAACCGAAAGACAGTCAACGCGTTGACGGATTTGGTCCAAAATTTAATACCGTACTACATTCCTAATTTTTAAAACTGTGTACCAAATTTTATCTATCTAGCTATTTAAATTTTTGAGTTATCGTGTTTATATGAACCCAAACAGACAAAGTTCCCGTGGACGGATTTCATCCAAAAATTGATTGAAATATACTAATTTTGTATGAAGTCCGTCCATATATTAAATTTCGTCTTTCTAGCTCTAACCGTTTTTGAGTTATCGTGTTTTCAGACATAATTCCAAAATTGTGTTTTTCGGACTCAGGGAGGTTTAGAAAGTGGAGAAAAAAATCTGGAGTTGAAATTTATGATCGGCGATTATAATACTTTCTCTTTGTATACTTCGTATACTAGAAAGTAAAATCAATCGACTTTTTTCAATCAATTTTACGAAAATGGGCCTAGGTACGAAGTAAAAAATAATTGAAGTTTTTTCTACAGACAATTTTTTGCAAACTTGACAAAATTGAAATAACAAGGAGGAAAATCTAACATCCATTCGAAATTATTCAGGTGCCTTTTCACAGTTTATGGATGTCTTGGACGTTATCGGTGTGATGTTCAAAAACATTTTTGGGCCTTTTCATACCAAATATAAAGGAAACTTAACTAACATAAAACTGACGCTTTATTCTTCTTAAAAAATACAATTATGTATCTAATTCAAGTATGTCATACAACTTGGAAAATAAATCTTTTGCTTATAAATTCATTATTATCCATTAAAATTCGGAAAGAAAATAAAAACGTGTATATAAATCAGAATTTAATATATATATATATATATATATATATATACTTTACAAATCTCAGCACGCAGGAGGATAAAACACATTATCTAGTATGTGGCGGTGGAATTTGAAAATAATTCAATGCCTGAGACTGCTATTATTATTGGAAGAACTGTCTCCAAACTTGTTAATATCGTGTCGGGATGCATCAAAGGTTTGCAACACATATTAGTGGATTCTTGTCTCATAGCATTTATTAAAATTTACGTCGCAATTTGTTAAGATTTACCAAAAGCAATGTAATGTAGGCATTTAGATTTCATCACTTATTGAAGAATGCATATCAGCAAAATTATAATGCTTCAAGGATCTAATGAATAAATGTAGTATCACTGAAGAAAATATTAATATTTTCTTAGAAATGGTTTGTGTTCTTTCATTTTAAGGAAAAAATAAACATTTTCACTGATTATTGAAATAAACTTAAGACAATTAAGCTGCAGATGTTATCAGACTTAAAATGTTTATTAAAAGTCTGAAAAGATCACCCAAAGATTAAATTTAGTTGATATTTTCTTTACGTTTTAATGTAAACCAAATTTTTCTCTAAATAAAGACAATATTTTAAAGCATAAAAAATAAAAAAAATTCATCCCTTTTCTTTAACATTTATTTACATGTTTGTTCAAAGTGAGATAAAAAAAAATTTAATAATAATTATTTGAAAAAATAATGATTATTATTCGGAAATTATTTCATTTTGTTATTCTGATAAATTTAAAAGAAATTCTTATAAGTAGTGTAATATAGAAAACCAACCAAGAAAAAACTGTTTTGTTTTTTAAAAAATAAACTTAAACCTTAGAATTCAAAAGTTTTTTTTTAAAAATCAATTCTAAATAATGAAATAATCATTATAAAACGGGAAGTTTTGATTTAATCTGAAAGATGAAGCAATAAAAAAATATATAATTTTCATATATTCCTTAAAATTTACGCTAATTTCATACAAAATTTTTAAATGAGCTTTATTTTTTATGAAGGAAAAATTCCTAGGTGGATATTAATATAAAAGAATAGATCAACATCATAAAATTAGTTGAACATGGGCAGAAAGCATTGATTCAAGAAATATCTTCAACTATATATAAATGGCAGCTCCGCCGGCTTCTCAAATTTTTCTATGCTTGAATGTGGTATTGAAAGAGATGGTACCGCAAAATCTATTTTACTTAACAATTCGATTAAAACAACGAGGCATTGAAATAAAATCTTATTCAGGGTGTCCTCACTTATCGTTATCAATAGCTAATTTCTAAACCGTTAGGGAGAAATATATAGTTACAATTGGAAAAATGCTTTAAATGAAGGGAAGAATTATAATATATGTTTTTTGATTCAATAAATATATTTCTGAAAAAGTTACGAATTCTAACTTTTTATACGGTCCCCCTGTCCTATCAGTCATATTTAGTAAAATATTCTTGACACTCTAACATTTTAAACAAAAGAAGTCCCACTCATCTGCGACTAAAACTGAGCGAATTCTGGAGCTTCGAATTTCATGATTTTTAACCAATTAGCGGCCTCGTCGAGCAAGTGCTGCGCATTGATTGGTCGATCGTCTTCAAGACGGTTATTGAAATGGTGTAAAGTGGTCTAAATCAGCGATATTCAAAGCTCCATAACTCGGTCAGTTTTAGTCGCAGAAGAGTGGGACTTTTTTTGTTTAAAATATTTGAGTGTCAAAACAATTTTACTAAATATGACTGATATTACCGGAGGACCGTATAAAAAGTTAGAATCCGTAACTTTTTCAGGAATATATTTATTCACTCAATACACATATATTATAATTCTTCCCTTCATTTAAAGCATTTTTTCAATTTGAACTATATGTTTTTCCCTAACGGTTTAGAAATTAGCTATTGTTCATGATAAATGTGGACACCCTGTATAACATAAATATATTACAAGAATTACGCTTGAAACATAATACAATTTAAAATCAGGCTGACATATATTAAACCGAACTTATACGGAATAAGATTCCAAATTCGGACACGCACAACTGGGAAAAATAATCCAACACTGACCTTTTTTCTGAAAGAAGCCCTCAATGCAGATAGCATTAAAATGCCCCAAACCACAGGGTGTGTGGGGTCTTGGATCCTGTGGCATCTCTAATTTGCACTAAGTACATTCTTATCTACATTGATTGTGTTGACCGCTACCTTCCCCAGCTAATCAATCAAGATGTCAAACCAGGGAAGAGGAAAGAAATTCGGAATAATACGTCTCCCACCCTTTAGAGACAGTTCAAAATAGAAATAAAAATCCGTGTTGACCGATTAAGGCGTGTTTCCAACCACACGTTGAAACGCGTGTTTACCGTATATTGGTAGTCCAAGGTCAACATAAACATACGTGTGAAACGCTCAGAGGGTTAATTGTTTGCCTGAATTTTTCATTGTTTTTATTACACTTTATGGCAACTAAAAATTATCTTTTATAGCAGGTCTTAAACGACATGAAAAATAAGCGGTGAATAATAATTTAAACATAAGCCATTTTATAACAATAATATCAATTTTGAACCAAATATAATTTTTATTAAATGCCAAAATTTCAAAAGAGATGTGACATTATTTGCTTACGAAATTTTTATATAGGATCCTGGAAGCATCGAACTCAAGACCATAAAAGAAACAAACACTGAATCGAGAAAACCTTCCATTGCAAATGAAGAAGCAGGCGAAGACACATCGCAAACTAGGGAGAAAACTGATTTCAGATGTATCCCAGCTAATACCATTTTATGGAAAACATTCAAGAGCATTGTTTTCCTTATCTGCGTAACTTTATTGGTAATCCAATCTGTAGAATTCTACAACATTTATAACGAATACCCCACCAACATGGTTCAGAAATCAACCTTCATGAAGGAGGTGAAGCTTCCTGCAGTGACCCTATGCTTTAAGTACACGTAAGTATTTTCCAGAATATAGAGTTTAAATCAACTAAAAGTATAAAAACTTCAGAAAAGTTTAAGTTCCAATAACTAGAAACAAAATTTACAAAGCATATCGGGATTGAAAATTCAATATTTGTGCGATGGTGTTCAGATGGGAAATCAAAACTCAGCACCTCGGATAACGTTAGCAGCCAGAAAAATGCTTTAAGAATGTGGAAGAGCAAAAATTTTAGATTACTTGTTCTTTAGCCTTACAATTGATTTCATGCCAGGAGTCTTTTTAAGTTCAAAAAAAAAACTTCTTTTTCTTGCACTGCGGTTCAACGACTGCACTCCCAACTGCTCGCACAGTAAACTAACGATTATTGTGCTGTCCAATCATTCGAATTGCTGCTCGCATTGTTTGGATATTTCATAATACGTTCTGCATGTTGAAGACAACTTCAAGGGCATCTTATGTATAGGGACTTCGGAAATCAAACACTCTCTACTCTTTCTGTTGTACAATTTAGTTATTAATTAAATTATTTTTTTGCATATAATGTTCATTTACGAGGTAATTATTCTTTCAATATTATGCTTGATTCACTGATACCATCTTAAAACAGTTTGAAATTTCTACTTTAAAATGAATTGCATTAGTAGCTATGACCAATTAGTTTATAATGGTCATGATTGCAGTCAAACAAAATATCGATGATACATCTTTTCATTTATAAGTGGTTTTACGTGATACCCTTTTGGGAAGACGGATAAGCTGTGCTTTTTGCTTTATATTATTAATAAATTCTTTCACTATGTTTTTCTTATTCGTACCGTTAAATGTTCCTTAAAAATAAATCAAAATGTATCCCAACATGTTTACTTATATGAATCTTACCTGGGTGGCGTTTTGATCAATATGCATATAGTATCATCTTCATGCATGAGGAAGGAATATACAGAAAAATAATTAAACTAAAGATTTGAGTTTTAATAGAGTAATTAATTAGAGGTTTCACTACTATAAGTCAAAATAAAAATATACATTATTTTAATAGGTAATACATTAAGTTGATTGATACAATTATTAAGGTGAAGAGAGATGAATGTGAAAACATGTAACAATGAGATGTTAACAAACAGGTAAAGGAGCTCCCACATACAACGCACGATGAACTTATTGTGTGTATTGATATTAATACATACAATAACACGTTATTATCAATAAAATTCGTCTCGGCTTTGGGACAGGAAGGTTTCAGGTTCGAGACCCATTCCCGAAGATCCGCCGTGTATTGGGCCAGTTAGCTAAATCATAAGGACGTCATCCTCCCGTTGGTGTGGTGCGGAAGATTATAGAAGCGGATCCGCTCAGATGATGTCCGTCATCTGGCCGTGGTGATGAATGACGGGTCCGTCCAAAATAGCCCTCGTATTGCTGAAACGTGACGTTATATAACTAAACTAACCTAACCCACCACTTCCAGGAAGTTGAAGTCTCTCATTCTAGTATCTCTTTCTTCATCAACATTTAGGACTACTAACTATTCAGTTGACCTGCCCGCTACGTGGAGTACATATATCTTCATATTGCTTCTTAGGCACTTGCGCCCGATATTGTCACACATATCATTGCATTGTAATATCCATTTTTTTATCACGTGATTTTTTCACTCATTTCATGATTTTATGATGTGAAATCATTCTTAATGAAAATGGTTTGCTTCTAAATTTTTTTTCTGAAAAGGAAAGAAACATTATCATGACGTTTGGTTTGATTGATAGGAAAGAGTTTGGGTATCCTACGACCGAGTGAAGAAAGTAAGGGAGTTCTACGCGTCTTCGCTTCATGATGACTGGTTTTGCAACATTATAACTTTTTTTATTCTTCCCACTAAGTCAGTGATCAATTTAAGAATGAATAATTTAAATTAATTTATAATAATATATAAATTATGAGATTATTTTCTGTGCCCGTCAGGCGTATTCGCCCGAACTCGCCTGTGCGAATATTGCCTCCGACGGAGTTCTAAGAAATATCATGCATGGACTGAAAAAGCAATGGCAGGAGCCATTTATCCTTCTAAACTACTGATAGCGGAGAAAAAGTCTCCTATGCTCCAGATACCCACAATTCAACCTTGTTAAACCTCTGCGTATCATCTTATTTCCCTGACAAGTCTTGGCTGCTTTTGTGGATTTTTTTTTTTGACGCTGTTTTCGAGAAGGAATCTATAAGTCTTGCAGCTTAGTTTTATGGTCAAGGCACTCTTTCTTCAAAAGAAACAATTAGAATGAAATAGTGAAATAAAAGCTAGACTTTCCAAATCCAAAGCAGGCACAGTCAAGTAGAGTGTGACTTATAAAGATAAATTTATCAAATTTGTAGGGTTTCATCCCATTTTTTTATAAACTAGCGAGGTGCTTCCCCTAGAACTTTCTCGTATCCTCCTTTACCGGAGGTGCTCATTATAAAAGTTAAGACGCAAGGCCTAGACACGTACGAGTCCCAGATTTAATGTCTCTGCTCTTAGTCGTGGCAAGAACAAAGCCAACAATACAAGCCAGATTAAATGCATCAGAGAGGAGAAAACACCCCAAAGCGAGCGCCAAAACACAATATGGCTGTTTGCTTCATAGTATGTAAAAAACAGAATAGCATTTTTGAACGTCTTTTTTCCGAATTAATGGAAACCAAATTGCATACATATCTACGATCAGGGTTAGATATTAAACACATACTAAGTTTCATTGTAATTCATTGGGTTCAATTTATCGTGTCTACATCCTCAGAATATACAGACAGTCAGGCGAATCAGCCGTTGACGAGTATGAATGAACTTTGAAACGGATATACAATTTTGATGATAAAGCTATGTACCAAATTTCAACTCATCTAACTATTTAAAGGTTTTTCAGTTATCGAGGTTCACGCATGAACACGGACGAACAGACAGACAGACAGAGATTTCCCTGACGGATTGCGCCCAAAATTCGAAGAAATCTAACACTTTGAAAGATCCTACCAAATTTCATTCATATCCAAACCGTTTTCAGATTGTCATGTCCACTGAAAAGACGGGTATAATAATTAAAAATGTTTTTCTGCTATACTCTGGAGGTCCTAAAACTGGAGATTTATAGAGCTCTCGAGGTCATTTTACGACAATTTCAATCTTGGAATAAAGACAAAGTAAAACAGGTTAAAACAAAATGTTTTTCTACGCAATAAAGTTCTTGACTTTTCTTCTTTCAGTGATACGTTATAGAAATTGATACAAGGTATTTGTATCCTTCAGACTACTTCCCTAAATTCAACGAACTACTTAGGCTCATAGAAAAGGTATCAGGCTGATAAATTTTTTTTCTTTGAAAATTTCGTCTTATGTAAATTCGAAATATTTTTCATAGAGATTAGATTTATAATCGAATAAAAGAATCAGTAATAAAAATATAGACACACATATATAGTAAGAGACTGTTAATGTAATCGAAGTTGTCTAAAAACAATCAGAGATTCATAATTGTAGTTGACTTTATATTTGTTATTATAAAATAAGTTTTAGCCTTCAACTTTAAAAAATATCTCTGTTGCATAACTTTTTGAAACAAGTATAGGGTGTTTTGCTTTAAAGTTTTAGATCTATGCATTGTGTGCAAACTGATCTCACTAATGGTCTCTTTCAGCGTTCAGATACGCAGTTCGCTGCACAATCCAGATTGGGCGTAAGATCAAATAATTCAGAAGGTTTGTCAGAAACATCAATTTCACTGCAAAGGAGATCGTCGAATTTAAAGGTGAGGCACTTTCTGACTGACGTTTATGCAAGTAAGATTTTCCACGCTTACATAAGCAACTCGTAGTTTTTTCATTCTTTGTACAACGATATCCGATGCAGCGGTAATCCCTTGCACAATAAAGATTTTGTGTCCCGGTGAATTTGCATAAACGCGATGTATAATCTCCCCTCAATATAACTGTATTCCGCTCAGCCACAAAACCCCTATACAACCATGCTTTTCAATCTCTACACAAGTATTCTTCCTCTGTACATCTTCTGTTTAAATCCGGAATTGAAAGATCATACACCACAGAGGCGTTCCTCTTCTCGGAAATTGAGTGTGCAATAACTTGTGAGTCTGCTTGAAGGTAGATTGATGCTCACCAGGCCTTGACTCATGACTACCATAATATATTAACAAAATCAAATGACTGCCTTGCTGATTTTTTGGCGAGAATAATTCGAAGATTTCATATGGAAGCTCTATTTCAATTTCATTTCAAACTTGATCCTGGTTTCTATCGAAAATTTTGATATTTTTTCATTCACGTCTAAATTCTCTCTCAGCAGCGCAGATGGCAAATAATATCCTTTCAAATAAATGAACATAATTAATATTAAGTGATGGATGGAAGCAGATTGATGCGGCTAAGAAAAACGGATATCGCAGTCGACGATTGCAACTTTCCTGAAGAAGAAACAAATTGAAATACGTGAATTCAAGTAAGGAAAATCAGCCCTAAGAGAAAATATGACTGAAAACTGCGACAAATGAAAACATTGACGCTGCCATTTAAAGTGGTTTCAGAATTGAGTAGCAGCAAATTTCCCAATAAATGGACTTTTAATATGAACAAGCCTGAAAATATGTGCCGTTATATTAAGCACCGAAGATTTAAGACCAGCAACGAGTTGGCTCATGCGTTTTTTTTGTGATCGACATGGTATCATATTTCAAGAAATTCACGGAGAAAACAATTCTGCCTCAATTAACGACATATGAAATGATTGATGGCAGAGTAAAATGAAAATAATTTTAAAAAAATATACTTATTGAGACATCTATATTTCAGTGAGACTGGACTGTTTTCAACTCCTGCCAGATCAATTAAAGGTGGAAAGTGCTACATTGAAAAAAAAATCAAACGGAGGCTAAGAGTTGTGCAGGGATACGAAGGCTAGTTAACACCAGGGAAAGTTGGTAATTGTCTCATTGCCCAGTTAAAGTCGATAGATAGCAAGTCAGATCATAATGAACCGACGAGTATGACTCTGATGGCTCAAAAAATTTTGTTGCCAATTTCAACTGGATCCACTACGCTAGAGGTCAAATCGTGTTTTTTTTTGCTTTGACTCAGTAAGTATTTACCCTCTTCCCTTTCTTCTAGGAAGTAGACAATATTGGCAATGAGGATTACTGTTACGTTTAGTAATGCGATATCTAGAGGTGCACATTTCTGAGAATATTTAGTTTAATTCGATAATTATTTCTGAAAAAATCAAATGGAAGATTAGGTATGTTGGGAAGCCGAAGGGTAAAAAAAGAAGCAAAAAAAGACCAAACATAGAAAATGAAGTCAGGAGAATAAATCTTTTGCGTTCAAGAAGATTAATGGATGCTCGATGATGACGACGATTTCTATATAAATTCGGATTCTAATATAAGGACTCGGATTATATGAATTTGGAAGACATGAAGGAATTAATGATTTTGTGTTAGTGTGGCTGTTGAATGAATACAAGAATTTCAAAAATTTTTGTAGCTAAAGTTTTTGGATCAAAAGAGCCTCGACGAATGGAAGGTGAATTTCTCCAGGAGAAGCTCTAGGAAAATGCCGAATGCATTTTTTCCAAATGTATCTGGAAATTTCGGTTGTTGCAAAGGCTAATTTTAAAACAGTTCTAACCCCGCCTTTGCTTTAGACATTGGGGTGACAAAGAGACAAACAAGTTTTTGATTTAGACAACCTCAGTAATTTGTACGTTGGTTAAACGTTCCTAAATCCAAAATGAATTTTGCAATTTCAAGTCAATCTCAATTCTTTGTACTTTGGATTTAAATAAATGCTCTAAATAAAATAATTTTATTTCCTTATTGTATTTGCCTACAATAAACTGAAAAGATGTACAGAATTTATGGTGCCTACCTGGGTGGTGCCAACGTAACCTTGGCCAGGTGCACGTTGGCACTGGTGGAAATCAACTCATTCACCTGAATCCTCCTCACTGATTTTCAATGAATTTGTTATTACTTCTGGTTCAGGTTATCCAAGCAAATGTAAGGAATATAACGCAGATTAAGCTGTCCTAATCATTACCAAAATTCTCGAAATTGGTGCCAATCAGTAACGTCTCCCCTACTTCTGTGCGAATAGCACTGGCGCATCCAACCTCTCGTTACAGGAAAGTCATTTGAAGCCTAGATATTTAAAAAATGTGAAAAGTCTTCCTTTGAGTATAAATAATAAAGGAAAACTTTGGATTATGTCATTGTTTTCTGAATGGTTTAAAAGTTGGACAAAGAAATTACTAAAAAAAATAGAAAAAAATCATTTTGTTGGTAGATAACCCTTTGCAGCTCACGCATCACTCACCAAAACGGCAAAATATCGATGTCCAAGTCAACTGCATTTCCAGTTTTCAGTCCTTTAGACATGGATGTAATCAAGTGCTTCAGGTATGTGTGCAGGCGGTTGGACTCGATACTTATAAACATCAAATTAAAGTAAAGAGGCCTCTAAAGCTGTAAATGTAAAAAAGAAGCGTGTGACAATATTGTGCTGGGGGGAATTGGTGGGAAGTTGCAGAAAAACAATTCATGTGTGGTGACTGCTGGGAAAAGCAGACTCATTTATGGAGGGAAAGTAAACTGATAAAGACGAGAATTCACAAAATGGCTTTATGTTTCAAATGCCTAAAGGCTGTGTTTGAGCTAAAGTGCTTTAATTCAGCTGAAGAAAAAAATTAAGTTTGGAATTAACGTGGAGGAATGTTAACAGCGGGTGATGATTTGTTCTTGCAGGGAGTTACTGAAGATATTCTGTCCGAAATCACAGACGAAATGGAAAATAATATTATTAAGAGAGGATTATGATTCATCGCAATCTTTATTGGCATCCCAAGTTCTTCAATCCAGTTCAGTTTGGGCATTTTTTTGAAGCTTCTCATCCATCCCAGACAAATGATCATTTCGTACATTATACTATGCAAACCTTGTTAGTTGAAACAATTAAAAAAAATTAATAAGCGAACAAAAATGCTACGGAATATTTCCTAGATGAAAGAAATAGTTTTTCTCCAGAATGTGAACTATATTTTATTCTATGGCCTAGTTTCTAAAATTTTGTATGCTTCAACAATCATTAACACTTTGGTGATGTTTTTTTGTAAAATAACTATATTGTTATTGTAGTAAAACAACAGCAAAATTTAAGATTTTTATATCAATTATATCGCCCCTCGATGTAACAACATCTCTCGATAACAATTTCTTTATTTGTTCCCCAAAGTATTGTAATGAGTATTACTGTATGACAAAACCTCATGCTTTTTTGTACCCTCTGGTGCCTTTGTGTCCATGTAGTGAACGCGTTTTTGTTGTCTTTAAATTTGTCAGATCCTCATCACCACCATAAATTTAAAAAGAAAATACGTTTATGCATTCAGTAGAAACTGTCAAAAGGTAATATGAGGGAGGTACTTTTCTTTGATAAGTCTACGAAAACTTTTTCAGGTAGCAGAGTTGTATTGAAACGGCATGCATATCTAATATAAAAATATCCTCTATGCTCGTTCTTTTCTGATCCTTACCCTTTTGTATCACTGCGGAGGATTTTGGGTGTCGTTAGAGACTTCAATACCTCCACAAGGTCTTAAAATCTGTTTACAACATTGAGTGAAATGTCAGAGCAAGGTCCAAAATCATTGATAAATGTAAAGGAGGCTGATTGACAGTGGCGTACACCTCTAACTTAAAAGGTGCATGCTTATCACCATCTTCGACTATTTGCATAACTTTTGGTGTCGTTAGGAGCACAGTATCCTCACCATCTGTCAATAAAGTGAAAGAAATTTGAAACAAATTCAATTAACTGTCAGACCATTTCAAATTTTTCTATATTAAGTCTGATAATGAAACATTTAGCTTAAGACATCTTTTTTATCATGAGGAAGTTAAGCTTGTCTTAGAATGAAATGCTTTGCTAAAAAAGTTGGCGACAAACCATCCTGAATCTGAAGCATGACGTTATTAATAAGGTAAATATCCGTCATTTTACTTCACCATGAGTTTGTCTTCATATGCAACTGAACATAGCGTCACTTAGTTCGGGTCCTAAAAGATTTCACATGGTTCATAGAATAAGACTACCATCATGTTTGATCACTTCATTCCTAATCCTGGTAAAAATGGAATTTTCTCTCTATGGATCCGCCAGCTTTGAAGAGGAAGGTAAAGGCAATCTATAAAAGCAAATGAAAAGCTCCAAAATTCACTTTGGATAATATTCAGCATTTTCCACTTCGATTGCCTTTTATAATCAGAAGAAATAGCAGTTGTATGAATCGAGAATTAATAGAAAAAGTAAATTTGGAACGATAGATTGCTTTAGTCGGAAACTGGGAAAATGCAGTTCTTGCATTACCACTTCATTTTGTGATCCTTTGGTCAACCCACTTCTAGTCACTAAAGATACCTGCATCATTGAGGAAAATGGAATGACATATCGTAGTCTTCGAATAAATGTAAGTTTAATAGAACGGAAAATTATTATTCAATCTCAGTTGTAAAGATATCACAAGCAGATCAATGCCAATACGTCATAGACTCAATATTTTAATTGTTCTTTAGATTTTCCTCGTGCTTTTTTAAAATAAAATCACAAAATTTTTAATATGTTTAAATTATCTTTTTTTATTTGACAATTAATTAAAAAAATAAATCTAAATGTTAGGGCAAATTATTACTAGTAACGTTTTATTTACTTGGTGGAAAGTTCATCATGATGTTTTTGTAATATTGATTTATTTTTCTATAAGAAATGTTACAAAACTGCTACATTTTTGCTATGTCTAAAGAGACATAGGCAAAAAAGGGTGATTTTTTTTAGTTCATAATTGAAAACAACTCCATTCAAAATGTTGTATAACTGCTTCCCTTTTTTATATCAATACCGTCGAGTAAAAAATGAGTTTACTGTCGGTCGGAAGCATGAATAGGTGAAATCTGGTTTTACGAGATAAGAAAAGTATATACTGCTCTAATAGGAATGAGAAATCTATATATTTAAAATAATTGGTAAAATCGAGGACCAACCCCGAGGATCACAGGATCGATTTAGTGGTATTTCTTATAGAAATTCTTGACACTAAGTATATGTAAGTGTCTGCCACCTTACCACACCTTCTCGTTCGAGAAATATAGAATAAACACTTCTTCATTGGCCATTTTCTGTACAGAAAAACCTGACAACCCCAACCATGAAGAGATTTCAAATTTTTTTATTTCGTATGAAAGTATGTACATGTCTCCTAGATCGTCATACATGGTCACCTGTCCCCATGGTCTCTCTACTTTCGAAGATGTCGGTAAATAAAGGTACCTACAGATTCCCCCTAGCGTCAGCAAATGGATTTGATTCCGTCCATTTTTTCTCCACTTTTTTTCACGCAGAAGCATATATAACTAATCAGAATATTCCACTTTATTGAGAAAGTCTGAAACAATATTTTTGGTTTTAAACGTTTCAGATAAACTACTCAAGAATACTGTAAAATCATTTGAGTTAATAAAGTGGCCCATACTTTATTTATCATCTGAGGAAATTTTATGCAGAATTCGTGACAAAGATGTGCAAAAATATTTTAACAGAAATGGGGATTTTTTTCCTTTAAACCCTGTTCCACTAATCTACAATCAATAAGCCCAAGCTAGAAAAAAAGTAGTCATTTGCGAGCCATGTAGCTGTGAGTTTGGAAGGCAAATGCAAGAACACCGTTGAATAACCAATTTATTAATGCTAAAAAGAAAAATGGTGTATTTACTTGTGAATAGTCTTGTTCATATCTTTATGAATAAATATCATTAACGGGGATTATTTCCTTCTGAAATAATAAGATTTATCCTTCAATAATCCACCTTAACTATTGAGGAAAAGAAAAACTCATTGCAAAGTGTTCACCTTTCTCAGAAGGTAAGTAAACTGTGTTTTACTAATAAAAATAAAATTTTTAAAAGACAGACTATTTGACTTAATAAAACTCTTTTTTGTATAATTTTGAGAAATGATGCTTAAAAATCTGATAATAATTAAAGCAATGGTGATGTTGGTGAATATCTCAGGTATTTTACCATGAAGAAGAGTAGTAAATGAGAATATTGCATTAGAATGGACCGGTTCGATAATTTTCTCGACTGACTGATTCTTGACATATATATTTCTAGTTTCCTGCCAGAAATTTCTATGAAAAGAAATTGAATACAAAAGCTATAGATATTTGAAATGGTCTTGGTAAGTGAGTTATTCAAGACATTTCTTGAATCTCTTGATAACATTGGAACCAGTAAAGGAAAATGTGAAGATACTGAGCCATTTTAGTCTAACGTGGAAACAGGAGGGTAAGAAGGTAAAAGATGTCTTATGTGCCAGTTTTAATTTGCACCATGAGTCACTTGCAAAACTATTGTATTGCGTTTTTGCTATTTTAAAGCGAAATATGTTGAGAAAGCTTAAAAATTATATATCATACCACTTGGCTTCATTTGCTATTGTTAAAGGCCACTAATAACGACTCTAATAAAAAGAAAACCATACTGTTCCCAGTTGTGCTACTTACTCTCATACGTCAATAGCCGCGACCAAACGTTAATGCGTTTTCTGTCACATTTTTAAAACTCAATTGATGAGAGTCGATGGAAATACCATAGGGCGTCATTCACGGGCTAAGTCCGCATGATGATGACGAGGAAGGGAGGAATATATAATGTCACGGAAGTTACAACTACCCTTGATATACCTGATAGCCATGCAGTCTCTGTGAGAGAAAGAGGGATGTCTAAATAATTAATAAAAAATATCATCTATTTATTATGCCCTTTCTTACAGTTCTTTTTGGTCTAATTTTAGTTTTATCATAGAATAACTTGAAAATTTTAAATAAAGGAGATTATTAATTAATTATTTGAAGAAAGAAAGCGGAAAGAAGTAGCGACAACGGAAATCAGGTAGATATGATTAATATTTGCACAAGTATAAAGTAACAATACATTTTCAGACACACGACAGCGATCGAACCAGAAGACATTAGTATTCAACTCAAGGCAGTAAATCTAGCATTAAAATAATAATAAACAAATAAATAAATTAAAACAACTAACCATAACATTCCGATGTTTGCAAAGCGAACATAGATTTTTTTTGAAAAAAGGATTCCCAAATTTTGAGCTTAAACGCTATTTTTCTTCAATTTTGAAAGCTTCAACAAACATTAACTTTAAAGACCACAATGTGACATCACCGGATTAAGGGAAGATGTGTTTAACAAAGGATCATAGATGAACTAACAGTTTCACCAGTTTTTCCCTTAAAACACTATACCGTTCTGAAGCCATTTGTAAATTAGTTAATTTAAATGTATGGCTGCCTTCTAGGGGAGTTAAACTGCCTACATTAATTAATATAAGGTTCGTTTTATTTTGATATCCTGCGTTTTTTTCAGTGTACGAAAATTGGCAGCATTTTCCGTACCCCAGTTTAAAAAAAATTGCCGAATTCTATCCAAAATCTGTTTTGAAAGTGTTTCTTTTTTGTTTTGTCGACTGCTTTTCAATTTGATGTCAGTCCGTGCAGTTGATCAAAGTCTTTTGAACAGGGATTAAGTTGAGTGATCAGATGACAGCGATCAAATTGCTAAGTAGCAGAAAGTTTAGATTACTGAACTGAAGTGACGCTGTTCAGGCGTAATTGATGAAAAAAACCGTAGTACTGCTTAATTCACATGCATTCAAATTTTGTGAGATCTCGATGCCATTTTTCTCTTCGGATTCAAAATTAGAATAGTATTGTTCTCCAAAATGGTGTTATATTCCGGTAGCACAAACAGCAGTAATAACGGATGTAATTGACTTAAAAGTTCAGAGTCTAGAATGCTATCAAATGTTATCTATAGATATCTGAGTACTAATGAACTTTGGTGTCACCAACTGGATGTGCCTTCAGCGAGATTAACGGCTCTGTGTCCATGGGAAAGCCGAGGGGATTCCAATTTGGATTGTTCGCCGTCGACAGCGATCTTCCAAGTTTTGGAAATATAACAATTTTTCAAACTGATAATCATATTTAATCACAAGAAGATTTTTTTTTGTATTTTTGCAAACTTGATATAAGCTTCTCTTAGTAATGTAGCAAATCTGGCTACTCTTTTTAGCAGGTATGCATGCGACCCTGGCTTGACATCAGACCTCACTTAGAAAAAACTTAAACTTCACAGGTTTGATGATGACGAATATAACGTTACACTTAGGTCCAAATGTTTTTAGCAGTCTGACGGTGCATAAGAGAATTATTTTCCGTTGGTGGAGTTGCTCTGACGACTCTAACATCCGCAAATAATCCCATCATAGAAACAAATTAGTATAAGGCAATTTAGACCAGCTTGTTTGGTTCGAGACAGAAATAATTATTATAAAGAAGCTAATTCCTTCTGAAATATGTTCTTTGATCCCCTGTACTTTCCCAGAAAAATCACAAACTTCTAGAGGCAACACCCACAAAATTTGAGTAGACGTCCACCATCTTGTATTTCTAGATCCCAAACAGGATTAACTCAGAAATGGACAATCATAGAGAGGTTCTGTTGGTGTCAAACGTTTCTGTTTTTTTGGAATTAGAACTCATTACGGCAATAAAAGTCTAAAATAGAGTTTATATAATTCTGATAACATACAAATACAGCAGTTTCTCACTAATGCGTTGTATTATTATTCATTACTTTAGTATTAAATTACGCAAAGTAATTTTAAATTTTTTTAAAGGAATTTATCAAATCCATTCGACAAAGAAAACTTTTTTTTTCTTCTTTTGCTGCATAATTTAGTCTGGTCTATTTCGGCGTAAGCCGAGATCTGAAAGTATGGAACTACTTGATAATGGTACTTTAAGCCCAGAAGTTCGGGACAATGGATTTGGTTGCTGATCAGACAGTACGATCACAACACTCTCGAACTGTGGATGGACATGGAAGTTTTCATGTGATGGGAGAAGTGCGGTGTGTTACGCCTGCTTCAGCTGTTCAGACGAGTTCTTGTATTCACGACCGAAGGTCATAGGCAGCCTTGAATATTGTTGGAAGATTGAATTCATCCCAATCGCTACTCACATTGACAGAACAAAGGAATCATACAGCAGTAATGGAAGACGTCCTGTCCTTGAGAATTGTGACCGATGGATAAATCAGAGCTAAGTACCACACTGCATTTTGGATGACGGGTAACAAGTCCTCAAACAGATGAGTGTTTTCATGGAAGATTGCTGTGGAAAAAATATGCTTACGAAAAGTCAGCAGTGATAACTTTGCCCTTTCAATCTTCAACATTGTAACTCCACCTCAGAATACTTACCTGTCTTGTTTCCTGCTAAAGAATGCAGGGAAGCGGCAACAAGGTGTATTGCGCTGCATTTTAGTAAATAACGTTTTTCATTAATGTGTCATAGATATAATGATCTCTTTGGCAGAAGCAGAGGCTTGATGAGCTGACCTAGGTAATTGGCGAGAGCAGATGGATTTCTCTACAGCATGATGGATGCGTTCGCAAAATCATAGGAGCAGTGCCTCAGAAGAATGTATTGTGAGGATGGATGCCCGTTTGCTAAGAACGCTGTTTGTCACTTGTCTATAATGGACATGCTTATGCAGAGTATTACGAGCTCATTCATCTCATGTTGCAATGAGTCTTCTGATTTTTTGCTTGGATGAGTATTGTGAGGAAAACGCATTTTTTTAAGAGGATCGGCGTCGAAGCTCTCAAAGGAATTCAAAACGAGGTGATAAAATTTGCTTCTCAGAAGAATATTTTCTATCAAAGTAAATCTTTTAATGAGTGTTATATCATCGCAGTGAAAAGAATAGAAGAAAGAAGCCGCACAGTTAAATTATGGCTGCAGTATTTTAAGGTAGTTTCTGTAATGCATGATTTTGTCAGGCGAAAAGACAGGCAACTGGAATCTTCATTTCTACTCCGTCAGCCATGTTTGTTCACCTCCATGCAGTTGCGCATAATGATTACGCTAAATAAATCACCTCCCACCTCAGAATATATCTAAACTTAAGACTAGTTTGCGGATCAAGGAGTTTGAATGTTTCGTGAGTGAGGAGTTATTTACAGTTCGGCGATAGGATCAGTTTTTTGGTGTGGCGTTTCACGACGGACATGATACATAGGAAGCAGGTCTAATGCGATCTATGAAGAGTTAGCGGTGGCTTCACATAAGACCAGAAAAAAAGTCTAATAGCGTCATAACGAGTTGGAGTTGCACCATGCCAGGAAGTCTGATAACTGACGGAAGTATTGGAAGCTTTCGCGCTGTAGCGACGAGGCGAATCACTCCGAACAGCCATTTTGCTTAATCAAAGCTGTGGCAGACTCGAGATACTATTGATTTGAAGAATTTTTAATTTGGCTGAAACAGCATTCACCCTTCAAAAAAATCCGAATAGCTCATTTCATGTCTTCCAGAAATTGACGCCGACGATAGAGTTAATTGTGACGAGGGTGCTAAAGGAATCGTGGGAGAAAAGATTGCTTTGACATGACTTTGAAAGAGAGGAAAGTGCAAATGTTCACACTGGGCAGCAGAAAATACTTTAATGGTTCAAAGATCCTATAGTTGTTAATCTAACCAACTGTTCCCACCTCTCATCGCGTGTGTTGTAAGTGCGAGACGACATTGGAGATTGTCTACAGTATGATTGGCACCTTATCCTCATTCTTTATTCGACGACCATCGCAAGATTAGCAATTAATACCAAAGCCCAATCTATGTTCTTGACGGCGGGATCTTTTGCTGAGTACATTGGCACAGTCCAGCTTCTTCTGGGTGTGTGTGCGATTACTACTTGTATTACGTCAACATAAATTAAGGAACAAATGCCATTGTAGTGTTCGAAGGATATGATTCAAGTACAAGGATGCAGTGTGCGACGAGCTGCTAGAGAAATCAGCTCGCGAGGAGATTGGTATAGCTCATCAATGCCGTGGTACAAGAGCAATTCTTGTCAAACGTTGAGAATAAGAGAAGAATTTTGAAATTCTTTAACTAGAGAGTCAAGAACATAAAGTTTCCGTTTTTTCTAGGCACTAGTAGCTGGATATTTGATTATTCAAAATGTGAAACAAGCAGGAATCAGGGATATTCAGCTGTTGTAGTTGAAAGCAGAAACTCAAGATTTTTTTTCTACTGTTTGCTGCCTTGTAACCACAGATGCCGTGTGCATGTTAATTCCTTGAAATATTACCACCGCTAGAAGGTTTACTGCAACGGAGAATTGCACGAACCTTGGCAACCTTGACCCGGAGGCTCTGCTTTTCAATACCCGCTATTGTAAGGATACGACACAACCTCTGCTGTACAGAAGGGTAATTTCAGGCTACAAACTACAAATGAGAGAGTGAAATCTTTAGAAGTTTGTGTGCATATTTAACTTTGTTGAAACGCGTCACAGGATTCTGTTGCGCGGCTACATGAGGAAGCAATTCATCGTCCATTTGTACCGGAAGCGTTCAGTGGACTTGACAAAACAAAGACACAGAAATATATCAGAACGTTGGTAAGAAACCCTCCAAACTACGTCACCATGAATCTTGAGTTCCTTTCTATTATGTCAGCTGCCGCCCGCCAGCATAGTCTGTGAGTAAAATCTACAAGTCCAGAGCGTGGAAGAGGTAACGCCATTTCAGCTAAAGACTGAGATGGTTTTAAGAACAGGGACATTATAAGCATGTCACAATATACTTGCGGCGCCGAACAAGCCTTCTCTCTTCGTTTTGTTCAAGGAGACTACTCCCGAGAAATATTGAGAACAAAGCAGAGTGGGCTCACGTGCACCATATTTGCCTTGAATGTACAGGAGAGTCCTGTAATCAGATATTCGGATTCCGTGAAATGCGATACCGAGGGGCATGTCCATATCAAACGTACCATCGCGCCTCATTCAGGAGGGCGACTCAAAACAGACTATGTTCTCATCAGATAATAATATTGAACACCACCTGTTTATTGATGCGTGTGTAAAGTAATTTGATTTGTAAATGATTTCCATCAAGTTATATGCTTTCAAACAAATTCATTTTTTTTTGCGAAAAATACTGTTTATAACCTATTTTAAACTTTTGTTTTTATGTTAATAAAATTATATCAATTCATATTCAGATTTTATTATTGAAGTGAGTTCTACTTCCAAAACAGAACGTTTGCGAGCATAAAACAGTACCTCTTTATGATTGTCCTTGCTGATTTATGGCGTTTGGAAAAAATCAAGACGGTGGACGTTTACTCAAAATTTAAGGAGATTATTTGCTTAAGGAGGATTTTTTTGGGACTTTTCTGCAGCGAAGTAAAGGGGACCAAAGAACCACGATTTCAAGAATGAATTGGCTTTATAATAATTATTTTCGTATCATATAAATTTGCCTACACTAAACGGATCAAAATATATATTGATAAAAAATAATTTCTCTTAGAAATTACTTTAACGCACACTGCTAGAACCAACTTTAATAGATATTTCTTTTAGATTCTATCTTCTATGATAACATCGAATTACAGGCGTTTCTTAAAGAGAAAAGAAATTACTTATTTAATGATATATTCTCATCGATCCATACGGCAGTTATTTTTGGGTAACATTTTTATACTGCAATTTGCCATCAAAATAATTATTTTCAAAGGAATGTGTGTTATAATCAATTTCTAGAATAAAAATTAAATTGATTAATTTTATCTTTTTTTTTATATTAAGAAAAATATTTTAATAATATTGTGAAATTTAAATTGATAAATAAGTGGAACAGAGAAGTTCTCGTATTTTGTTAGCTTTATAATATTAAAGATATTTATGTAAATAAAAAGAACGGTTTTCATTAGGATGATGGCTTTTGCAGAAATCTTTTTTCTTTCATTCAGAAAAATTCTATTTTCAAAATATCTAGGTTAATAGTTTGATTCAAATGCCAAACTCTAAAAAACAAAATTTATAACATAAATTTTTATAATTTTTTATCATAAAAATT
Source organism: Araneus ventricosus (assembly GCA_013235015.1). Taxonomy (NCBI): domain Eukaryota; kingdom Metazoa; phylum Arthropoda; class Arachnida; order Araneae; family Araneidae; genus Araneus; species Araneus ventricosus. The sequence continues at coordinate 392,976 of BGPR01000593.1, forward strand.
TTTTCAGAAATCTCATTAAATGGCGCAGCGTGGACATAACGAAAAGGTTTATTTATTGCTTAGTTTTGTAACTTTTTTAAACCAAATTTCTTGGCTTTTACCCAGCCCAGAGAGATACAAAGTTATCAAGGTATTATCGAAACTACAGAACCATTTCCAAAACCGCTTTCTTCATTTTAAAGCTTTCAACAAGTAGCCGTGCAAGGTGAAATGTCAGAATTGTTTTCAAAAGGGGGGATTGAGAGTATCCCCAGATTGACCGACCTTGCCTTTGACGATCATCATATGAAAACAATGCCTCTTGAAAGGTTTCTACCGAGGTTATTTCGATTTTACTTCTCTCTGTAATGTATAAATGTTTTCATACAATATTTCTGCATCATATTTCTACACAACAAGTTGCTCCAACCTCATCGGAAGAGTGGTAAAAGAAATTGGACGGTGAGCGCCGTTGAAATCTTCACTCTCTGATTAGATAAACCGTCTATATGAAGATCGGACTTTCCTTCCTCCTCTCATTTCTTCCTAAAGTCGACAAATTATTTTCTTCCACTCTTCGAATATTTTGTCTCAAGACATCGGTTTTTACTTCATTTCTATCTTTTATTGTCTCACTTATTTGAATTTGGTATTAAAAATAATTTCAATATCCATTATCTTGAGAAAAAATATTATAAACGGAGCAACTAGACACCAAAGGATTAATTTTATTAATTATTCTAATATACTATTATGAGTTTTCTGAATGTCTAAACAACTAATATAATTAAATAAACCAGAATTAGTTTTCCAGGGAAGTTAATTTGTTTTAGTCTTCCCATTCAGACAACATTTGAAACGAGACATTTATAGATATGAAACTTTATCTATAAAATGCTACTCACGAAATCTACATTTGTATCAGAGTGGATCAAAACTGGAGACTCGGAAATAAAGTAAGTCCATTAAATGACTTTATTTCAATCGTATTGATAAGAGCTTCCTTTTCCGATTGCTCTTACCGTAGGTCGTTGTCCTGTTTTCACGGATTGTAGGTGCTGCTTAGAAACTCTCTGTTTCTTGTTCAAACTTGTTGCCTGTCTTAATAAAGGAGTTTAGTTAATTTTCTTAAAGATTTTTTGAACATTTTGAGATATCGAAAACGATGAATAATATAAATTATTTTACTGTGGTAGCAAAATAACAGTACCGATACCACTTTTTTTTTGATCAAATGAAATTTTTAACATTTGTTTCAATATTATGAACCCAAAATACACGAAAGACCTCGAATAAATATCAATTAATACCCTTTCGTGTACAGACAGGCTACAAAAAACAAAGGCGTCTGAGATGACGTACCGACTAAAATTACAATTATTCAAGGTATGCAATATCTGTCGAGAAACTATGAAGAATTCTTTTGGTAGCCCAAACTGATTTGAATAAGTTCATATAATGTGCCTATCTTCATCAAAAATGACTATAATTACTGGCTTTTTTTTTTTTCAAAATCGTCATTAATATCCCGAATAAGAAAAATTGAAAATATTTTCTGTTTAATAGAATTTTAAATTACATATTCAATGCACGTTTAAAACAAAAGATATATAATGTAGGTGATATATTATGGTGTTTTTTATTTTAAACTAACATTCGCTAAAACGTTGCCCGTGGCGTCTGGCTTCAACAAAATAAAAAAAAGCTCATAATGATTATAAGAGTGCTAAGTTTTTAAAAAAGAAATCGAAAAATATTAGAATATATAATTGATTTTGAGTACTTATTTTTTTAGCGACAATGACATTAACTGAAGATAAGTTTAAAAGATAATGAAACTATAATGCGTGCTACAAACGATACTATTAATTTAAACTGAGTAAAACAATTACCATGATTCTCGGGACAGCGAACTGGTTCATACTGCTTCTAAAATGGAGTAATAATTCAGCGATAAGGCTGACGCAATAAAATATCCTGTTAAAATAGTAAATAGTTGACATATGATATTTTGAATTAAGACATACAACCAGTGGTGTGCAGCCAGAACACACCTGAACGCACTTCGACCTTTTTGAGAGATAAATGAAAAAGTCGTCTTTAAAACATTGCGATCTTTGCTTAGTTTTTGAGATAAAAACAAAATATAATTTATGATATTCATATGCTTATCCAAATCAATCAGAATGAAAAGAAATAAAACTTTTGAGAGATGCAGTATTTCCCCTCTGGTTTTGTGAAATTATACATGAATAGTACCTCGCGGAACGCATGGACAAGTACGTCACATCATGGCAAGATGCCAAATCATGCTCTCTTTTTTCACTCTGAGTAAGCAGACAGGAAGAAAACTTATTACGTGTTTTCCTCATGATCTACTAATATGTTAAGAAATCCTCAGAAAAAAATTAGTAAGAAATTCAAACAAAATAAGATATTTTAACTCTTTTTTTGTTTTTAAGAGCATCAAGGATAAATGCTCCATTAATTACCTCAAAAAAATTTCAATAAGATGACAAAATAGAACGTCGGATGGATTAATTTGTAATTCGAAGATTCTTAAATTTTTGACGAAAACTGACTATTTATTTTTTTAAATTTCTAATTCAGGAAAAATAAGTTCAAACTTTCAAAACAAATTTCATTAGAACCTTGAAATTTTTTTATTCTTTACGATAGTGTATCTATTTTTTGTGGAATTATCAGAAACGATATTCTGGACGAAAATGTTTCAAAAATCACCCAAATGAACCCAAAACATTAAATAAGCTTTCCTAGATTCAATTTTAAAATTCTGACTTCTAAGGCATTAATCATATTACGTTACTTGTGCTGTCAAATTTCATGGCTGTAAGTGCGATAAATTCATCTACAGACATATGCACACAAATATTGCCTTTATATACATGATGGAAGTTAATTAATAAAATATTTCCAAATTACTGCGGTTAAAATTTTATACTTTTAATTTAATATAGTGTAGTGACACTAGTTTTTTAAACTAAGATTGCTGTAGCCTACTACTAAAAATGATTGACTTTGAAGCTCCCTCAGCCCTTCTGTTTTGTACGGGTCTATTTAGTGAAGCAAATTCACTGCTTATAGAATGACACATATGAATTTTTATATGCAATTTCACGACTCTGTTATTGAGGATTGATACGTTATTCCTCTTTTAAGAATTTTCTCATATTTAAATATTTACTATATATAGCGAATTTGTATTAATGCATCCTTCGGGTTAATATGACCGTGTTTCAAGCACACCCTTTCTTATATATTGATTTTCCCTAGACCCAGACTCAGGCAAGGCGGTGTGCTGCTTCTCTGTCTTCTTCGGCCTCAGTGCATTGCCTTCAGCAATCTTGGATCAGACT